>OU343222.1:62695958-62733891 GCA_910596185.1 Chrysanthemum makinoi | reverse complement strand
GCTCACGACGAGCCATGAAGAGACCACACCGGGTGCTCTTATTTGTTACCTACTTCAGTAGCTAATGGTATTGTCAGATACATTGTATAAAGTTTAACATGTGAATGTCATTATGTCAACTACAATGGCAACATTTGCTATGCACTCTTTTATACAATAAATACATCTTCTGGATTGTTTTTAAAAAGTACAGTGCTTCTTTCTCTGATTAATCTTTAATTTAACTATAATTATTTGACTGTTAATTATCAACAAGTACATGATAGTTGTGTCATTTTGATCTACAAGTATATTTCGTTTAGGAGGCCTTTTATGTATATTGTTTCGAATAGTCAATGTTCATGAATAAAAATATATGAGTGCTTAAAGGAAGATTGTGTCCTAGGGTAATGATACTTTTTGGTAGCTCGCACCATGTTTGAATGTGTATAGTTTCACAATCATGTTATTCATGTATGATGTGCCAGAGCCAAGCAGGGAAGCATAGGAGAAATGGAACGAGGAGCGACTCTTTTGGTAGATTCACTCCCACGTATATGGGTGATAATATGGGCTTAGCAAACTCTAAGGCTAGGTGTATGGTCACCCGTTATATGGGTGATAATAGCTGGCACATCAGTTTTTGAACACACCACTTTATCTTTAACTTTCAGCCGTAATGGTTACCACCTAACAAATCACATAAAAATAATTCACTGTATACAAACATAACACACAATATACTTACCACACACTCACAAACAACAAAAAATAATAATTTAAAATGGGGACCATCCCACTTTTTCCATTGAGTCATAATGGCTTCACCTTGGCTTCACCAACTCCATTACGCCCCGCCTAAGTCCATCATCAAGTCCGCATCTTACCTAGACTGGTTCACATGTTATCTCGGTACTGTACTTATAAATTTGTGCTACCAATTGTCACTGAACCGGTCAATTAACCTCCCATCTTGAGAACACATACAAAGCACAGGGTTTCTTTGAATTTTTATTTATAAAATGGCATTTTTTTTTTGAACGGCTATAAAATGGCAGTAACATGAAAGAAAACGAAGATAAGTAGTAAACGAGCGGTATTTGTAAAAATAAATAAATAAATAAAGAAAATAAAAATAAAAATAAAATAAAGAAATGAAAACTTATGTCAAAATTCCGGGTAATATTCACACCAAAACTTTTGTTTTACATATCTGGAGAATTTTATGTTGTTTCTCAATGAACAAAATTGTCTCGACCTGAACTTATGTATTTCCCTTTCAAATAGTATCATTATCATTTTGTTCCGTTTTAGAACAATATTAGTGTTTTGTTTACCAAAAAATGCAGTGAATCCATATATATGATATTGTTAACCTCGTCGAGTCATTGTAACATAAACATTATATTCACATAGCTTAACTGTTATATTCCTTCTAGACGACAAAGCAAATCTGTGACAACAATAGTTAAAACTGGTGTGCAGTGTAATATTACATATCAAAGCAAATAACTTCCATAGTAAAACATTGAAAGGGTATTTTAGTCCATTCATATTCCCTAAATGATGAAGATTAGCTTACTAATTGTTTTATGGCGTGCATGATAAGTTCAGTAAGTGATGCTAATGATGTGAGGATAATTAAAAGTTGGTTTGAAGTTAAAGGATGTTTACATGCTTTCTTCTTCCTTTACTTCCAAATAATTATTTACTCGACAATTTTCTTTTCGATAATTAAAGTTTTGCCGATATTCCTAGAAACAAGTTTAGAAAATCAATTGAAAAACCACGCGATTTTATGAAGAAAAGCAAACTGAGATAATTCAAATGCAGCAACCTCTTACACAACATCGTTTTGATGGATGGCTTGTGGGTTTTAAGGAAATAAACGTTTCGGCCATCTATGAATCTCTCAACTCTATTATAAAACTTCGATGCAGTCTTGTTTGAACATAAGTTCTTCGCTTTGCACAATTATAACAATGTTAGCAATTTTTTCTTTACAAACACTACACAACAGGAAAAGAACATTTTGTGATCAACAGAAAGAAGGAAGCCTAAGAGGTTCAAGTCATCTTTAGAACCCCTAACAATATCCCTTTTCCCGCAAACTTTCTTTTTCCATGGAAGGTCAACAAAAAACCAATTTAAACTATTAAGAAACCCATCTCTTAAGTCTAAAGTAGTTGGTGTATTCATTAGGAATGGAATAAAGGACTCCCAGTTGTTCAAAACATGACTTTCGTGTACCCGATTTGTATAGAACATTAAGGTGTCAGTATAAGAAAATCACGACATGCTCTTGATGGAGTAGGGATAAATTTATCATGTTAACTCTTGCTTCCATGTAAAGATATTCTTGTATAGGATTAATAATTGTCACATACTTTTGGTACCTTTGCTAGTCATGCAAACAGTATATAAATTGTTATGTGCAACATTCATAAACATATCAGCAACAAAAAGGTCATGAACATCTTCAAATCTATTTTCCTTTGTGGGCTATTTCTGCTGCATTCCTTAGAAACTTCATTCGCTTCAGTTGTCTCAACCGGCGATTACAATAAGGACTTCTTTGTGACATGGTCCCCTAGCCATGTCAACACTTCTGCTGATGGTCGATCAAGAAGCTTGAAGCTCGATCAGGATTCAGGTAAGACAAGTACTAGTTCAGCACGTTGGGTACTCTATTTGTTTAACACTAATAATAAGATTGTGTCCAGGTTCGGCAATTGCTTCTAAGGACATGTTTTTGTTTGGCCAAATCGACATGCGAATCAAGCTGATCTCAGGTTACTCGGCAGGCACAGTCGTGGCATTTTATGTAAGCCAAATGAGATTCATTAATCTCTAGAGATGGCAATTTGAATAATGGGTCATTTTTGGTTGTGTTTTCTCACATGGGTCAATATAAAAATTAGCTACAAGGGGACGGGCCAGAGGAATTAAGTTGCCCATAGTTTGTTTTTGAGGGTATACATCCTCTGAAATCCATACAATCAAAGCGCATTGATAATCTATAAATGGTTTAAAATAGGAAAGAGAAAAAGCTAGATTTGTTGGCATAGATTTACCAGCACAAATGCATATCTGAAGTGTTTTTATTGACTATGCAGCTTACATCTGGCCAGCCTAATCGAGATGAGATAGACTTCGAATTCCTAGGAAATGTTCTTGAGCAGCCTTACATTCTTCAAACAAATATATACACCGACGGTATTGACGACAGAGAAGAGAGGATTAACTTGTGGTTTGATCCCACAAAGGATTTTCATACCTATTCCATCTTGTGGAATATTTATCAAATTGTGTAAATCAATTTCCACGACAAACTTCTCAATTTAACTTTCTAATGGGTCAAACGGGCCATATCAGCAAAATTAACTAAAAAGGAAATGGTTCAAACGGGTCTAAGGTCTCCCGGTGTATATATAATGTGTAAAAGTAAAACATCCTTGTGAAAACAAAAATTAGAGCATAACTGAAAATCTGAAATCAAATAAATTATCATGCTTGTCATACTATCTGTCAAAGAACTCAAAACTTGGGACAACAAGTATTTCTACAGCCAAACCAAGATTTAAAAAAAAAAAAAAAAAAAAAAAGGTTTATTTTGACCTGAACCCGTTATGCCCGGCATTTGTCAACTCTACTGATTATGTAACTAAAAAGATTGCCTTTTTGCGCAGGTTTATGGTGGATGCTGTTCCAATAAGAACCTATAGAAACCATGCAGACAAAGGAGTGGCATATCCAAGATCGCAGCCAATGAGTATCCAAATGAGCATATGGGATGGAAGCAGCTGGGCTACTGGTGGCGGGAAATACAAAGTTGACTGGTCAAAAGGCCCTTTCGTTGCATCATTTGCAAATTACAAGATTGATGCGTGTGTATGGAAGGGAAATGCAAGTTTCTGTAGAGCAGATAGCTCAAGCAATTGGTGGAACAAAAAGGAATTTAGTTCTTTAACAGCGGAACAGAATAGATTGTTCAGATGGGTCAGAAGATATCACCTTACTTATGATTATTGCCAGGACAATAAGAGATTTCAAAATAATCTCCCAAAAGAATGTTCTCTTTCAAAGTATTAATTATTTAGTTTATGTTACTACTATTGTATTCTTATTGTGATAGATTATCTATAATAGCAATAATAAGAGTGAGTTATGGCTGGTATTCCTGCTGCATAAGTTCTCAGTAACATGTTATGCATGAAATAATTTTCTTTACAAACACCACAGGTGTTTATTTATTTTCCTTTTGCATCTAAAGCATGCAACTACCCCTTGTCATTCGTGTCTGATACTCTCATTCTTTATGCATTTTTTTAGTTACATAATTTTAGAACTTTCTAATTTTAGTGTAGAAATTACAAGGTTTGACATTTAGTTTATTGTATTTATACTAAAAAATGAATTATTCCGAAAAAATAAATTGATGTTGCCTAATACATTAATTTTGGGACATGGGTATGTTTGGCGTAATGGGCTGGGCTGGGGCCGGGGCTTGACTTGACTGGGGCTAGAGCTTTTATTATAAGCCTAAGTTGAAATTTGTATTTTTGTAGACTTGTTTGGCAAATGAGTTGGAGCTGAGGCTTATTATTGCAAAATTACTAAAAAAGATATAATTAAATGAGTTTTATGGTATATGTTAGATATTTTTGTGGGTAAATATATAATTTATGGTTCATAAGCCCCGGGCTAAAGTTTTTAGCCCCTTTTATGGGGCTAAAGCTTTAAGCCCCTTTTAGGGGCTTATGATTTCATAAGCCCGCATGACAAACGAGACTTATTTTATAAGCCGGCTTATTTTAGAAGCCCAAGCCCCATAAGCCACTCCCCAAACACACCCATAATAATTTATCAAAACAGCTAAACAAGATAGACCATTCTCATAGCTCAATTTAACTCTTTTCTAACTGGCCATTTCCTTTTTTGAAACACAGTCCACATAGCGATCAATTGTGACTTCCAAATTTAAAAGAAAAAAAAAAGAAAAAAAAAAAGAAAAAAAAAATCAGGTATGATTCACTAATACAAGATAAATATACTGTTTCATAACACATAAATTTGGATCCTAGCTAATTCTGCAAATCTAATGTATAAATGTACATGTTAGGATACATGGAGAAACAATTTTCAAATTCTATGCGAGGCTAGAGGGGATAACTTTCAGTTCCGACGTACCTTGATGCTACTTAAATGTTCAATGAACAAATCATTCCAAGTATCTGTAATGCCAGGTAAGCACCAATGCATGCAATCATCGTGTTTTTTTCCACCAGCTGAGGAAGGGTGAGCATCTGCTCTAAACTCACTCATACGTGTGATATCCAGTAAGCGGAAACCAGTACCCTTAATGGCTTCATATAGATGCTCGTTCACAAGGCGTGTTTCCACATTTGTTCCATTGTTTTCCACAGAAAAGAATTGTTCAACCTGATCATGTGGCATAACAACAATATTTGAACTTTCAAGTTTGATGCTTGAGATATGCATATGATTAAAAGTGAAAATATTGAATAACGTCTGCAACCAATTATTAAAATTTACCTCTCGTGGTGATAATGGTTGCAAACGCGGACATGAACCACCTTGGTCCCAGTCGCCACCTTCAAAATGCCGAGGAGATTGTGTGCGAAAAAATAAAATGGTCCCTGGCCTTGCCTTTTCTTCCACGTATGATATCTACTTTAAAAACAAAATAGATATAAGGATTCATATCAAGGATATATGCAAAGAAACTTCCATCTCAATCAAAACTACTGGAGGTGGCAATTTTGACTCACAACTTTATGAATGGGTCAATTAAGGTTGTGTTGAGTATCTAAACTGATCAAAATGGTCAAACGGGTTAGGAGTTGCTCAAAGTGTAATTTCAATGCATAAAACCTCCTCAATAAACTACTTCAAAATACAAGATTACGGTTAAAACATTATATTTTTCGTAAATCATAATTGACTCACTAATTATTATTTTGAAAATTTTAAAATTATGAAAACAAAAAGGTTTAGGAACCCGGAGGCCCGGACCATTTCGACCAATACAAAAACAGCTATTGCTTTGACACGAACCCCCATTAGGACCAACTAACTGACACGATGCTTATGTCAAACAATGACATGGCAAAAAAAGTACTTGCTATGACTAGAACCCGTTTGACCCACTAATAGTTGTGTTGCTGATAGCTCCTATAGAATATAATATTGTATATCGGTATATCCATAGCCACAATTGACAAGAAGCTTATGTTAAACACTGATGACGGCACTGAAATTTAATGCTTATAAAAGGTTCAGCAGAGAGCAGCGATCTTTACCATGCGTCTTAAAACCATATCAAGCCCGACTTCAGGAGATACAGGCGGTAGCAGCGGCTGACCGTTTTCATGGAAAAGCATGGGGGATTTCACAGGATCAAATTTGGAAGGGGCCCACCACCTGGCAAATACATACATAAATATGGATTACAGCTACTTTACCAGAAAATAATAGTTAATTATCAAATTTCTAAGAGGAATGTAATATTACCAGTGGCCAGTGTTATAGATGAGAATATCATGAAAAACTGGAGCGTCTGCCCATGTTGCTTCAGGTATATCCACATCAACTCTATAACCCTCCTTATACCCAAGAGATTCCAGCTCACCCCCCTTAGCATTGGCTGACCATCTATATCATATAATATGATCCAAGAGTCAGTTTTTAAGGTAGTAGCAAAACAATATTTATCATGACATAAATTAGTTGTGGGGACAGCAAACATGAAAGACTACCATAGGAGAGGCAAAAAACCCACACACACCCAAAAAAAAAAAAATCTCATTTAATTATGGAGGCGTCATGACCAGTTAAGGGTGCATTTACTTGTGGAAAACTTTAGCTAATTTTCATCTCTATTTTATAGAATTATGAAGGAGCTATTTGTCTCTAGAATAGTATTGAAACTTTATAAAACATGTTTAGATGCTGTATTCTACGCTAGAGAAAACTAGATCATTGTAAGGGGAAAATGTAGAAAACTACAAATGATGATCTTCAGATCTTAGCTATAAATCTGAAAAGCGGGTTTCCTATTTCCAAAACATTTTCCTAGAAAACACTTCATTTGAACATGTTTTTCCATTTTTTCAGTATTCTTAAGAAAATTTCCGGGAAAACGCCTCATTTTTTACAGCTAAATATACTAAAAGCAGCTTACCTACCATAACGTGCCAACAGATTTGTTCGGTGATATGCTATAGTGAGGTTGTACTTCAAAAAAGTAAAGCCACGATCAGATCCAGCAGGCCGCCACTTCTTCACTTCACCAGAAACACGTCTCAGAGAACAGAAAAGAGAGACAAACATGTTCCTATTCAAGGAGTCACCAACAAACCCTGCACTGTTAAAAGTTCTTAAGTTCTATAAATAGCTATATACGTAGTCACCAACAAACATGAGACGTATACGAAGATTTTAATGTACTTTTGCAGTAAAGGATATATGTCAAGCATCTTGAACCTTGATTTACACGTATGACCAATAAAGTCAAAATTATCACGATGCCTCTCAGAGAACCCACGATACATTACATAGGTAAACCAGCCTTATCTCTAATCCTAAGGCCCTAGATTGTAAACCCCTTTGATGATAAAGTTACAAAACCCAACCTTATGGCATGTATACCTTACAGCTCCAAAGGAGATTAAGAGCCACCAAGCAAACACAATTTTAAGAATTATTTTCTTCTTACATTGGACCCCGTATAGCCGCTTTCTATCAAGTAAGGAAATAGATTGTAATTTAGTTACGGGCTCACAGCATATACGGCCAAAGAAAAATGCTAGTTTCTGATACCACTTCATGTCTTTATCTTATCACAATGGCAATCAAAGTGTCAGACATGACATAAATCCATGAATGCTCATTGTTGAGTCTCTGTTAATCAAACTATACCCCCTGGACACTCTACGTCTCTACCTATTAACAGCATCCC
Organism: Chrysanthemum makinoi; assembly: GCA_910596185.1. Classification (NCBI taxonomy): domain Eukaryota; kingdom Viridiplantae; phylum Streptophyta; class Magnoliopsida; order Asterales; family Asteraceae; genus Chrysanthemum; species Chrysanthemum makinoi. Next base: position 62,725,931 of record OU343222.1, on the reverse strand, counting down.
CATGGTTCTGTGCTGTCCAATCCTACAATAATTTTCTCCTACAATAATCCTTGCATCAAAGCACCAGACCCTTACAATATTGAATCATACCATCATTGGTTGTCGTGCACAAATTATCAACAAGCAAACTAAAAATAAATATAACTAATATAGTGCCCTGTCATAGAGGTAACAGAGCACTATATTATGTTTGTCTAACTAATTCTAGTCACCCCCTCTATTTCATTATCAATGTTAACTAAGCTTTCACAGTAATGTTCAAAATGTCGACCACTTTTAGAGTTTTAGTAATACATTTTTTGCTCATTAAGGTCAAAATACCTGAACTTAAGAAACCAGTTGTTCGAGTCACTTAGTTACCTACTTACTATAACAGGCAACTCTGGTTACCTACATAATACTACTATTAAAATGTAAATTAAGTAACCTGAATGACTTGATTGAAAATTTTTACCCGGTAACCGGTTTTTGTAATGACTTCACTAAATGTTACGAGTTGAATATAATTTTCGCTTTTTTCATATAAATAAATGAGCCAATACGCACTTGATAGTTGAAAAACTTCCAAAGTGCTTTTTTTTAACCTTTATCCGAAAAGTAGTAAACGTAACTTCAAAAATCACATCATAAAATTACCCATAGATTCGATGATAACTAGCGGCAATGTGACCTTATTCGCTAATAACTAGTGGCAATGTGACCTTATTCGCTAATAACCAGCTGCAATGTGATCTAATTCGATGATCGCTAGTGGACCTAATATAATGATAACTAGCTGCAGGGGGGTCTAACTCAGTGATAAATAGCGGCAATGTAATCTAATTTGATGATCGCTAGTGGCAATGTGATCTCGTTCGCTGATAACTAATGATAACGTAACCTAATTGTTGCTATCTTATCTATACATAAAAACATAAAAATACATACAATGACATTACAATTCAAGTGCCGATAACGCGAAAACGATGTCACTTACCAACACTAATATCGCGATACGTTTCTAAAAACCGAACCGGATCGAAAACCGGAAGAGCACAATGATGAGGCTGCCACCGCCATTTGACAATCTCATCAGCACCAGATCTATTAACACAGTTCCATCCTTTAAATATCTCCTTACACGTCTCATCATACCGTTTAGATCTAACCGTTGGATCATAAAACCACTTGCCTTGTGAATACTCACACGTGGCAGACGGTGATTCGTTGTTGTTTTGTAAGATTACGTGTTCGGTAGTTGGTGGAGTGGTGAGTAGTGGTGACGTGGAGGTGGTTAGGTAGTGTGAGGATAAAAAGAAGAGTGATGTGATGGTTATGATGATGATGATGACGTGGAAGGTGGTGGTTGGTGGGTGGTTGGGGCGTTTGGTGTGGTGGCTTGACGGCATTTGTGGTGGTTGTTGATGACGTCACTGTGGTGGTTTGTGTGTGTTTTCGGTGGTGTGGAAAAGTTTCCAAATCAGTCCTCGGAGTTGATTTGTTCGTCAAATTATGTGGTTTTGTTCAAATAACATGTCAAAGTGTGGAGTAGACAAGCCGGAGTTATACAAACCTCGAGCTCGGCTCGTTTAGTATTAGAGATACTCGAGCTTGAGATCGGGTCGTTTCGAACTTTATCTGTAAAGCTCGAGCTCGGCTCGGCTCATGAGTTATTCCTAAAGATTAGCTCGGGTCCCGCTTGTTTATTGGCATATTTTATTCTTTTTACTTATAAAAGGTAAAATATGAAAAAGTAAGTTTATGATGATATTTTAGTTAAGGTTGGACGCAGTAAGCACACACGATCGACTTAGTCGATCGAGTGCTACTCGATCCCCTTACTGTGGGGATTCAATCATGGGTTTTATTTTGTGTAACTTGGTCGTGGGAGCGATCGACTTGGTTTTGTGTAACTTGCTTTCTAGCCGTTTTGTAACGAAAAAAATAAATAAATAAACATGGTCGGTCCTTACTGGGGTACTTAATCGCCTGAAGGTCATTTGGAGAAAGGTGGCGTGGAAAATATGAGAGGATTGACCCTCACTACTTTAGTGACCTAATATATTTAAGGAGAATAATCTTGTTTGATTCGACTGTTTGTCGCAAATGATTATTTTCAAAACTATAATGATATATTATTGCTATATTTATATATAGTATATATATGTGAAAGCTCGTTTAGGCTGGTAGCTTACTCGAGCTAGAAATCTAAAGCTTGAGCTTGAGCTCGCTTAGGCTCAGCTCATATCAAGCTTTACCAACATCGATCTCGAGCAGCTCATGAGTAGTTTGGCTCGTTTACGCCCTGAACACGAAAGATTGGAATAGTTCGAATAGTGTACTAACAAATAGAAATATAAAGGCTAAACATGTATGAAATAGTACAGACTTCTAACCTGTATCAGTTAACATGCCCTAAGAGCACTTGAAATGGTAACTTGCAACCCCAAGTTATTCCCAAGTTACCTGGTGTTAACCCAAGTTAACCATACCGTGCTTCAAGTTATTCCCAAGTTAAGGGTTGGGCGTTACTACTTGTAGCTTATTTGCTTTTTTTTTTCTCCTAAGAGGGTTGTTTTCATTGTTGTTGAGTTAAGGTTTTAACCTTGGGATTGTTATGATAGTGGGTGTTTTTGGGTGAGTTAAGGTGAAATGTTAAAGCTGATATGGCGCAGACGTGGCAGGAGGTTAAACCTTAACTCAAGTTATTGTTGCAAATGCTCTAACAATCACAATGCCACATCAAGTTGCATTGGCATTTAACAATCAATAAATAGCAATGTTGCAAAAATCGTGATGGTGGTTGGTGACGCCACGGCCAGTAACGGTCAAAGTCGGGATTAATCTGTGATTAATGGGATTGGCATTTCTGCAAGTTTGGGTATTCGGAACCAGTAAAGATCTTAACGATTCCAAGCCTACTATGTTTCAAACCTCAATAAGAGCTCCAATTACGATTATGGCGACATGCGTTATAAGTGAAATAAGCGATCCCCAATGTGCGTCATAATGAAATTATTATTTTTTAAAGTTGATCCATTCGCCGATTTTTACGGTCGTAGATTTTGACGATTCGACCGATTTTTGACGATTCGGTCGATTTTTTTTACTGGCGATTTTACGTTTTCAAAATTTACAAGGTGTATGCCCGATTACTGATTAATCGGCGATTAATCGACCGATTCGGCCAATTTTTGCAACACTGATAAATAGAATTGAAAAACAAATATGAAGCGGAGTTCCCAGAGAGTGAACAAGGTATCTCGTGGTTATCATTAGATATTGACTACAATTGAGACCTGATGGACAAAGAGAAATATATTGTTGCTCCTCCGACATCACATACTCACTATCCTTGTCAAGTGTCTTTTGAAATGGATCAAATAATATATCTCACCCTAAGAGATGTGTTAAAATCTAATCCTTAAGGGTGGTGTTGGTAGTATTATAAACTAGCTGGGGTTTTCTTGTTTGGATTGGTCAATGGATATAAGCTGCTGAAAATCATGTGTTTTGTTTTAATTATGATGTATAAACTAGACATACGTGCTCGCTTTTCACCTAATCAACTTATTAATCAAGTGGTTTTATCACGTTTAATGATGCAACGTGTAAAGCTCAACTTATTATATTTAACTAGGCGTTGCATCCACGCTTCGTTATGGAGTGTATGTGCGATTATTTTAGTTAACGATATATAATTGCTATATAAAATTTTTTGCTTGATTAAATATCTTATGTCTTGGTTGGTGACTTTGGAGTACTTTTCTAATTAAAATTTTATTTCAAGTTTTTATTTTCTCATCAACATCATCATCATCATCATCATTTTAGCTAAGTTTTTTTCAATTCGGATATCCGAAATTTTTGATAACCGCTTTATATATCTGAATATTCAAATATCTATAATTAAAATTAAAACTTTTGTATAAGTTTAAAAGGACATTTCATAAAAAATTCTGATCAAATTTTCGAATATCCGAATGCGGAATTTTTTTAACACCCACAACCTAAATCAATAAATCCTTGAAAACAAGTTGAATAATTTGTTTTATATTTATTGGTAAGACTTTTTACACTTTTTGGTTGTGTCATCTAATAATGTGACTTTTTCCGCCTTAGAGAGTCACCCAATTAGTGCATCTGGTAAATCCACATATTCAATATCTGGAACTGATGGTAAATCAATATCATTTGTGTTTGATCAATTTGAAATTATACTCCCTCAGGAAGAGCTATGGTTGTTCAAACAAACCTAAGCTGAACAAGGTATCTCGTGGTTATCATTATATATTGACTATGGTTGGGACTTGATGGACAAAGAGAAATAGATTGTTGCTTCTCCGACAACACATACTCACTATACTTGTCAACTGTCTTTTGAAAAGGATCTAATTAATGTATCTTACCCAAAGAGATGTGTTAAAATCTAATCCTTAAGGGTGGTGTTGGTAGTATTATTATAAATTAACTGGGGTTAATATCTTGTTTGGATTGGTCAATGGATATAAGTTGCGGAAAATCATGTGCTTTGTTTTAATTATCATGTATAAACCAGACATACGAGCTGGCTTTTCACCTAATCAATTTTTTAATCAAGTGGTTTTATCATGTTTAATGATGTAACGTGTGAAGCTCAACTCATTATATTTAGCTAGGCATTGCATACATGCTTCGTTGTGAAGTGTATGTGGGATTCTGATTTAATATCTTATGTCTTAAACTATCTGCTTGATTTAATATCTTATGTCTAAAAAGTATCTGCTTGATTTAATATCATGTCTTAAATGGTAGACTTTGGAGTACCTTTTTTGATTAAAAAAAAATCTTTTTTTTAATTTTTTTTCCATCATCATCATCATTTTAGTTAAGCTTTTTCAATTTGGACATCTGAAATTTCGGACAACCGTTTTATATATCTGAATATTCAAATATTTGTAGTTTTTTTGAAAACTTTTGTATGAGTTCCAAAACCGGCATTTCATAAAAAATTCCGATCAAATTTTCGGATATCCGAATGGGGATATTTTTTGAACATGCATAATCTAAATTAATAAATCCTAAAAAGCAAGTTAAATATTTATTGGTAAGACATTTTTCACTTTTTGGTTATGTCTTCTAATAATGGGAACTTTTTCCGCCTTAAAGGGTCACCACATTAGTACATTCGGTAAATCCACATATTCAATATTTGATACTGATTAAATCAGTATCAGTTGTATTTGATCCATTTGAAACCATACTCTCTCGGGAAGAGCTATTGTTGTTCAACCAAACCTAAGATGAACAAGGTATCTCGTGGTTATCATTAGATATTGACTACAATTGGGACCTGATGGACAAACAGAAATATATTGTTGCTCCTTCAACAACATATACTAAATATACTTGTCAAATGTCTTTTGAAAGGGATCAAAATAATGTATCTTACCCTAAGAGATGTGTTAAAATCTAATCCTTAAAGGTGGTGTTGGTAGTATTATAAACTAACTGGGGTTAATATCTTGTTTGGATTAGTCAATGGATATAAGTTGCGGAAAATCATGTGCTTTGTTTTAATTATCATGTATAAACAAGACATACGAGCTGGCTTTTCACCCAATCAATTTATTAATCAAGTGGTTTTATCATGTTTAATGATGTAACGTGTGAAGCTCAACTCATTATATTTAACTTTTTTTTTTTGAAAGTTTATTATTATTCACAAACGCCCAAACCAACGCCAACTAGCGAAGGGGCAACCGAAGCACAACGCAACTACATAAATTCGAATTTACACCACTTATCCCAACTTAAGCTAGAATTCCCCCTCGGTTCTTAAAACACAAGAAACCGAACCCCATAATATCTAGAAGAATACGGTTTACAACAATGGGCCCATTCTCAAATTTTTTCAAGTTCCTAGCTTTCCAAATCGACCAACAAGTGATAGTTATAATCCGCTATAATCTTCCTTCTCTTTCTTCTCTTGATCTCCCCACTTGTGGATGTCGAACAAATGCGACGTATGAGCGAGAGGTTGGGAACGAGTCCATCGACCTATTCTGTACCAAACCTCCATCGCCACTTCACACGAACAAAACAGGTGCTCGGCACTTTCCTCCACTTGCCCACACAGGTCGCATATCGAGGATCCAAACAAGCAGTTTCTAACTTTCAGCGCCAAACTTGTAGGGATTCTATCCATCCCAAGCCGCCACATGAAAATATTACACTTCTTCGGGATCCACTTCGAGCATTTGAAGACAAAATTGCTGCTATAGTCATACTTACCGAGGAGAAATTTTTTTACCTCTTTGACACTAAAAGGTTTATTACTCCTACCATTCCATTCCCACTTGTCATCCTTCCAGCTCTCTATTTATCTTTTCCAGTTCGACCTCTTTAACCAGTCGTCATTTGACCCTCGGAATAAATGACAAAACGATTGTTATCAACACAGAATCTATCCCGCACCTTACATTTCTTGTCTATCTCCTTTTTAAACAAACCCGGAAACCTGTCCTTGAGAGTGGCGTTGTTGACCCACGGGTCCAACCAAAACCTAATGTCTTTTCCATTGCCGCAGGTACCTTTGAGCATATGGTTTAAATTTAAATCTCCCACCTTTAACTTACTAATCGCCTTCGCTATATTAACCCACACACTAGCATAAGACTGTCGAAACGGAATGTGAGTCCAACACCTCTTTGTATCGTGGACTGAATCGACCACCCTTCTCCACAGACTCTTAGTTTCATTCCTGTATCTCCACAGCAATTTCGTAATAAGAGCTTCGTTTGTTTCCTTCATTTAGTTAGACAAGACCTCCATCTAAGGGGCGAAACTTTATCCCACGCCACCAATGGACCTTCTTATTTCGTTATCCCCCCCCTTAAGAATCTTCTAATAATGCTTTCCAACGAGTTGATCACTTTAGCGGGCGATGAAAAGAGAGAAATAATAAGTCGGAATACTTTCCAATACCGACTTGATGAGCGTGGTCCTCCCCCCAATAGACAGGCAAGAAGCCTTCCACTTAGAGAGCCTTTTTTTAAAAATATCAGTTAAAAAATTCCAGCTACTTATTCTATTCATATTCCCTCCTATCCTTAGACCCAAGTAATCACACGGAAATTCTCCGGCTTTACACTTCATCAAATTTGCAACCCTCCTAACTTCTTCTGCTTCAATCCCAACACCAATTATATGGGATTTTCCTATATTAATTTTCAGACCCGAACTCAAGTGAAAGCATCTAAGAATCCTAACAACGTTTACCAGATTCTTCTCCGACCACTCGCCCATGAAAGAACAGTCATCCGCATATAGTAAGTGAGAAATGATTGGACCATCATTCGGGAAGTCAAAACCTTTCATTACCTCCATGGCTTGGGCTTTCCTCATGATGCTAGAGAGCCCTTTCATCACAATTAAAAATAAGAAAGGAGATAAGGGATCGCCTTGGCCTTTATACCTTTAGTACATTGGAATTCATGTGGGAGAACTTGGTTTGACACAGGATCTAGCCGGGGACAAGATACCCCTGATCCATTTGCACCACCTCTCCTTGAAACCCATTTGCATCATAACAGTAACTAAGAACTCCCAATTTGCGTTGTCGTAGGCCTTGTTGAAATCAACTTTGAAAACGAAAGCCTTTCTCTTACTTTTCTTCACCCATGCTATCATTTCATTGATAATCAACGGCCCGTCTATAATCATTCTTTCCTTCAAAAATGCCGACTGGTTGACGGATATCACTTTATCCAATACTTTTTTAATTCTATTTGCAATCACCTTAGATATCCCTTTACTGATAATCCCGACCAAAGTAATCGGACGGTAATCATTAAGGTTACCCGGGTCTTTAACTTTGGGAATCAAAGCAATGAAAGCCGCGCTACACCCTCTACTAATTTTCCCTTCCTCGTGGAATTTTGTCAAAATATCCAGGAAATATTTTTCCATAAAACTCCAATACCTTTTTATGAATTTGAATGTAAAGCCGTCTGGTCCCGGGGCCTTCTCGTCACCGCAATCAAAAACAGCGTTCTTTATCTCTTCAATGTTAAAACGTGATTCTAACATATCGGCTTCCACCTCTGTCAGTCTCTCAGTCAAGTCACACGCAATCTCCGGTCTTCTTGTCTCACTTTCCTTGAATTTGGATCTAAAGAAGTCAAACACCAGCTTCTTAATCCTCTTCGGTTTATCAACCCACTCATTATCCACCATCAAACCTGGTATAGAGTTTGACACTTTTCTATTGTTAATCAGTCCATGAAAAAACTGGGTATTCTCATCTCCGTCCACGTTCCATTTACACCTAGATTTTTGTTTCAAATCTTTGGTTTTATTCTCTTCAATTTCTAGAATCCTTTTCTTGCATTCCCACCTGGTCCAAGCCTCTGTTTCATTCAGGTCGTTCTCTTCCATATTCGCCTCAATTTCTTCAAGCTTTTTTTTACAAACATCGAATTCCTCTCCCTCCTTGGCATTCTTCTCATCTCTCCATTTTTTTAAAATTACATCTTAACTTTTTGAATTTCTCCAAAAGTTTGATGTCGGGCGGCCCCGAGAAAGAGAACTCATCAAGAGACTCTTTAACCACACCGTCGCATTCCGGGTGTTCCAACCAAGAATTATAGAAACGAAACGGTTTAGGGCCAAAATTGCAGTTTTTAGTAGACCAAAGGATCGGGTTATGATCCGAGTGGAGTCTAGGAATGGCCCTGAAAACCGCCTTAGGCCAAAAATCCAACACCTCTCTACTAACTAGCAATCTATCTATTTTTCTGAGCTTCTTACCGTTCTCATCTTCTTTTAAGTAAGTAAATCTACTACCCTTCATCTCGTACTCGAAAAGATCAGCTTTATCAATGAACATATTGAAATCCCTGGCGTAATTTGACTTAAACTTCGACCCTTTCCTCTCTTCCTTCGTTCTAACTGAATTGAAATCTCCCATAAGAATCCACCACCCTTCACTTCTATCCTTAATACCCATAATTTCGTTCCAGAAATTAACCTTCTATCTGTTTCTCTGAGGGGCGTAAATATTGGCCATGAAGACCGGACATTCACAACCCTTAATCATCCCTTTACAAATCAAAAAATTCTCTCTTTTAATCACCTCGATTTTTTTGAACTTCGACGGGTCCCAAACACTAACAAGACCCCCCGACCGACCCGAACCACCAACAATCTCACATTCCATACCTCTCCTACCCCAATATTTGCTAATCCTTTCGATGGGGACATCCCCCATTTGAGTTTCTTGAATAGCTAAAAAAGACACATTCTCTTTATAAATAATACCTTTGATCCATTTTGGCTTGACATTACCCCCCATTCCTCTTATGTTGATAGATAAGCAATTCATTGGAAAACATGGTTCATTCCTTCTTCTTCAATCGACCTCACAATATCATTGGTTGCCTTGGACAAGTCTATGCCGATTGACTCTCCAATCTTCTTGGTTATTAGAACCTCATCTTTTAGATCTGCTACATGTCTTTCATCTTTACTTGTGTTATCCACCCCGTCTCCAGCTACACTTTCATGGAACCTGTTTGGAACTTCAGAGAACTGGTAACTATTATTGAGGTCAAATTGACCTTTATCCCTATTCTCTTTACCAAGCTTTTCCAAATAATTATTCCCCTCCTTTTCTTTAGTCTCGTTGATATGGGTATTGGTATTATTCAGGCCCAAAAGCCCATCTAAGGAAAATGGGTCTGAGTCTCTTTGTCTTTTCTTGGGCCTTAAAGGAAGCCCACTGAATTTGTTAGTCCACTCCTCCTCAAATTTGTTGCTACCTTCGTTTTTTACATTCTTCATTTTACAGTTGGAAGAGGAGAATTCGAAGGATCTTTCTTGATCTTCCCAACCTTTATTGTCTCCCATCCTTTTACTAAAGAACCTGTGACCAGTCTTAAATTGCCTTTCCCCTTCCCCATGCACATGATCATTAACTTTTATCTCCCCATCCCCATGCAAAGTCTTTCCATCTTCCTTCCCCGGAGCACTCATCTCGCCTTCTTCCATTTCCGGTGACGGTTTGCATACCTCCGCTTCCTGTTCATCAAAGACATTCCATCTGGCCTCCGACATGTTTCTTCCCACATTGTTACTAATCGAACAAGTAGGACTCCAATCGAAATCTTTTTCCCTAAGCCAAACCTTAAAATTAATACCTCTCCATGTTAACGCAACTGTCTCCTTAACTTCGGTACCATCTCCTATTAGGACTCCAACTCCTTCTACCGATTTGTTCATATCACCATCCCCCGCAAAAGACGGTGAGATAACTTCCCCTACCAACTCACCAATTTTGTTGTAGGTCTGAGCCGAAGCAAGGTGTAATGGGACCCCATGGATTCCAATCCAAGCAATCCTTTTGAAAGGGATGACTTGACCCGTCCATATCTCCACTTTAGAGAACCATTCCTTCCAAATATCATCCTTAGAGTGAAACTTTTGAGCGTCTTCCTTGCATGAAAATGAGACGAGGATACATAGTCCTCCCACATATTTCATCTCCATACCCTTCACGTCCATTCTCCCCAGATAAGAATTAATGTTGGTAAGGACTTTAAGATTATTACACCACGCCACCAGAGCCTTTCCCTATAACTCCGTCATTACCATCTCCGTCCTGTCCATATTCAGGACTTTGTCTTTAGTCTTCATCCCAGATGGTTCCGCCACCACATCCCTGTAGGAATGGCCAAACTTATTGTCGCCCCGGCTACCACCAGTAACCTTTTTGAAACCTTCCGATACGCCTTTGGTCTTCTCCACATGACTATCAAATGTTTTCTTCCTTTTTATTACAATCCCGGCTTTCTCGTTCTCCTCAGCGTGTCTAGCCACGTTAATGGAAAGAGTGAATCTTCCCATCTTTACCCTGCTAAGTGTATCTTCCATAACCTTCCAATCCTTTACCCCTTTGAAGCTCACAAATCCGAATCTTTGTCCGTCCTTGTTCCTCCTTCTAGCTATGTAGACGCCCCCAATATCCCCATATTCTTTGAGCCTTGATGCAAGATCCCAAGGTCTGCATCCGTCTGGAATGTTGGAGACAAAGAATTTAATTACCTGAATCTTGTCGTCCTCCTTCTTTAGCTTCCTTCCTTGGTCTTTTTGGTTTCTTCTACTTCGAACCTCATGCCAGCCTTCTTTTTCTCTCTCCCTTTCTCTCTCACACATAGTGCTATTCTATTTTTTTGATTGTTACTTCATTATATTTAACTAGGCATTGCATCCACGCTTCGTTGTGGAGTGTTCGTGCAATTCTTTTAGTTGTTTGATTAAAAGAAGGGAAATAAATTATGTTTTAACAATTTATATATTGCTAATTGTGGAAAACTAGAAGGGGGGGTTGAATAGTTTTACCAATTAAAACTTCCTTTTAATCTATTTAGATAGACTTATGTCAATCTATTTGGATGTGTGTGTTGGATGTTGATAAACAAACATATATAAAGGTAAGTGATGAAAAGATAAGAGTAAGAAGCACAAAACCACAACGCAAGTATTTATAGTGGTTCGGCTACAAGGTCACCTTCCTTGCCCTACTCACTCCCCGAGTCACCTACTCGAGAGTTCGTAATCACTACCCAATCTCCTTGGCGGAGAAGCCTTCACAACGATAGCAACATTTTCGGTACAAAGCTAAATACCGAGTTCTTTCACACCAAGGCGAACCACACCTAACACAACGTCGCCTACCCTTTATACGGTGCTAGGCTAACCACCGAGTTTTTTCACACCTTAGGAGAACTAATCCTATCACAACGTCGCCTACCCTTTATTAGGTACTAGGCTAAGCACCTAGTTCCATTGCAATATAGGAACTACTACCACACACACCGAGACTAATCCCAAAGAGATCTACTCCTACAACATCATCAAGGATATCAATATCCTTGGATCTAATACTAGTCTATCTTGTACATCGAAACACACCATATCGAAAGTACATCTAAGGAACCTTTCACTAATGCCTTTGACTAGATCTACAAGACACCTTTCACTAATGTCTTGTGTCTTCACTTCTAAGCACCTTTCACTAATGCTTCTTTGTCTTGACTTCTAAGCACCTTTCACTAATGCTTCTTTGTCTTGACTTCTAAGCACCTACCCCAAGTGCTTTATCCTATAGACGATAGATACCCTTCACTAATATCTTCGTCTTGACTCTTGAGACATCTTTCACTAATGTCTTCAACACTACACTTCTTTGAAGAAAGAAAGGAATCATCAACAAGAAGACTTCAGTAGCCTTGATGATGAGGAAGCATGGCAACTCATGGACTTGAGCTTGCTCGACTTCAAAGGTGGTGATCTTGCCTTTAAGAGGAACCTAAAAGATCACACAGAAACAAAACTACAAACATAGATCTCTTGGATCTAAGGTTAGTGAGATTTAACTCAGGGGGAAAGTGTGTTAGAGAAGGGATTGAAAAGGGGTAAGAGATAATGAAGAAATGGCTCACTATTTATGGAGGAAAAATCCTACTGTTCCCCGGATCCCACGGATCCCTTCCACAAGGGATCCGGTTAGCACAAAGCTAGGGATCCGTGATACGCTCCTCTTTTCCCATAGGTATTTTTGGTTATGGGTCATGGGTCATGGGTTATGGGTTGATCCATGGTTTTCTTTCTAGATACAATGTATCTTAAGGATACAATGAACTTGGTTAAGTGGTATAAATAAAACCATAGGTTATGGGTCAAAACCATTAGCTAGTTTTTACCTATTTAGTATATACTTGTTTTTACCCATTTTTAGTATATACTTGTTTTTACCCATTTTAGTGTATACTTAGTTAAGTATATGTTATCCCAATATGTAAACACTAGTTGTTGTACATATGTATATCCAAAGCATAAAATCACTTGTACTTGTTTTAGTGTATTATGTGAAAGCGTAGTGTGTTAGAAAACTATTAGTTCAAACCATTTACGTATTTTATTTGTTTCTTTAAAATGATTTTACTTTTGTTATCGACAAAACATTAGAAGATCGTAAAATATAAATAAACGTTTTTACGGCTTATTTGTATAACAATCTCCCCCTTTTTTTTGATGACAAAACATAAAATTATTTTAAGGAAAAGCTAAAAATCGGTAAAAGTTTGAATTTGTAGTTTTTACTTTCTTCTCCCCTTTTTGTCGAAACAAAAAGTGTTTGAAGGAAGACAACACATTGTTTTTAAGAAAAACATGTGAAAGAATTAAAAGTCAAAAGAAATAGAGAGCAAATAACGTGAAATGATCTCGTTTTTACTCCCCCTTGACGAGTCCATCCATGTATGTAAGTCAAGTAAATGATACTAATCTAGTTTGTTTGCAAATAAGTTTGCAAAAGATATAGTCTACGAGACGAATGTGCTCCCCTTTGATGATTGCAATTTTTGCAAAGGGATGTCACGAAATGTAAACCTAGTATTGCAAGTAATTTGCAATGTATTGCTTTGACATAAAGCTCCCCCTAGCTTTATGATGTCAAAGTCTTCATATGTAAATTGAATAACTACAAAACAAAGGTTAGAAATCAAGTATAATTCAATATTTCCTGCAAATGTGATTCAAGTTAGTAGAAGGAAGGCTTTATGTCTCACGGATCCCACGGTTCCCTCAGTAAGGATCCGTCTAGGCATTACAGGGATCCATTTTAAGCTGTTCAATTTCAAGCAAAGGTGATATAACAAGTAATGTTATCACATAAATGAGATATGAATACAAGGTAATCATATGCTCAGAAAAATAGCAAGTAGCATGTAATTCCATTTAATAAAACTAGAGCTATGATATACATGACTCTAAAAACTAAGAAAATAAGAAAATACATTACTAGAAATTTCTAAACCAACTATCGCTTGATGCTAGGACACCACTAAAAATCTTCTAGCTCAAGTTTTGTTTAGGTTTGATCTCGTCAAAACGTTCGAGGAGATGATAGAACATGAAACGTTGGTCTTCTCATACTTCATGTATCAAACTTTCAACATGTTGACAATGATAGCAATCTTTGTCATGGCTAGGTAGTGGTGGTGGAAGAAATGAAATGGCTTGATGCGAAGGATCAAGTTAAGCGGCTTGTGGAGTGATTGGTGCAAAACCGTCAAGTTTTATCACGCAAGCACCCACTTGTGAATGGCCGACCGTAACAAACTTAAAACAGCTCAGAAACCAAATGCAATTTAGATCAGAGGAATATAGTATATTCCTGGGTGGTCTTAAGTCCCATGGAGGATGAATTGGTGTATAAACAACTTCAGATGATAGAATGATCACTAAGGATAGTGATCAGTAAGGTTTTGGATGGATAATTACCTAAAGAAAAGATTAATAAATTACAGCGACTTAAATGCAAATTAAAAGATAAAATATATTAAATAAACGCTATCACTATTTTTAAAATGATGAACGTTTATGGCCTAAAACGTACGTTTAAATAAAATTAAATGCGTATATAAATAAAATGTGAGTTTTAAGAAATAAAAAGCCTACAAATATAAAAATGACATTTTTACAATCCTAATAATAAAAGAAAATTATTAGAAAAAGAAAATTATTTATTTAACTTATATATTAATTATTATTAATTAAAAACTATTTATTAAGTATTTAAAATGGACTAAAATATAAGAAAATACAAAATTAACCTAGAAAAATGAAATTATAAGTTAGAAAAATCTAAAATATGATAAAACTTATTTTAAAACTGAAAATATATTTTTTAGACCTTTTATGTATTTATTATTAATTTAATACTATTTAAAACTAATTAAAATGCTAGAAAATACTATTTAAACCAAGAAAATTATGGAAAAATACTTTTTATGACTTTTATATTTATCTTAATCTATAAAATTGAAAACATATTTTTTAGCTTTTTTCTGATTTATTAGTATTAAAATTATTTAAAAGACTTAAAAACTATTTAAAATAAAGAAAAATACTGAACAGTGATGGAAAAATCTGAAAAATTCAGGAAAATGCTAAAATATTATTCTAAGTTTATAAAAAATATAAAAACATTTGATTATGTGGAGGAATAGTAAGCTGCAGTGGATTGGCTTATAAATAAGCACTTCAAAATAAGCTAAAAGCCATAAATGACCACCAAATTAACACATAAGCTAGGTTATGCTATAATAACTAAATACTAACCTATTCCAACCATCCTAAGCAGCAGTTTAAGCCAGAGAGATTAAGCAAATCAAGCTTATTTCAGAAAAAAATGGGACCGAATTAAGGCTGATCTAAGAGTGGGGTCCACAGAGCTTAAGCTCAAAAGATTGACTGAAATGGATATTCAGCTGGGTGGTGAGTGGTAAGGAACCAAGAACCACCAGTGGGTCCCTGGTGTGGCCTGTGGGACCCATAAAGTGGTGGTTATGGCCACTGTTTTGGTGGTGCAGGGCATTTTTCAGAAAGGGTGCTCAAAAGAAGCTACTGAATAAGGACTTAATAAGCTGAGTAAGAGTAAGCTATTATTTTTATAATTTAGATAAGCAGTGATATTTTAATATCCTAGAAGGTTATAAGCTAAATCTCAATAATGAACACACAATAAAATTCTAGATTTTATTCAAAAACAGCTATTTGAGAAATTTGACTTTTTACAAGAACATGCAGTTTGACTAAAATGAACTTTTGATTGATCTTAATGACTGTATATGTTATATTAAGCTATACTAAGATTATCTAAAGCTAAACCAACAACTTTTAAGCTTGTAAAATGAATTTTGCAACTCAAAATCCCAACGAGTAATGTTAAGGCAAATACATGAGATTTTGACTTTTTATCTTATGAGTACTGTATTTTATGGTTAAACTACCCTCTTTAGACATGATGTAACATATACCGAAAGTTCAACCAAAACAACCTCTGAGTTATCAAACTCAGCAAATCCAAACACCATTTTAATAAGCTGTTAAGAAGCTTAATGAACTAGAACTAATTTTTAAACAAAGTAACTTATTAATGAATTGATATTAACTCAATTTAGACAGATTAAAGCTAGAACTAACAAGATTATAGTACTTAATTTAGGAAATGCAAATTTAAGGAAATTGCTTACAATATGGAATTCAAGGGTAAACAGAGCTGAGGACAAGGACACTCCTATAGCTTTCCACAAAGCTCTAAACCAAGATACAATCCATAATCATCCTTGCTTCAGACTTGATCATTTCTTCAATGGAATTTTTATTTTCTCACTATTTTTTCTTGATTTTTCTTGTTTTTTCTTTTTTTTAATACTAAACAAAGTATTTAAGATTTCTAAAAGCTTATAAGAGATTCCTAAGAGCTTTTATGAGCTTTCTTAGTCTAAAACATCAGATACAAAAAACTTTAGATCAATTTTGAAATTAAGGTAGAAATTGCAAAATCATAAAACGTGGTAATTTTTGAAATTGAAACTGACAATAGATTTGAAATTCGAAATATTATTACGAATATTAAAGCTTGAACATGTACTGGAAAACTTAGGATAATTAAAACGAGACAAGTAATTAAAATTACACTACTACTACTCTACTCTGCCTTTCTTTCTTCTATTTATTCAACAAAAAGCATCCTCTCTCATCTCTGATCATTTCCCATCATATTTCTGAGCCGTTGGATGAGTCAAAGTGATCACAGCCTTTGAATTGAAAATTGGCGCCAAAAAGTCTTTGAGTGGGTTTTTATCAATTAAAGATTTTGGTGGGATGTGGAAGTGGAAGGAGATGATTTAAGCAGTGGTAGGATAAGGGTGAGGTGGTGGTGAAGAAACTGTGGGTAGAATGGTATGGTTTTGAGTTACAGCTATGATGAAGAAGGTGTCAGTAACAACGGTTTGGGGCGGGTTTTATTTTTAAAAGGTGGGTGGGCTTGGGTTGGTGTTGGGCCAAGGAAAGGATTGGGTTTAATAATAATAAGGGATCCGTTTGGTTTGTTTAATAACACAAAAGGACCAAAAATGCAATTTCTCTAAACTTGAGGTTCCTGATTTGACAAGTTTCAAAGTTCATACAAGGACCATTCCTGTCATTCTTTAATAGTACAAGGATAATTATGCATAAAATTCCATTTTATAATTCAAGGACCTTTTATGTCATTTTTGAAACTCTAGGGACCAAAGATGTAATTTTCCAAAGTTTATCATAAGACCAATTTTGTCATTTATGATAGTACAAGGTTAAATTTGATAATTTTCACTTTTAAATTAACCAAGGACTATATTTGACATTTTCCAAACTTGAGGGACTAAAGTTGTCATTTTGTGATTTTTAAACTTTAAAGGGTTTATTTTGACAACTTTTGAATCTCATGGACCTTAAATGACATTTTACAAGTTTTTTTTTTGAATTACCAGGTTGATTTGACAACTTTTGACTTGGGGACTAAAAGCTGCCAATTATGCAAACTTGATATGTTTTTCATCTGATTTTGATGTTTTTGCATTTAAAACATATAAAACACTTGTTTGTAATATTTTCATCATTTTGATGCATTTCTGAGTGTTTTCAGATGTTTTTGCAGTCTAGATAGTACAAAATGATGAGTATTTAGACACTCATCAATCCCCCACACTAAGATATTGCTAGTCCCTAACAATGATTTATGAAAAGTTAATGGATTTTATCTCTTTACCAAAGCCATTACTTCTGGTAGCCAAATGTTTTTAGTTCAAGTAAGAACCATGGTACAATGATAACCAAATGATTTTAAGCAAATCATAAGCTTTCAACGGATTTGATTTGTCTTTACCAGAAGCCGTTTACTTCTGGACTAGCCAACTCTTAGAAAAATTATCAATATTATCTTTGGTGAGTCGATTACCAATTATGGTTTTCCTTGCCTTTACCACAAGCCATAAACTTGCGGGCTAGCCAACTCTTCACTAATTAAAGATATGGTGAGCTGAACACCATACAATTTTGGGCAAATTGCAAGCCATAAACGTATTTGAGATATCTTTACCAAGAGCCGTTGCTCCTGAATAGCCAATCCTTATGGGTTAGACATGGTGGGTGATTACCATTTGTTGTGTTTAGTATAGTACTTCCCTAAAAAAATTTTAAATTCGGCCATTTTGGGGGAAAAAGGGACTAAAAGGGTACATTTATGATCAAATTTGCCAGAATTTCCCCCCACAAAATGAATATTGTCCTCAATATTCAAAGTGTAGAAACACAACAATTTTTTTTTTTTTTGAGGTTTATATACAACAGCGGAGCTGACTCCCCCACACTAGGGTGGTACACACGGGTGAAAACCCATGTTCAACTACTGTTTTTGATTACCGAGTCGCTAGCTCTTCCGACCGAATTAATTGTTCATGGAAGTAGTGGAAAAACAATCTCGGACTTTCATTCAAGATGTTTGTATAAACATTAAAGTACGTGAAAGTTCACCACACCGATGATATACATAGAACCGGCTTACAAATGATAAATGAAAATGCTGGGGTCAAAGATAATGTCTTCATTCAGAAGGAGTGGAAACGGGAGAGTGACAGAATATAGTGAAGAAAAGAAAGAAAATCATGATACAAATCATGACTAACTCTTCATCCTCAATAGGAGAATTCATAGTTTCATGAATCTCCTCAGTTAAGCTTACTTGATCAAGACATATTATGGGAATGTCTAGATCAAAGTGGAAATTATCATACTCCGGCGGAGATATGATATGAGTGAGTTCACAGGAGAACTCCTCAAAGGAGAATGATTCATATTCAGGATTGATTTGACTGAGTTCCTGGGGACTCCTCCAAAGTGAATGATTCATAATCGGGGAGAGAATTATGAGAATGAGAAGTGGTAACACCACTAATCTTCTCTCCCATATGATCAAAATGGAACGTTTGCAAATTCGGAATAGAATCATCGACAAATTCACTATCCTCAAAGGGGATAGGATATGAAGTAAGCTTTTCATTAAAAGCCTCGATTCTAGAAATGAGAAGATTAACATTCAATAATGTAAGACGAAGAGCTTCGTCTTGGATTATTTCTTCATCATTCTCTTCTCCTAAGCTGACAAGCTCAGAAGGTAAATCCCCCACATAACTTATGTCTCCACAAGATAAAGAATAGTCCTCATCAGAATTAGAGAACATCTCAATATGATCATTATGGAAGACAGAGAGGTAGGGATATCACACACATGATTAGAATTCCCTGTGACCTCCTCGGGATTGGGACAAGGTCCTCAACACTAGACTTTATGAATTCGTCCGATTCCTTTTTAGGAACAGTGTCAAGCTCATCATAATAAGAGAGTAGTGTGAATCTCGGGTGTGATGACAAGAGACTGAGGGAGTTGAGAAGGACTAGCATTATGGATTCTACAAGTTCCATTATTTCTCACTGCGTGATTCAGTCATTCTTTCTCCACCGCATTTCCATGGATGAGAATCTCGATGAACTTGATGAATAAATTGTAGAATATCGAGGTATCTTCGCTGTCATCTCTATTCAGGGGTGATGGAATTGAGAGCTAGATTTGAATGCTTTTTGTAGTCTAATTGATTCCCTAACAGTGTTTTCAGTGGCAATCTGGGAATCTAATTTAGCAACCCGTTCCTCCGCTAACAATTCTTCCATGGATTTCTCATGTGACATAGCTGACTCCTCCTTAAGTTCTTTTAATAACTCAAGACTCTTAGAGTAGAAGGTGCTGTCGTAGTTTCATCATTAAGCTTGAATCATTTGTCTTGTGGAGGTTGGTCTTGAAGCGAATAATTAAGTAATTGTTACAAAAATGGATTCCCTGTTTGACAATCCGAGCTAGAGTGTGGACCTTCACAATACTCACAACAGTAAAAGCTGGTGGTCTGTGATCTATGTATTGAGTCATAATTGTGCTCAGGGAACTTGCTCATGAACAATTGACAATCAGAACAGGTGAACCACCAGTTTCTAGCGAAAACTTCTGAATCTACTGTGTGGGTAGCGATGGAATAAATCAGTTGTGTTATGGTAGGAATAGGGATCTTGGTTATAGACGGACCGTTTCACGATTCCACCATGCTACAACTAGGGATTGCCACCATTATAAAACCACCACCATTGACAACCAAGAAGGTGAGGATAAGACATAGAAAGAATCAAATGGTTCTAGAGGGTAAGAAATGAAGAATCAAGGGTGAGGATAAAGAGGAATATTTTTGGATTTTTGAAAAACATTTTGTAAAAACAAAAGAATGAAAATATTTTTGGGTTTGTTAACACTTTAGGAAAAGTGTTAATGAACTTTTTGATTTTAAAAATTGTTTACAAAATGGTGGTATATGTGCAAGAATGGACTGGAAAAACCTTTACGTAAGCTTACATCCTCCCAGAAATTTGTCGGTGCTGAAAAGCGTCAAGTTTTATCACGCACACCACTTGTGAATGGCCGACCGTAACAAACTTAAAACAGCTCAGAAACCAAAATCAATTTAGATCAGAGGAATATAGTATATTCCTGGGTCGTTAAGTCCCACGGAGGATGAATTGGTGTATAAACAACTTTAGATGATAGAATGATCACAGGATAGTGATCGTATAGTTTGGATGAATAATTACCTAAAGAAAAATAAAATTAAGCGACTTAAATGCAAATTAAAAGATAAAATATATTAAATAAACGCTATCACTATTTTTAAAATGATGAACGTTTATGGCCTAAAACGTACGTTTAAATAAAATTACGTAAACGTATAAAATAAAATGTGAGTTTTAAGAAATAAAAGGCCTACAAATATAAAAATGACATTTTGCAATCCTAATAATAAAAAGAAATTATTAGAAAAAGAAAATTATTTTATAACTATTTATTTAATTATTATTAATTAAAAACTATTTATTAAGTATTTAAAATGCACTAAAATATAAGAAAATACAAAATTAACCTAGAAAAATGAAATTATAAGTTAGAAAAATCTAAAATATGATAAAACTTATTTTAAATCTGAAAATATATTTTTTGACTATGTATTTATTATTAATTTAATACTATTTAAAACTAATTAAAATGCTAGAAAATACTATTTAAACCAAGAAAATTATGGAAAAATACTTTTTATGACTTTTTATATTTATCTTAATCTATAAAATTGAAAACATATTTTTAAGCTTTTTCGATTTATTAGTATTAAAAATTATTTAAAAAGACTTAAAACTATTTAAAATAAGAAAAATCTTGACAGTGATGGAAAAATCTGAAAAATTCAGGAAAATGCTAAAATATTATTCTAAGTTTATAAAAAATATAAAAACATATGCTTATGTTGAGGAATAGTAAGCTACTGATGGATTGGCTTATAAATAAGCACTTCAAAATAAGCTAAAAGCCATAAATGACTACCAAATTAACACATAAGCTGGTTATGCATAATAAACTAAATACAACTATTCACCCATCCTAAAGCTTCGAGAAAAGCAGTTTAAGCGGAGATTAAGCAAATCAAAAACTAGCTTATTTCAGAAAATGGGGCGAATTAAGGTGATCTAAGAGTGGGGTCCACAAGGCTTAAGCTCAAAGATTAACTGAAATGGATATTCAGCTGGGTGATGAGTGGTAAGGAACCAAGAACCACCAGTGGGGTCCACTGGTGTGGCCTGTGGGACCATAAAGTGGTGGTTATGGCCCTTGTTTTGGTGGTCAGGGGCATTTTTGAGAAAGGGTGCTCAAAAGAAGCTCTGAATAAGGACTTAATAAAATGGCAGGTAAAGTAAGCTATTATTTTTATAATTTAGATAAGCAGTGATATTTTAATATCCTAGAAGGTTATAAGCTAAATCTCAATAATGAACCACGCAATAAAATTCTAGATTTTTATTCAAAACAGACTATTTGAGAAATTTGACTTTTACAAAGAACATATGCAGTTTTGACTAAAATGAACTTTTGATTGATCTTAATACTGTATATGTTTATATTAAGCTATACTAAGATTATCTAAAGCTAAACCAACAACTTTTAAGCTTGTAAAATGAATTTTGCAACTCAAAATCTAGCGATTAATTTGGTGGGAGGACAAATACATGAGATTTTGACTTTTTATCTTATGAGTACTGTATTTTATGGTTAAACTACCCTCTTTAGACATGATGTAACATATACCAACTAGAAAGTTCAACCAAAACAACCTCTACAGGTTATCAAACTCAGCAATCCAAACACCATTTTAATAAGCTGTTAAGAAGCTTAATGAACTAGAACTAATTTTTAAACAAAGTAACTTATTAATGAACTGATATTAACTCAATTTAGACAGATTAAATCTAGAACTAACAAGATTATAGTGGCAATTTGAGGAAATGCAAATTTGGAAAATTGCTTACAATATGAATTCAGGGTAAAGCAGAGCCAGGACAAAGGACACTCTATAGCTTTCCACAAAGCTCTAAGCCAGATACAATCCATAATCATCCTTGCTTCAGACTTGATCATTTCTTCAATGGAATTTTTATTTTCTCCTATTTTTCTTGATTTTCTTGTTTTTGCTTTTAATACTAAACAAAGTATTTAAGATTTCTAAAGCTTATAAGAGATTCTAAAGAGCTTTTATGAGCTTTCTTAGTCTAAAACATTAGATACAAACAACTTTAGATCAATTTGAGAAATTAAGGTAGAAATTGCAAAATCATAAAGCGTGGTAATTCTTGAAATTAGTGACAATAGATTTGAAATTCACTGAAATATTATTACAAGATATTAAAAAGCTTGAACATGTACTGGAAAACTTAGGATAATTAAAACGAGACAAGTAATTAAAATTACACTACTACTACTCTACTCTGCCTTTCTTTCTTCTATTTATTCAACAAAAAGCATCCTCTCTCATCTCTAATCATTTCCCATCATATTTAAAGGTTGGATGAGTCAAGTGATCATGAGCCTTTGAATTGATTAACCAAAAGTCTTTGAGTGGGTTTTATCAATTAAAGATTTTGGTGGGATGTGGAGTGGAAAGGAGATGTTAAACATTTGGTAGGATAAGGGTGAGGTGGTGGTGAAGAAATTGGGTAGAATGGTATGGTTTTGAGTTACAACTATGATGAAGGTGTCTGATAACACTGGTTTGGGGGCAGGTTTTATTTTAAAAGGTGGGTGGGCTTGGGTTGGTGTTGGGCAAGGAAAGGATTGGGTTAATAATAATAGGGATCCGTTTGGTTTGTTTAATAACACAAAAGGACCAAAAATGCAATTTCTCTAAACTTGAGGTGCCTGATTTGACAAGTTTCCAAAGTTCATACAAGGACCATTCCTGTCATTCTTTAATAGTACAAGGATAATTATGCATAAAATTCCATTTTATAATTCGAGGACCTTTTATGTCATTTTTGAAACTCTAGGGACCAAAGATGTAATTTTCCAAAAGTTTATCATAAAGACCAATTTTGTCATTTATGAATAGTACAAGGTTAAAATTTGATAATTTTCACTTTTTAAATTAACCAAGGACTATATTTGACATTTTCCAAACTTGAGGGACTAAAGTTGTCATTTTGTGATTTTTAAACTTTAAAGGGTTTATTTTGACAACTTTTGAATCTCATGGACCTTAAATGACATTTTACAAGTTTTTGAATTACCAGGGACTAGATTTGACAATTTTTTGAAACTTGGGGGTAAAAGCGCCAATTATGCAAACATGTCGTTTTCATCGATTTTGATGTTTTTGCATTTAAAACATATAAAACACTTGTTTGTGATATTTTTATCATTTTGATGCATTTCCGAGTGTTTTCAGATGTTTTTGCAGTCTAGATAGTACAAAAATGATGAGTATTTAGACACTCATCATGGAGCTTCAAACGATGGAGGGATTGGTGGAGGTGCATTTGAGAATGACTCAACCAAAGATGATGGTGGTGGTAGAGAAGTGTCAACTTCCATATGGTCGGTGTTTGACTTTGATAATTTCTCATAATCCAAATGGGATTATATGATGGTGAAAAGAAGCGGGAGCAAGTGTTGACTCAACACCTTGATTTTGAACCATTATTCCTCCTAATAAGGAGAGTGTTGTCGGCGGAAGTGGATGAGATGGCCTAAGAGGCAAGTCCTCTAAATTGTAGAGGTGTGGTGATGATAGTGGGGATGTAATTGAAATAGCTAGGAACCAATGGTGATGGTTTAGTGGAGATGATATTGTTTGGCCTAGGAGGTATGGTGGTGTTTGGCATAGGTAGTTTTGTGGGTACAATCCTTTTAGGAATTGGTTTGATAGGATGATGAAGAATTCTATCATTTGTTGGCTGATGAGGGAGATGATCGGTTGAAGAAATTTCGTGTATAACACGAGCTCTTTTCATGGGTGGTTCTTTGGTGGATAAGTTACTATTTGGGGTTTTCCTCATGATGGGATGATTTCAAGAGGTTGCAAGAGCTGAAAGTTAGGATGAGTGATGACTATGGAGGTCCTAACAAGGTGGTTTATAAACTAAGAGATTTGGCAAGTGCATTTAAGCCTTAAGCCACTAGGGTTCATTGGAATGTGATGATTGACATGCACAAGAGTCAACTTCAGAGGTTGCACTGATCTAGAAACTCATTTAAGATGAGATGGAGTGTTTGAGTTAGGGAGATGAGTTGAAATGATTGTTTTAGAAGATTTGACCTAAAGCGTCATCGGATCCCACGGTTCCTCCTCCAGAGGATCCGTCTAAGCTAATCTAGGATCCGCTCCGCCAGCCTATGAAAGAGTGGAAATGATGTTTCCAAGATCTAAGACCTATATCATCTTGAGTGTTTCAGTCCCCTTAAGTGTTTTAAATGAAGGGATGCTTGAGTACTTGAAGGTAATGAATGATGTAGCTACTGATTGTCATTTATGGAAGGATTTGGAACTTTCAAGAGTACCAATGGATGAGTAAGGATGACACTAAAGATTTAGAGTGTCAATTGAGGCTAAATGATCATAGAGATCAGGTTGTGTTTTAGGATAGTGTTTGGAAAATATCCTAGAAGCTTTGAGATGAGAAAACTAGATTTTGATCAATTTTGACCAATTTTGAGGTGAGGATGATTTATGATCAATTTTGCCATAATCGAAAGATTTCTAAGACTAGATGTGAGGGATCAAGTAGAAAATGAAGTGTGAGTTTAAGAGCGGAAGAGTAATGGATTAAGGACGAAACGGTAGATTTACAATCGTCTTAGAGTGTGATTTAGGTGAGTTATGTATGAGTAGGAAAGATCAACCTATCTTGATAAGGACTTAATTTTCCTTAAGACACTATGTTTAGCTTAGTGTGAGGTGTTCTAAGGGTATGTTTGAAATAAATGCTTGCAATTGCATTTTCTTCTTGGGATCCCACGGTTCCCAAGTAGGGATCCGTCCTAGTACAATCTTTGGGATCCTCCATTCTTTCAGCGGGACCTTTACTAAAGGTATGCAATGATCTTGACAATGCATTATATCTCAAGGATAGTCTAAAGAAAGTTCTAATACTAAGATATCAAATGTAAAATGTTTTATTTCATGAAGGAAATTGGATTTCATTGATAAAGCATGGTACAAGGATTTGATCCTATTTTGGAATACTATTGGTTTCCTTGAGTGTTTTCACTATGAGGATCATTAAGTGATTGATGAGTGTTGGTGGAATCAAGAATGAAGAAAGTCTTCATGAGAGATATGTTTAGCGGTTCCATCATCTTGTTCACAAGTACGTAAACGGACTTTGAAATTGAGGATGGAAGTGCATAACATTATGATTAAAGCGTGTCAAGAACATTCCATAAGGGATGAGTTTATTCTTGGAGCCTTGAAGATTTTCAATTAGCCTTGAAGTAAGTGAGATTGTATGGTTGTTGTGTTAGCAAACAGTACAACATGTGAGCAAACAATAAGGAAGGATTTCGATTTCCCTAAGACTCCAAACATTTTCACGTAGGATGAGTGCAAGAGGCTTGTACTCTTCTCGGATATCCCTTGTAAAGATAATGTTTGGATCGGAGTAATATGGTCGAGGTTTGCATATTATGCGATTTAAATCTTCGGAGAGGGTATGTGTGAACAATATGGACTATTTTCTTCACGAAAGTTGAAGAGAGGATCAAGAGACCAATCTTCGGTGAAGGCACATTGTCCATGATTTGGAATCCGGAAGATATGAGCAAAATGCCCAGGTTGAGTGAACTTTGGTTTTGATATAAAACCAAAGAGATAGAGAGCGATCCTCGTTATGAACGAGTTCGACTTGATGGAAGAATTCCATTATGAACCTTGGACATATCTTCTCGCTGATTTCAAGAAGACATTCTAGTCCTATGGCTCGAAAGGAGGTATTGATACCTTCTTGAATTGGAGAGGTGTCTATACGTCCTTCGTGGAAGTGACGGTTTTGAGATTATTGAACCGGACATGATTGCGGGCGTGTTGGGTTCGAGAGAGATGTTTGGAGTGTAGACGCTAGTGAGTGAAAAATCAAACTCATATTCATGCATAATAGTTGAACCTATAGAAATGACAAGTTAATAAAAGGAAATGTGTTGTGGTCAACTTATGATAATCTAATGTTTTTACTAGATTTTTATTAACAATGGTTTTTAACAATAAATACACTTAACTCACTTATGGTTTTGACATACAAGTGGAGTATTATTCTTAGAAGAAAATAGGTTTTTGATTTGCATGAAAAACTGTTTCCAAAGAACGGATCCCGTTCCTTTTCAAAGGGGATCCGCTAGTATAACTTCCGGATCCGTGGATCTGTAGTAACAATGATTTGATAAAAACATAGATTTTACAGTTTTATACCACAGAAATATGTTTTATCCTACATTTTCTTTTAGCATGCATACATGACTTCTAATGTATCACGAAAGAATATAAAACATATAAATCAAAATAAGTGACAAACACATTATGATAAAAATAACCTAGATAAACTAGATCATTAGTAATATTGCATTTCAATACTAAGGATGATACAAGGATTGGGTATATGATCCCAATGTAGATTAACAACACAAAGTAAATGTCTCCATATGTGAACTTCATCATAGGGAACACAAGTGCGATGAGTGTTAGGGCGATGAGCACGAGTGCGATGTAAACCATGTTGATTATGAATCTTCTTGGTTTGGTTGAGATGAAATGAGGAGGAAGATGAAGTTTTTGAATAAGAGGAAATTTTTGAAATTGGAGGATTTGAAAAAGTGAGGTTTTGGTAGAGTTGGTCGACGGTGGGGTTATTTATAGGGAATGAGGAAATTTTGAAATTCGTGTTTTGTTTTATTATTGGATTAAAAAGAAACAAAACATAAGTTTTATATACCATGACTTTAGACGGGAAATAAAACACGTATTGTAAGAAAAAGCTTCCTAATGAAGCTTCATGTAAAACATGTATAAGCACAAAAGATAATCATATAAATACCTAAAAAGGTATACTTAATTATCAAGCAAGGTGAAAGGAGAATCATACCTCTAGCGTACTTAGGAATGTCTTTACAAATGACACAACAAATGTCACTTAGATGATTCCCGTTCCTTTAGTTTAAGATACCTTCTAAGGAAGGTATTCTTGTTACCAAGCTACTCCTAAAGCTTGGTGGGTATGAGCTTTGACTAATCAACATGACAAAGAAGATTAGTGCAATTAAATGAAAAAGTAAAAAGGAAAATGTTGTTATCAACTCAACATCCAAACATATAGTTTTGAAAAACATGGTGTTTGCTTTTATGAAAACCTTCTTTGTAGTTTTCAATTAACCATGGATCGTATCAAGTTTTAAAGTACAATATACTTCAAGAAACTTGGTAACGAAGCTCTGATACCAATTGTGGAAAACTAGAAGGGGGGGTTGAATAGTTTTACCAATTAAAACTTCCTTTTAATCTATTTAGATAGACTTATGTCAATCTATTTGGATGTGTGTGTTGGATGTTGATAAACAAACATATATAAAGGTAAGTGATGAAAAGATAAGAGTAAGAAGCACAAAACCACAACGCAAGTATTTATAGTGGTTCGCCTAGTCACCTTCCTTTGCCTACTCCTCCCCGAGTCACCTAGAGAGTTCAGTAATCACTACACCAATCTCCTGTGGCGGAGAAGCCTTCACAACGTCGCCTATTTTCCGTTACAAAGCTAAATCTGAGTTCTTCACACAAGGCGAACCACACCTAACACAACGTCGCCTACCCTTTTATAACGTTGCTAGGCTAACCACCGAGTTTTTCACACCTTAGAACTAAATCCTGTCACAACGTCGCCTACCCTTTATTAGGTACTAGGCTAAGCACCTAGTTCCATTACAATGGAGGAACTACTACCACACTACACCAACGACTAATCCCAAAAGATCTACCTCCTACAACATCATCAAGGATATCAATATCCTTGGATCTAAATCTAGTCTATCTTGTACATCGAAACACACCATATCGAATGTACATCTAAGGCACCTTTCACTAATGCCTTGACTAGATCTACAAGACACCTTTCACTAATGTCTTTTGTCTTCACTTCTAAGCACCTTTCACTAATGCTTCTTTGTCTTGACTTCTAAGCACCTTCACTAATGCTTCTTTGTCTTGACTTCTAAGCACCTACCACAAGTGCTTTATCTATAGACTGATAGATACCCTTCACTAATATCTTCGTCTTGACTCTTGAGACATCTTTCACTAATGTCTTCAACACTACACTTCTTTGAAGTAAGAAAAGAATCATCACAAAGAAGACTTGTAAGCCTTGATGATGAGGAAGCATGGCAACTCATGGACTTGAGCTTGCTCGACTTCAAAGGTGGTGATCTTGCCTTTAAGAGGAACCTAAAAGATCACACAAACAAAACTACAAACATAGATCTCTTGGATCTAAGGTTAGTGAGATTTAACTCAGGGGGAAAGTGTGTTAGAAAGGGATTGAAAAGGGGTAAGAGATAATGAAGAAATGGCTCACTATTTATGGAGGAAAAATCCTCTTGTTCGGGATCCCACGGATCCCTTCCACAAGGATCAGGTTAGCACAAAGCTAGGGATCCGTGATACGCTCTCTTGCCCATAGGTATTTTGGTTATGGGTCATGGGTCATGGTTATGGGTTGATCCATGGTTTTCTTTCTAGATACAATGTATCTTAAGGATACAATGAACTTGGTTAAGTGGTATAGATATAACCATGGGTTATGGAATGGCTCATTAGCCTATTTAGTATATACTTGTTTCTACCCATTTTAGTATATACTTGTTTTTTACCCATTTTAGTGTATACTTAGTTAAGTATATGTTATCCCAATATGTAAACACTAGTTGTTGTACATATGTATATCTAAATCATAAAATCACTTGTACTTGTTTTAGTGTTTTATGTGAAAATGTGAATATGTTAGAAAACTATTAGTTCAAACCATTTACGTTATTTTTATTTGTTTCTTTAAAATGATTTTACTTTTGTTATCGACAAAACATTAGAAGATCGTAAAATATAAATAAACGTTTTTCCGGCTTATTTGTATTAACAATCTCCCCCTTTTTGTTGATGACAAGGCATAAAATTATTTTAAGGGAAAAGCTAAAATTCATTAAAAGTTTGATTCTTGTATTTTACTTTCTTCTCCCACACACAATGCAATGAAAAGTGTTTGAAGAGGCAACATTGTTTTAAGAAAAAACATGTGAAAAGAATTAAAAGTCAAAAAAGAAATAGAGAGCAAATAGTGAAATGATCTCGTTTTACTCTACTTGAGATCCATCCACATGTTAAAGGCGTCCAAGTAAATGATATAATCTGGTTGTTTTGCAAATAAGTTTGCAAAAGATATCGTCCTAGGAGCGAATGTGCTCCCCTTTGATGATTGCAATTTTTGCAAGGGATGTCGCGAAATGTAAACCCTAGTATTGCAAGTATTTATGATATATTGCTGACATAAAGCTCCCCCACAGCTTTATGATGTCAAAGTCTTCATATGTAAATTGAATAACTACAAAACAAATGTTAGAAATCAAGTATAATTCACAATTTCCTGCTGAAATGTGATTCAAGTTAGTAAAAGAAA
>OU343222.1:62631313-62695858 GCA_910596185.1 Chrysanthemum makinoi | reverse complement strand
TTGATGATGACAAATATATATAGCGTAATAGAAAGTAAAATGTAAAAAGTTACTTGTATCATTACTACCTTTACATTACCTTCTCCGTTTACACTCTTCTCCCCCTTTTGTCGAAACAAAAATGTCTGAGTTTAACTTCATTTCTCCCCAAAGGCGAGCTTATCCCTAGTGAAGTTAAATCTTCCTTCAATCCGTCCCTTGTTTGGAGCTTCCATGGATCAAATAAAAGAGGCTTAACCTACATCAAGGTTAGTTTTACGCAACAAAATTATGAAAATATGAAAAATGCATAGCAATATTAGCCTATTTTTCTCACTTTTATCTAAGCACAAATGCTTGTTGAAAAGTGAGAATGATGCTAAATCGTGCATTCTCCCCTTGATTGCTCCCACTTGTTTGGCGTCGAGGTATGATTAAAACCTACAAAACAAATATTAGTGCAAAACTATATTCGTCATTGGACGCGTAAGTGATATACAACAAAGTGTGTATAAGATGCATTGATAAATTCTTGGCGGAGCTCCCCTTGCTCTAGGGCGTCAAGATGAAACCAAAAATAAATATTAGTAAAATAGAAGCTTTGTCTTTAGACAAATATGTCATATACAACCAAGTGTATAGGCGATGCAATATGAGTGCTTAAAGGTTTCCTCCTTGTTCTAGGGTGTCAAGAGGCACCTAAAATAAGAAAAATAATTGATGCAAACTTCATCCTTAGATGAGTAAATTATATACAATCGAGTGTATATGATGATGAACCTACAATGAAAAACATTAGTGCAATATATTTCATCTTTTCACAAAGAAAAATAAGATGTATATATGTGATAAATGATATAATCAAAGATCTCATGAAGTGTCTTCTAATTACAATCATAAGAAAAGTGAGAATATAATATGATAAAACCTACAAAATAGTTCCTAGAAAGAAGATATGAAGTCTTCCACCGGGTGTGCCACTAGCGGTGCTAGTGTTGGTGTCGGTTTACTAGTAGGATTCATGTGGTGATGGTAGATGACTCGAGATTTACAAAAGTAAGTTTTAGCTAATCCATGGTGGTGATGATTAGTGAAAGTGGTGATTGAAGGTGGTGGTGATTAGGCAGGAAGCTATTAAGGAGTTAGAAACTCATATGTATAGCAAATATAAAAATATGGACTCATGCAATCCTTTCGTCATGTCAAGTGACCAAAGCTAAGAAAAAAATATGAATGGACATTGCATTTCAATGATGCATAAGGGTTATGATTTGAATGATTTATTGATGCTAACAACCTATTGTTTTGAGCAAGTTCTCATATGCTTCAACCCAAGAGTAATCAATAATGCGTTCTATCTAAGAATATATAAAAGTGATAACATGAAGATAAATTCGTTCATTGATTGACACGAATTATAAAATGACCTATTCTAGGTGACAATGGGAAAGGTAGTATTAGCATGGTTTTGACCGACATGGATGATTATCACTTTGAAAAGTGAACTACATGGAAAATATAATAATAATAATGATGAGTACCTATATGAGGATGAGAATGACATCATATAAGTGAGAGTTGGATGGACCAGCGTGTTGGAAATGGTGTTTTTTGATTAATATATCATTTGCACTGACAATGACATGCATGATATATGTCAAGCTAGAAAAGGATAAGATCCTATGATGGTGTTCTAGATAGTGAAGTTGTAAGGTGCTAGGTTAAGGAAAATCCTAGATTCGTTGATTGTGGAGATGAAGAAGTTTGTAAAACACATGATGTGTTTTTCACTTGATGAGGTATTGGTGCAAACTTGTGATAAAAAGTTAAAAAGGTTGAACTAGTTGTGGTTTAGTGAACCGGTTTTTAGCTAAGTGGTGTTTACCTATGTGTTGGTATTTTAGAGTCTAAGAGACATAAATTTGACAAAAGACAATTATGTGAATGGATTTCTCTCCCCTTAATTGGTGGACATCCAACATAATGTGTATCAAATAAGGAATGACAACAAAGTGTTTAGGAGGTTATTTGGGTTAACGAAAGAGATGAGCTTAGTGATGTTTTTATGGATGATGGTTAGCATACAATGAACTTCATCCTTAAAGTCACGTACCTCTTCTCGATTAATACGAGATGATAGTATGATGAGGCATGTGGTTTCCTAATAGGAAGTGAAGAGGATTAGAGTATTGTTATAACTAAATAATGATGGGGTGATTTTTGGAAGCGGAAGCAAAATGAGATTTGCAAAGAGGTCGGTTGAAAGACAAAAATGCAAAGCCAACCTCTAGAACTCAATTCTATATGCTTTTAACTATATGCAAGTGTAGGGGTCCCATAAAGCATAGTACTAATCTACATAGCAATAAAGGGGATTATGCAAAATGAGCATATAAAAGTTAGAACCAAGTGAGATAACAAATAATTTGTTATCAACCTACAAAACAAATTTGTTAGTGACAAAAGATGTTAACATGATAGAAATCAAATGATAACATATTATATAAGCAAAACAACACATTGCACTTAGTAGACAAGAAATCACCACAAGATAGCATCAAAACAATCATATTATGCAAGAATACAACTTTATTCAAGACATTTCATTATGAGATTGTTCGTTGGGCTTAGATACTTAAGCATACTTGGATATACAATAATCTATGTGATTAATTTGTAAGATAAAAGGCTTCTAAAAGATTGTCATACCAAAAGCACTTTGACAAATTATATGTGTGTGGAATTAATTATGTAAGATAAATCAATGAAAGACAATAGCTTTCAAACATGGATACATTAATGACATATTATAGTTCAAATAACACATTAGTCATGTGAAACATTATATAGATGTGAGAAATTTCTTCAACCTAAATATCATGCAAATGTTTAACAACATTAAGTAGCATAAAGCATCACAAAAACTTTCTAGGGTTTGCACATTTGACAATTAATCAAGTAGGTATCAAACACCAAGAAAATGTCAAGACAATTGATCATTTTAAACAGGAGCATGTATCATTTGGATCGTACTACACATCGATGTAATGAATGCCAACTAATAGCTTTCAAACACAAATATATCATATCAAAAATTATCACATATCAAAATGACATATTATGAGTTCATAAGCAACATGTTAATCATGCTAAGGATAATTCAAAAGTAAGTATCATGCAAATAAAGTTTAGGTTTTAAACGTTTAGTAGCATGAAACAAGGATACAAGCATTATAAAAGCATTACTAAGGTTTACACATTTGACTAGTTATCAAACACTAAGATAATGTCAAATCAACTTATAATATCAAACAAGAACATGTAATCAACACATGTAAGTGCAATGCAAGTGGTTTTAAAAGAAAAGTCATATATACTACTTGTTTGATTAGTATTCCTAAAGCGAGGCAAACTATCAATGTTTTAACACTTACTTTAGGCAAGTATAGGAATCAGATTTTTTTGAGAATGAATATGAGAATATTACTAGCGGTGCTCAATTAAGGCTAAACACGACCATTTTTACGGGTGATTCCACATACCCAACTTCTTTCCTGGAAGCAATTTCACCGTTAGGTCAAATTGAGTTTCTAGTGCAATAGGTTCTCCGGTAGTCATTCTCATGTTAGAAAGATGGGAACTCCTACTTTTGCCTATTAAAGTGCATAAAAGATGATAGTTTACCAATACTTGGCTTAATGTGACACAACTAATATGCAATATAACTAAGGTGATGAAGACGTCATGTTATACACATGAATTTT
Source organism: Chrysanthemum makinoi (assembly GCA_910596185.1). NCBI lineage: Eukaryota > Viridiplantae > Streptophyta > Magnoliopsida > Asterales > Asteraceae > Chrysanthemum > Chrysanthemum makinoi. The sequence continues at coordinate 62,692,115 of OU343222.1, read as the reverse complement.
AACAATGGTGTGTTTGATAAACAATGTGTTTGAATCTTGTGTTTAGAATCTAAAGTTGTTCAAATTACACACCTAATTGTATGATCTAATGGATGACATCTTTTATTTGAAGTGTGTACTTTAAATGTGAATTGATCATCTAAGACTAGAGAATGGAATATGTTAAACTAAGAACGTTCTCAAGAGAGCTCTTTATTTAACAAGAATCTAAGTGAGGTTACCAACTTCAATAGATCATGTGTATGCTCTAAAGATGTGTAGTTTTAACCTTGGATGTGCACTCGGTTTGAGCAAGGTTAGGTTATGATGTACACTTGAAAGAAAATAGATACAAATAGTATCTTTCAACAAATGAGATTATCCATGGGATAAAGTTATCATGCTTATGAAAATAAGTATGACAAGATGAATTGGATATGCTAGTTCATAGAACTTGTAGATGTTTGTTTCAAGATCATTTAGCCAATGAGGTGTAATGAAATCTCTTGTAACACAAATATTGTATAAGAAAGTGATGCATAGGATATACAATATCCTTTTAACAAAATGAAAGCTTATGAATCTTAGTCATAACGTTCTTCAAAACATCATGTTTTCCTAAATGAAGATATGAAGCCAAAGTGTTTGAATAGGATAGTCCCATCTAAATAAACTTGGTCTCAAGATTATATTCACTAGATGACAAGAGATTTTCACGAGTTTCTTATGTATACTCCTCAAGAGTCATTTGGGGTGTATGATGTTGGCTTTGAGATTGCATTTTAACATATGTTGTTAAAATGTTGATTTGAGTTTAAGAAATTTATCACGAAGTTTAACGACAAAGTATTACTAATACTTTGATAACTTGTGAAGATAGTACTACTTATACCTAGTGGAAATTGACAACAATTACCAAGAGCACCATGCTTATTTGATAGTTGAGGTTCTAGCCATAATGAATTATCTAAGTCCTTATATGTGGGGAAGAATGGTTGAGTTTGTTCAAATGCATTTGATTCAAGCACAAGTGTTGGACACAAGGGCTTTTTGAGCAATACACTCAGCGAATTCAAATGATGGTAAGGATGGTGGATTGGTTGATCTAGGTGGTAGGTCTTCTAGTGTGTCTAAATGTGGTGATGTAGAGTTTTGTTGTGCTATGGGAGTACTTAGGTTGATTATTTGTCCATAGATGTTGAACACAAAAGTCTGGATACTAATTCTTTATGGTTCATTGGTTGCTACAACTAGTGGGTGAAGTGCTTGAAGTTTTGGTCTTGTCTTTGAAGCTTGGGGGCTAAGGTATAGGTTCGCCTTGAAAGGGCACGTTTTGATTTAAAGGATGCTCTTGGAATTTCATGAGCAACACGCTTAATGGTGCCAAAAGATGGAAGAGGGATAGTAGGTGTCAAAGAGGATAAGTGGCACAATTGGTTTGTTTGTTTTGGATAAGTGGTTCAACATGTGTTGTTAAAATACTTGGGTGTTGATTTTTCGGATATGACTTTTAATGACTACAATGTAAAGTATACTTGAATATTTTAGATGAAATACTTAAGTTGTCAATCCTAATTTGTTGAGATTATAAAGCTTAGATTGAACTCAAGGATAACAAGACTTGATAGTATGTCTTTAACATACGTGTGAGTTATGACTCTATGTAAATACTTATCGTCTTGAAGGATGACACATTATTTTCATGTTAACCAAGTGAGGCAATACATGTAGATACAAAACAATATCTATAGTCATATGATAGACTTGTGTATGATATCTTTGCAAATAATGAGTCAGTTTGTTAGTCTCGGTAAGTCATCTAAGTCATCCATAAGCGGGTGAGGAGATGTTGGTGGTGTTGCACAAAGTACAAGTTTTGGAGACTTTGGTAGTGAAGGTGTTTTGGATGGTTGTGAAGTAATCATAATGGTGGGTGATTTTGGTGGTGGAGTTGAAGTACTCAAGTTTAAAAGGTTCACATCTTGAATGGGTGATAAGATGTTGAGAGGTAATGAGTCTGAGGATGAAGAGTTCAAGTTAATGAAGCAACAAGATCGAATGCTAATCCTAGTGGTTTTCTTAAGTGGCTTATTTGAGGTTGAGGATTTAGTCATTTTGACTTTGCTTTAAGAAATGCTAAGCTTGAGGAAAATACTTGAAGGTGTGTGTCTGAATGTGTGTTGATTTATGGAGCTAAGGATTGCAGGATTAATCTATACAAAGATGGTAGTTTCTAATGAGATGGAAGTGTCTAAGATCATGTCAAACATCCTAAGTTAATCCATTGAGGATGTGTTGAGTGAGGTATGAAAGATATGCATTAACAATTATCCTAGAAACGAAATTAGGTAAATTAGATTGCGGAATTTAGTAAAATTCAACAACTTACTGTAGGATCCACGGCACCATTTCTTTACAGACGGAACCAAATTAATGGTTTTGCCGTCACGGTCGTGGAACCGAAATCTTCTGAGACCCATTTTTTAGGTGTCGGGGACTTTTTGAAACAATTTTTCTCAAAACATATGGCATTAACTATTTCTAGTTAGGAACAGTCAATAACACATACACAAACATAATGGAGCATTGATTTTGAACAAGGGCTAACGATTTTCACATATAAGTGAAAATGGGTAAAATTGATAACACCCGTGTGCTATCCCCCTGCATGAACCGATTAGCATACATCAATGTTTTAAGTTAGTTTATCATCCTCTGAAGCAGAACACATAAATGACATCATACAACATTGGTTTTGTCCTTGTACCAAACACTCTCTTAAAACCTCCATTTTTCAAAGTACTTGACTAATTTAGTTAGTACTCATTGATAATTGAGTTATGACATTTCATAAGTTATGCGAGATTTTAGTATAACCTATGCAAAGAAAGTTATCTAATTCTACAAGCGATGGTAAAACAATTTTCCAACGTAGTGCACAAAATCTAGCAAAGTCCTATTGTGCATAAACAAGGAATCGTCAAACTAGCCAATAAATAACATGGCAAGATTGACACTTATATTATGCAAACAAACAAGTGTAAACAACAATTTGAAAATAAGCAAGCACCATACAACATAAACAAGTAGTCATTTAGCATAGCATAAAAAAGAAAATACTTTAGTCATTTAGCGTTTAACTATGACGATGTATACCAAGCTTGATTAGTTTCCTTTAAACATATTACCAAATTGATTAGTTTCAAAAGAAGTTGTATCAAAGTTCTAAGAATACCAACTTAAATTGTTTGATTCAAAAGTTTGAGTTTTTATGTTAAAGCGAAACTTAATATTTTAGACATACTGTAGTATTTGGTCTATTTTACTTATTTAAAATTAGACTCAGGCCATGAAAGTATTTTTAAGTGAAAGTAGACTCAATTCCCTTTAAAATGATAGTGGCTCGACTTCGTGCGGACTTACGGTTAATTAGTTATGATTTTTGAAGTTGCCCAAAAGCGCATCTTGTACTGACAGATTCCACGGAACCAAGAAAAGGGATCCGCCCTTTATAAGATTTGGTGCCGTGGTCCTCTGAGACAGATTCACCAAAACTAGTATTTGACATAGAAAAAACGTGTGTGACTTACTAGATTTCATAGTAAACATATAATACACATATTTAACAACATATCTACTTATGTAACTTATCTTAAACATTTACGAGGTGATTTTTCAACTAAATTTAGAGTTATCCCAAACACTCCTTTAAAATCATATTTCTTCGTAAATTTTCTATAAGCACACAATACAATACTTACTAGTTCTTTCAACAAACTTTTATTTTATTTTTCAAGGAAACCTTCAAGCTTGTATACAAAGTTACATTTAACAACAAAATTTCTAAGTATAACAAGCAAAGCATTTTTCATATTATTTTAAACTTTAATGGTAATTTGATACATGGATCATACTCTATTTTAAAAACCATTTGTTTTGAAAATAAGAGCCACGTGGCTCTGATACCAATTGTGGAAACGTAGAAGGGGGTTGAATACGTTACCGTTTAAAAACTTTAGATCTTTAGTATCAAATCGCTTATGAAGCTTGTTATAATATGAAAGTTCCAATTAATGTTTGTGATCAATGTAAAGCATAGTAAACCATGTTGTCACACAAGCATTAACATCAAACCACATCACAAGCAATAGTATAGTGCAACTATAAAAGTAAAGAGATAAAGAAAGGAAAGTGCAAACCGAACACGATGATTTATAGTGGTTCGTCACGGATCTCCTTTCGCCCTACTCCACTCCCGAGTACCCAACTCGAGACTTACTTACTAAATCAACAAGCTCCCTTCTCGGAGAAAACCTTACATTAAACACACTTTTTTCGGTACAAAGCTAAATAACGGGTTCTAGTTCGAGGTAGAACCAACCTAACGTCGCCTATACAATATTTCCGACACTAAGCTAGATGTCGAGTTCTTTTACAAGGGTACAACCACTCCCAATATGTTTTATGGCCCAACATAACAAACCTTGTGTTTTATGGCACAAACACATAAACCATCTAATCTAGTTTGGTGAAAGTGTTGTTATGATGCAATGATGTTTACACTAATGATCCATGACACAAATGTCTAATGGATATGAATAACTACTTCTAAATGAACTTCCATTGATAGGAAGCCTTCATGATGAAGATCACAAGTTCCCTAAACTTGTTGTGATAGATCTTCACTTGTGGTGAGTGGGAATGGCTAGATCTCCAAGCTTTCCTTGGTTGATCAATGTAGAGTATGCTTACAACAAAGATGAATGTTAGAAGCATTATGATCATGATCATTAGGGTGTTTAATGTATGTTACTACATTGTTAATGATTGATCTAAATGTATGCAAGAAGGTGGAGAGGATGTGTTTTCAAGTGATAGAGAAATGAAAACAATGGGCTTCTATTTATAGGCAAAGGGGACGAGGCGTCCGGACCCACGGTACCAAATAAAGGGTTCCGCCCTTTATGCACTTTGGTGCCGTGGGTGCTGACAAGAAAATAAAAATCTTTCTTCAAATCTTTACAAGATTTTACCATATCTTACCAAGATCACATTTGATATATTGAGTGTCAATCTAACCAATATATTCAAGAGATCTTCAAAGGATTTCAAAGATGATGCATGCCATGATGTAACATGTATTTCCATTTTAGATTAAAATGTTTATCAAAGTAAACTTGTAAAATGTATTATGTAACTAGTTAATAAAATGTCTAGTTACCTTTTGAAATACTTGTGAATGCAAAATGTAAAATGAGGTTCTAAATAGAATGGTTAACCTTTTAAAATACTTAGTGACTCTAAACATATTTTAAACATTCTATATGATTTGTTAATGGGTTTGATCATAATGCCACATAACAAACATGTACGAACTTGTGTTGTAACATACGAGGACTTGAGACATTGAGAGGTGTTGAATGTATGTTGAGACAAATGTAATTACAAGTAACTTGTACATTTTACGTTATGTATTACAAGTTACATGTTTGTCATCAATCAAAACCAACGAGACTGTATAGATTAAATATCATAATATTTGCACTAACAGTGTGTTTGTTAGAGTCAAATGCTTGTATCGAGTCATAATGGATGTTTTGCAGGAATTTTTCCAGATTCTAAAGATATAAATTTTCCAGAATTTTTCCAGAAAAATCGCTTGAACCGGTTACATCAGGATAACTGACGGCATCAGGGTCATAACGGCGTCGGGGAGGCGAAAACAACTTATCTTACTTTCTCTAATTTTCTGTGCTACTTATAAATTTTTGGAATTTTACAAGTCTTAATTTTCCAGAAAATTTGCAAACATCCATTCCACAAGCATTATATCTTATTTAAGTCTGGAACTACATCTTGTTGTGATTTTTTTTGTTCGGTTTGATCCTTTGGGTTGTCTGTTTTCTTCAAGTGTGCAAGTTTTATTTATCAAGAAGAAGATACATAAGATTGGAAGGGGCTTTTCACGCATAACATTCTTCTTGAAGAAAGATTTAACCACTACTTCACACGGATCCTACCGAGCTAATCAGGGGAGTATTAGTTTCTTTCATTTTTTATTACCTTCCATTATCACAACTTTGATACTTTCGGGGAACATTGGGGACAATGTTCAGTTTAAGTATAGGGAGGGAAAATAAAACGGGAACTTTGAAACTATGCTTATCCTTGAATATTTGCCTTGTCGAATTTCATTTGTGTAATAAACCATGAGAAAATGTCGATTAGGGTAATTTTGGAACCAAATTTTTAATTTTTTATGACATATAGGAGTGGGCCATTAGTCTTAATAAAGCGTCTCACGGATAGGAAGTTGCATGACTAGCACAAAAAACCCTCTACCACTTAAATTCCACCAAAAATGTGAGGATCACCCTTAGATTAGTAGGAATTAAAGTATTCATCTTCAATGCTTAGTTTGTGAACCGGTAGTATTATAGATTCTAGAACTTGTTTTGTGATGCATCTCGAGATCGCTAGTAAGACTACACTTGTGTAGTTAGGAATAACTAAATGATAAGAGGCATTATGATAACCCTTGTTTGATACCTGTAATATAATTACTTCTTCCACCTCGGTTGAGTAATTCCCCCACACCTTTGAGTTGTACTCATCTTTAGTACACGATACCCCTAGTTAACCCCTCTGAGCCTATCCTTTTCGCGGTTCTCTTGATTTTTCGGTTTTCGGAATATCAATGAAGAGCATTGTTTACACCCCACCCCCAAATGTACACCCAAATCGCCTTAGCCTACCTTGTACGCACTCACTTTTAGTGCATTATTGTTATCACACTAAACCCTTAGTTCAATTATGTAGTTGCTTGCATGAGTTGCTAAGTCGAGTCATATCTTTTTATACAGTTTTAGGACGATTAGGACTCATGGAAAAAGTTAAAGTTTATGAAATAACTGGAAGGGAATGTTAAATTCCCTTATTTGCATAATAATGTACTCCAAGTGTTTTGATCTTTTCAATTCGGGTCAAATTAGTGTTAGAGTAATAAAAACTCAAGTGTAGGGATGTGCCTATAAATCCCTATCATTTTGATGTTACCGTAGAGGATGGTAGAGTAAAAGTATATGAATGAAAAAAAAATTGAAAAAAATAGAAAAAGAGAAAAAGAAAAAAATAGAGTGTTCAAAAAAAATACGGGCTACCATCCTACATCTATCCTTTAATTTTATGTTTGTGTATTTCAGTTATCTAGAGTTTAGAGTGTCGAGTCTTGGCTTAGCAACGCCATTCTTCGTATGCTTGTAACATAAAGATTTTTGACTTGCCACCACTAAATAGCCTATCCCACCAAACCCTTTCTTTCCCTACCGTAATCCTAACGTTACAACCCTTTAAAGACCTCTTTGATAGTCTTTCCTAGGTGCTTACGCCAAAGCGATGGAGGTTTGATCTATTCTCAAGCCTATGGTAATCTATGTAATAGGACCGGTTAATGAGTGTTTATCTTCCATTTCCAACTTGTTATATTTCATATACACCTGAGAGATGTGAGTATCCAAACACCCCATGTGAGGTGCTAGTATGTAATTTCCGTGCTTGTTATGACTTTTGCGGGGCTTATATGTGTTCTGGACTGTTTTAAACCAATGCTTCATGACCCATAACTTATAAATTAATTGGCTAAAAGCACATTTGCTTGAGGACAAGCAAATACCAAGTGTAGTGATATTTGATAAAGTTTTAAAATGTACCTTTTTGAGGGGTCATTTAAGCCCTTATTTGATCACTTTTGTATCCGTTATTACTTAATATCGTTCCTTTTCACTTTTTAGGTCTCTTGAAGGCAAATGGTTGTAATGGCACTTATTTGGACGAAAAGGCACGGATATACGAAGAAAATGGCCAAAGTCAAAGAATCGAGACACTCAAGTCTGAAATACAAGGTGTGGCGTCACTGCTTAACTGCGACGCCGTCCGAGCACTTCGTGATGGGACAAGTAGCCAAATTGCTTATTTTCAAGTGACGGTGTCGGGCTTTAAAAGAGTAGGCCGTCGCCTTTCAGACGGCCTAGATTTGATCGACGTCGGGGAAGCTGAAGGGGACGGCGTCACAAGCACAAGGTGACGCCGTCGCAAGAATAACGTGGCCAAGACGAAACCTTAATGACAGTGACCCGACGGTGTCACAAATCATAAGGTGACGTCGTTTCTATTGTAATCTTATATATAGAATCCGAATTTTTCAGTTTTAGTGGTAGTCTTTTGGAGTAAAAACCTAAATCGAACCAAGGCATCTTGTCAGATATTTTAGGGTTCCATACACTATCTTACATCAAGATAAGTGTTTTACTTAATTAATTCAATTATGTCTTCAATTATTTGTGTGTATGCTTGCATGTTCTCCATGTCTGGCTAATTTATTTGTGTGTTTGCTTAGGGAATATGAAACTTAATTATTGAATATTGATTGGTTGTCTCTTATCTTAATTGTTAATGATCTAGTAATGTGATAGGTCATTCGTTGCTTGATTAATCTTTGTGAACCTTGAACTATAACACTTAGAGCAGTTGTAGGCTAAACCACCCAAAGAGTACCTTAGAGTTAGAGTTTATAATTCCTAGAGGTTTTTGTAGACGAGACCCTTTGGCAAGTTTAAAGAGTTAGGGACAAATGCATACCCTACGACTTTAGACACACAACGCGATTAAGAATAAGGACGTGACAATTCAACCATCAATAGGAGATAATTAAGGAGAAATAAAACCTAAGTAAACACATCTTTAAAATATAATACGAGCACACAATAATTAGACATAGACTACATACACCTTAGATTAGATAATTAGATAATTAGAGTAATCAGTATAAATACCAACCCCAAATCCAAACCCCGAGATTCGTACCTTTCCATTTTCTAAAAAAAACATAAAAAGATAAAAAATAATCTTCCTCAACCCTAACCTTAGCGTAGTAACTTCTCACTAGCATTCCTATTCCCCTAGAGAACGATATCAATACCCGTGGCTTAACCTAATACTACACTACAATGATTAGGTTCACTGCCTAGGGTGTTATAAAACTTGCTTGAAGAAAAGGAAGTTCCTTTGACCCCGAACGACGCGGGTAGCGTTATCAGACGTCTTATCTTCAATACCGGTGTTACCTAGGTAACAGCCAGTAGCATACGAATTGAACCCGGTTTCTGCCCTAAGGTTGAAATAATAGAGGGCTATTTATTTTCACCCTTTTCACATTCATTTCTTTTTCATTCTTAAAACCCTTCAGTGCTTACAGAGACTTCATTACTAGAACCTTGTTGGGTTTACTCCAGTTCTAGCTCTATCTCAGTCCGCACTTTTCCGATTTCTCACTTTTCTCCTTTTTTCTTCAAACCTAAGGACTCTACACTATCTAGTGGATTGTCCCTGGGTAGATCCCTCCGGCTCTGGCGGGATCGTGGGAACGCATACCTAACCTAACAATCGTTATATCACCATACATAAAGTAAATTTGGTCAGTCTTTTTAGTATTGTTCATCAGCCATTGGAACCAATTGAAAACCATTTAAAAATCAATCCAGGTACTTGTGATATATTATCAAAGCATTTTGTACCTGAATTGTTTTTGATATTTTAGAAAAAGGCTCCCCCTCAACATGTGCATCGTATGTTTGAAATCAGTTTGACACATGGAGGCAAGAGGAAGAATTCACTTCTTTGATCAATATTTTCTAAAAATATCGACATCACCTTCCTGATCAAAATTAGTGTTTCAAATACAGTTAAAGATATTTTTGGGAAAGGATGTGGTTTTCAAAATTTGCTCCCCTCAATATGTGCATCGAGATTTGAAAGTGTTTTGCACATATTAGGGAAAACCTGCACTTAGAGATAAATCAATCACGATTCAATCTTTATTGGTTTGATGTAGATGCTCCCCCTTAACATGTGCATGAAAAATTTGAAATCGTTTGGCACATGTAGGGAGGAGAGCTTGTTAATCACGTATAAAACCATTTATCGAATTATCAGTTTAAATCCAATTTAAATCATAAATTCTCCCCCGATCACGATTTTCAAATCCTTTGAGATTTGTGATCTCTATTGATTTAATATTAAATTTTGAAAACTTTTGAGGAGAATAGTGACTTGCTTTTGAAAAATATTTTAACTGATAAGGATCAGATTTTGAGACTTTAAACTCCATTGATCAATCATGCATAAGTATCTTTTGAAAACATAACATTAGCCAAGGTTTTGAATCAATTGTATAAAACATTGTTCTTTTTGATTGTCCAAAAGTAAACCTTGCTCTTTTACGTGCCAATTGTTTAAAAAATAACCTTTTTGGTTGAATTGAAATCATTCTCTCCCTCAATCAATGACATGAGTTGTTGATTGAGTGTTAGAGATTTTGGCAAAGAATAAGCCCAGATGATTTTCAGAAATATAGTCCAAGTTATTTTCAAAGCAATTTGTTTTCATTAGATGATAAATATTTTTCAGAAGAATGTTTAGAAGGAAAAATATTTTTGAAAGAAACATTTGTCTTTTTGTCGACAAACATTTGGTTTTTAGAATCAGAGCATAGGATTTTAAAACCAGATAAAGCATGGCTCTGTTCTTTCTTTTAAAGCACAGGTTACTGTCTGAAATAACAATAAGCCACCATTTTTCTCTATCTCAATTTTTTTTAAACAATTTATGTACATTCGAACTTCATCTAAAGACCCGTGTCACTCTTTGAATGACAACTCAAAGACCGTAGATGAAATCGAATAAAGAGATCAAGACTAAAATGACAATATTTTTTGAAAATTTTCAGAATTTTTAAACTTTTATGGATTTTTGAAAGCTTTATATTTTTCTTCTTCTTATTTATTTTTTTTTAATGAAAATATGTACAAAGAATAGATGAATAGAAGCCATTACTCCTCTTCTCCCTCTTGAAGACATTTGAGTGTTTCAGGTTGAAGACTCTTAAGTCCAAGACGAGGAAGAATAAACTCGAAACGTTCTCGAGGGAGTGCTTTAGTGAAGATGTCTGCTAGCTGATATTCAGTTCTTACAAAGTAGAGTTCTACCACACCTTTTCCCACTTGTTCCTGAATGAAATGATGTCAAATGTCGATATGCTTTGCTCTTGAATGTTGAACGTTGTTGTAGGAGAGAGCAATGGCACTTTTGTTATCACGGTACAGAGGAATTTTGTTGAAGTCAAAGCCATAGTCAGATAGTTGGGATCTCATCCATAGGATTTGAGCACAACAAGATGACATGGCGATGTATTCAGCCTCTGTAGAGGATATTGACGTACTCATTTGTTTCTTAGAAGACCAGCTTACAAGTTTTTCTCCCAAGAATTAAGCACCACGATGTGCCGGCGTGTATCTTGACACCTGCATGGTGTGCATCTGCATATGCTATTAGTGACATGTTGGTGTCCTTCGGATACCAAAGTCCCATGTTAATGGTACCTTGGAGATACCAAAAGACCCGTTTAACTGTTTCAAGGTGCTTTTTGGTAGGCTTAGCCTGGTATCTAGAACACATGCATCTGTGAGCGAACAGATTATCAGTCTCTGGTACAGTGAGGTACATGAGGGGATCCAATCATACTTCGATATTTTGTTTGATCTACCATGATCCCTGAGTGGTCCTCATCCAGTTTGGTACACTCCACCATGGGAGTGTCAACGGTGTCACAAGTGTCAAATCCAAATTTCTTTAAAACTTCATTAGCATATTTAGATTGATTGATAAAAATGCCTCCGGGACTTTTGTGAAATTTGTAATCCCAAGAAAAATGACATTTGTCCCATCATAGACATTTGAAATTTGGAGCCCATTTCGTTTAAAAAAATGGTCACATTCAGTAGGGTCGGTCGAGGCAAAAATAATATCATCTACATATATTTGAACATGGATTAAATGTTTGCTTGACTTTCTAGTGAGAAATGTGGGATTCACTGCTCCTTTGCTGAATCTAGTAGATAAGAGGAACTTTGATACAGTATCATACCACGCCCTTGGAGATTGTTTCAGACCATAGAGAGCCTTCTTTAAGCGATGAGCGTGAGTAGGGCGTTCAGGGATCCATAAAACCTTACGGTTGATTGACGTACACGATTTCTTTGGATCTCCATTAAGAAAGGCAGGTCTTTACATCCATTTGATAAACCACCATGTTCTTACTAGCGGCATTAGCTAAGAAGATTGATTGCCTCAATCGTGCAAGCGTGGAGCAAATGATTCCTTAAAGTCAATACCCTCCTCTTGACGATATCCTTTTGCAACGAGTCTTGCCTTGTTCTTTAATACATCCCCATGCTCATCAAGTTTCACTTGAAGATCCATTTGAGAGCAATGATCATAGCATACTTTCGAGGAGCTGGTACTAATTCCCAAACATCAAGTCGGTCAAACTCATGAATTTTTCGCATTGCATTGAACAAGCTGTCCACGGACATTGCGGTTTTGACATATTTTGGTTCGACTTTTGACAGTATGGAATTGAAGAAGCACCATAAGGCATCTATTGCAAAATTTTTACTGGGTAGATACGGGACGAGAGGGATTCCCTATGATATTATCAATGGATGATCGTGTGTCCATTTTCGAAATGCTTTCGTGTGGTTGTGGTTGAGGCGAGGTATGAGTTGTTTTCCCGATGAAGATGGTTCAGATGATGGATCAAGGGAAAATATATTTTCAAAAGGTGCATTTTCTGGAGTGGCAAAAGGATTTTCTTCATCTGTGGCTGCAGCAACGTTTCCAGTATGTACGCTTGTAGATTGAAGATTTGATGATGATGAAGAATGATCTACAGAAGCCGTGAGATAACGACATAGAGATGGATGGATTGATTGTGTTGGGCGGATTAGGAAGCAGCTTACGTTGAAGTAATAGAGTGGATGTTGTCATAGGATTCAAAGTATTCATCAAACATTGGATTAAACAATTTCTTCACATCTTCTTCCAAGGGTGGTACATACTGATGCTGCAGATGAGGGATTCTGTACAAGAGAGGAAATAATGGGACTACTTAATGAAAGTTGTGAGGCGGGTCCGGAACTGGATCGTCCTAGAGCCATTTGACCGGTCAGCTCATTGAACGTAACGTGAATTGTTTCCATGATATTTCGGGTTCTTTTGTTGTAGATTCGGTATCCTTTTATGTTTGGTGCATATCCTACAAACACTCCAATGTCCGCTTTAGCTTTCAGTTTACCTAAATCTTGACCCTCATTAGTTGGGTAACACAAAGCACCAAACACGCGAAGGAAAGATAGATCGGTTTCGATTGTAGACAAGTTCATATGGAGTTTTTCAATGAGTTGTGTGAATTAGGGATCAATTTTGGGTGTAGCATGCGTGGCAATGGCGGCCGGAGAAATTTTGGAACCTTTGAATAAATCAGCATTGTTCTTGCGGCTTCCACAAGAGTTCGATTTAGTCTTTCAACTACACCGTTCTGTTGAGGAGTTCGTGGAACACTTCTTTGATGACTGATTCTAACACTTGCATAAAACTCACTAAGTTCTTTATTAAAAACTTCAGTTCCATTGTCGATTCGGATGATTCTACGGTCTTGTTAAGCGAACTGCATTTGTTTGATAAGTTTAATGATGACGTCGGAGTTTCATCCTTTATCCTCAAGAACTTTACCCAAGTGAATCGAGAGTAATCATCAACCACGACTAACACATATTTCTTCCCATTAATTGTTTGCACTCTCATAGGTCCGTACAAATCCATATGAATAGTATGAAGAACTTCCATAAGCGAGTTTGTGAGTTTGGGTTTGTGGGCACATTTCTGCTTTTCCCAATTGGCATGTGAACAAAGATGATCCTTTTAGTACTTTAATCTAGGTAAGCCTCTTACTAGGTCCTTTACGGAAAGATCATTAATGGTGACGAAGTTCAAGTGATTGAGACGACGATGCCATAACCATGACTTTGTTTTGAAGCCTTTGACAACAAGCAGATTGGAGAAGACTTCATCATATCTTCGATAGAGATGGTGTATAGGTTTGTGCCACGTGTTCCTCTTAAAAGTTCCACACCATCAAGTTCTCTAACGAAGCAAGTATGTTTTCTAAAGGCCACCTCTAGATCGGAATCACGGAATTGACCAACAGAGAACAAATTATGACCAAGACCTTCAACATAGTATACCATGGAGATCACACTACTTCCAACAACATAATTTCCATAACCCAAAATAGCTCTAAAATGATCATTTCGAATCTAACAGTCGATGAATTTACTCACGAAGTTCACGAGCGTGACGGTCTCCATTCATATACTTGGAGCGACTGAGTCCAAGTACCACAGAACGATTTGAACAACCTGCAGTTGAACACAGACAAGAATGGATAACTGTATAATTGGGATCCCCATACAAGAATGGGTTCCATTTGGTTAGTAACAATGATTGGAACACCTACATCAAAATCAGAATCAATGGAATCATTAGGGATAGATGCAGTGCTAGTGTACGCATTAGACCTATTCAAAGTATGTTCACTTCTTAAAGGAATAATTCTACCGGTAGGCATCCATTTCCTAATGGGCATTGACTTAGATAATTTAGGGCACAACTCATTAAGATTAAATTTGCGGCTAGTAGGTATCCATTGATAGCCTACATTACTAAATTTTCTTCCTGTGGGTTTCCAATGTTTTCTAACCTTCTTCCGCCTTTGCTTTCTAGCCTTCTTAGCTTGATTTTTGGCATTAACAATTTTAACAAGGTATTTAACAGCATTAATCAAATCATTCATACCGCATACATGATTAGTAACAGAAACCAAGCAATCATCATTACATGTTTTGCCAAAAGTAGCAGAATTCGCATTATTTACAGCATGCTTAGAGCTAACACTAGAATCAACACGATTCGTTTTATTCAACATAGGTTCATTCTTCCTAAGGTGATCTTCTACTCTCTTCCACTGAACATTCCTAGCTTGCAAGGTCCTATCATTCTTTGTGTCGCCTTGAGGCTTTGACACCTTTCGCTTTGGTGTCACTTTTACTCTGTAGGGAATGGGAACATCAGTTGGTTTTGCTACTTTTTGCATTTCAGGTTTAGAAGTGCTGGGATCTGAACTACTTGAAGGCACATTAAAGTTCACTTTCTTAAGACTGGGCATAGAGCAAGGCATCACAGCTTTATCTTTCTCACATAAGGATTTAGGACATGTTGCTCTTAAACATTCTAACAGCTCCTGAGATCGTTTTGCCTGAATGCAAGCAAACCTAATTTCACTATCAAGTGGCTTATTTACGTGATCCTCTTCTACAATCTAACGAAGACATTCTAGACTATCCTTAAGGTGAAAAAAATAGTTATGAAACACAAGCTCGTTATTTCTAAGATGAGGAGGAATGTATTTAACAGTCACAGTATATTTAGAGTCTGCAGATGACTTTGATGCAACATTCTCATTAAAGACAAGTGGCATTTTCCCTTTTACCTGACTCTTCAGATTCTCAATTTCCTTTTGTAACGAAGTTATTTTTTTGTTGTTTTTGTCACGAGTGACTTTAATTGAATTTTATAACTCTTTGAAGTGTCGTTTGACCTTTTCATTTTCTTCTAGAAAACTCTCATTTTCTTGTTGTATCGTTAATGATGTTTTGAAGATGAAAGTTTTGAGAAAATTGAGAATCTAAAGGAGGCATTTGGGATCCAGTCACATTGTTCTTTTCACCCTTTAATTGTGAAATTTGGGCTTTCAACTTTCGATCGTGTTACGGTGAGCTCGAATCTGTTCGTCACGTTTGTTTATTTCAAAAACTGCATCAAACTCTGGAACATTTAAGGATGTCTTGATGTTTGAGGTTTTGACATTTTCTTTGAGATATTGATATTTTAGTTGCAAATTAAAATGTTCAACTTCTAGCTTAGAAAAATATTTTACCAAATTATCGTGATCATCTTGGTCAATTTTCTCATTTAGTTTTGAGTTTTTGTTTTCAAGCTCAATAACACGATCATGGGAAACTTTCAAAGCAACAGATAATTCATGAAATTGAGAAGCAGTAATAGAATGCTTAGTAACAGTATAAAACACATCTTGAGCCACACAACTCAATACTAAGTTCTCATTTAAGATATGCAGATTCTTCCTTTCAATTTCATTATATTTGAGTTCCCGTTCATAATCATTGACTTCAACTATCATTGCATCAAATTCCTTTTCCATTTCTTTAATATCTGAGTCTATCCTTTTTTGAAGACTCTTAAATTGACCTTTTAATTGTTTAAAAAAAGTTATGACCTCAGTTAAATAGCATTTTTTAGTTTGCTCAAAACCCCTCTCCCATTCAGTTATCCCTGTTGGTGTGATTCTTTTCTTACATGTCTTCTCAAAATCAACAAATAGTTGATAAACAACATACAGGCTGATTAAGGTCTTGCTCTTAGTGGGAATAGATCTAGGAACTAAATGCATTGGTGTATTCAGAGGATACACAATAGGGATTTTCCTAAGGGGAGTGTTTGTTTTAACAAGTGCATTAGCTTTTTGCATATCTATGTCCTTTTTCCAAAAAACTTGTTCTGGGGTTAATTGAGTTTGAGGCTTAAACAAGTTAAATCCAATTTTATTTAGTGTAATCATGGGGTTTGAACGTTATGTTTTGCTTTTTACACTCAGGATCTTTTAGCTTCTTATCCATTTTCTCCCTAGAGGCATCTTCAAATTTTCTATCCTCTTCCGTGCTTCCAATACATAATGGTGTTTGCCTAGGCTTGAGGATCTCATTACCCTCATATACAATCGTATGGAAAGCTTTAGCCTTTTTGCAATACTCGGGATTTTGTTCCTCTACTAGGGGAATACTATGCTTATCACTTAAGACTCTGTGCTTAGTGATCATGTGAGCAGTCTGAATGGTATCCCTTGTACGTACAACTTGTTTTCTAGCTTGTTTTTCAAAGTTTTTACGTTGGAAAAATCAGTTAAAAGTTTTGATTCCTTAGCATTAAATTCTTGTTTAAGCACTTTAACATTTTCTTGAAGATCTTGCTTTTGCTTAATAGTTTTGTTTAGTTTGTCTTTTAAGGAATCTAGCTCTTGTTTTAATATTTCTTCCCTAAAATTACTTTTTCTAATAATTGTACGCATTTGGTCATCCATTTCCTGCTCACGGGTAGTTAACTCAAACTTAGCACGTTGTTCATAAATGGCAACTTGTTCTTTATAGGCATTTAGTTCAGAGATAACAGAATCATCAGGGGCACATGCATTGTATTCATCAAAGACATAGTCATCATTGACTGCAGAAGATGCATCACTTGGTACGATCTCACTTTCACTTTGAATCACATATTGATCATATGGGACAACATTACTATTACCCACATTATCAATAGCTGATTCATTAGTTTCATGTGATTGTACTTTGTTATGCATCTCTTGCTCATCAACTTCATCGTATAGTTTTAATACCTCTGAGATGATTGAATCTTTGGATGGACCAGCCTCCTGTGGTGATGAGACCTTTGGAGAGACCATTGGTGAAATGCTAGCCATGAAAATTGTCTGGGCAGTAGGTTCATCATCGACGTCAGAGTCAAATGCATCACAGTCAGCGACTTGAAAGGCATTTTGATGATTGTGACCTATTTCCTGAATTGGATGCTCATCTACATCAGCATCATAGGTTTTGGCATTTCCCTCATCAAGAAACAACAACTGTTCTTCATCCAAAACCGCTCCACTGTCCTGAGCTTGCACCAGCAACATCTTGTCCCTGAAATACTCTGCATTTTGAGGGTGTTTTGGAGACATGCAGTTCCTTGCAATATGTCCTTCACCCCCACAGTTGTAGCACTTGATTGGCTTTCCATGATTTGCATTCCTTCCACGGTTCTGATTAGCCACATACCCTCCACCTACTCCACCCTTTCCTTGTTCATATTGTCTTCCTTGCCCTGGTTGCACCATGATCTTACCATCTCTGACAATAGCATGATTGTGTAGATTGGATGCAATTCTGATATCATTGTTAGTGTGTGGAGTGAGGTTCAGATTTTGCTTAACCATAAGAGCCAGTTGATTGATGAAATATTCCATGGTTGCTTCAGCATCAGGTTGCTTAAAACTTGGATCAGGAATGAGTTTGTAGTTACCATTTCTAGTAGGTATGATTTGTGAAGCTTTGGTAGTAATCCCTACATTAGTGTAGAAGGTTGTTGAATCATTTGACGAACTTGCATTACCAGAATTTGAATTGAATTTTTCTAAGATCATTCGTTCAAACATAGCATGTCTCTCATTCTGAAGCAAGTACGTATACAATTGCTCATAGTTGGTGTTACTCAAACATTTTGTTAACTTGACAGAAGTGACAAATTTGTGCCATTCGGGATTCATGTTGTTCACAAACTTTGAATTTAGCTGAATATTTGGCATAGTCATTTTAATATTCTTCATGTCGTTCACAAGCTTGTGGAACCTTACGTAATATTCAGTGACACTTTCCCCTGGTTTCATCTTAAAGTGCTCAAAGACATCATACAATTGAGACTCTCTGTCTTCTTTAGTTAGTTCAGAACCAGAGAGAAGCATCTTGACATTGTCCCAAACTGCTTTGGCTTCAGTGTTGTGATTGATTAGTTTGTAGATGTCCTTTGGTAGACCCTGAAGTACAATGTTTAAGGCCTTAATATCCGCATCGTATCTCTTTTTCTCCTTATCACTGAGCTCATCATACGTCTTTGGTCTGTCCAATCCTAAGATCACTGTACCATCCGCAGCAGTTTCAAGTGTGTCTCTTGTAGTCTCAATCTGATAAGGTCCTTCATCAATTGATTTGAGAATGAAAACCCCATTTTCCTTTCCCAAACAGTACAACCTAATTCGTTGAGCCCATGAGTCATAATCAGTTCTGTTAAGCATAGGTGGACGAGTATCTGATCCAACTGCTTGAACGTCCTCAGCTACAGTAGAAACAATAGTAGGTACGTTGTTAAACATGATTCTAGATTCTACGGGATTTTACTATTCTTTGATTAAACCGGGAAATTGATTCTTTCACGGGATTTTACAAGATCAAAAGAACAACCATAAAACGTAGCACGAAGAAGTGACAAGTCTCAATAGACAAGTAGTAAACTTGACAAGCGCACCCTAACCACTCGCTAGTGGACAACACGCTTAAAAGACAAGTCGCTTAAAACCCAAGTCGCACAAAGAGACAACTCGCTTAATAGACAAGTCGCTTAAAACCCAAGTCGCATAAAGAGACAACTCGCTTAATAGACAAGTCGCTTTAAAACCCAAGTCGCTTAAAGAGTCAACTCGCTTAACAGCCAAGTCGCATAAACCAACTCGCTTCCAAAACAACTCGCTTAAGTGTCAACTCGCAGAAACAGACAACTCGCTTAAGTATCAACTCGCTTCAGAGACAACTCGCTTCCAATAACAAAGCAACTCGCTTCCAAGAAACGTCTTACCGTGGCTCAACTCGCTTAGTACAATTTTCAAAAAACAACCACTTTAACAATCAAAAACAGCCCAACCACGATGATTCGAGCCTTCCAATTCAAAACCTAAACACATATGATGATCCTAAACACAAAAGGACAATCAAAATTCAAACTTTAACACTAGAAATTAACCAAATGATTCAAACTCTTCTAAATACTTATAACCCCAAAAACCTTATGAAATCCACCAAACCAAAGAGCATGAAAGATGAGTGATCAAACCATGGCTCTTGATACCAATTGTAACTTATAGGATTTCAAAAACATATTAAACCATAATCATATGGGGCGTATACTAAGTTTAGAGAGAGAAAGTTCTAGAGAGAGAAAGGGAAGAGAGTTGGGAACTATGTGAAACAAAAGAAAAATGGTATTGAAGCTCCAACCCTCTACCTTGGGAGGTAGAGGGTATTTATAGTGTATTACAAGATACGCCACCTACGGGCTGTGGATCAGGCATACAGTGGGTAAAGACCCGTCTGTCCTCCACGGTGTTACTAAACTAAATACTAGCTAACATTAAATAACTACGACTACGAGCTTTCTAACGATTACATATACTTGAGGTGACTGACACTTTAATGACTGGATTTTCTAAATCCTAAACTTCCGGGATATCTTCAATCAATTAGAAGTATTAAGTTCGTCAAGTTTACTCGTGTTTAGATGCGTATCTCCTTCCCCCCTGCTGGTTTTGATACTTCAGAATCAGCAACACTTTGTAAGCCCATATATTTGAAATCTTTTGAGAAGAACACTTTAAATCATTGTGAGAATCAACTTGCTGAAGAATGTGAGCAAGTCTAATTGGGGATTAAATCTGACTTTTCACTCTCCCCCAATTAGTGCTCTCCCTTAAACCGACAATCTTTATGATGATGCTTGAATTAAGAAGAAGTCTTTAGATCATTAAATGCAACTCGTCTTTAGTCTTCTAACATGTAGCAGAAAATGTAGAACCGAGTGTAGACTCGACCTTCTTCAAGATTTTCCAATTGGGGAATAGAAAGTCAACATCTTCAACTCACCAAATGCATTCCCGTTAACTTACAAATAGCAAATCCCCTTAACTCAAATCCCTCCCAATCAAACAAGAACATAAAGATGTTCATTAAGGAAATCAGCCCCGTAACTGGAAGCACTTTTTCATTAATCAAATCAGCCCGTGTGAAGATGTTAACCAACAACTCTTAGAAGAAAACTCCATGTGAAGATGACCCGATAAGAAGAAGCTCGGTTCTTACATGAGTTTGGAGCCGTTTGACCATTTATTCTCAGATATAACTCAACATGTAGAATTATCATACTTCTTCTCCCCCTCAAGAATTGCATACGGATATGCCATTCTTGATTAAACAAGTGAATATCTTTAAAATGTAGTCTCTTCACACTTCTCCCCCTCAAAGGTTGCAAATGATGTCGCCATCGCCATTTTAATTGAGCAAGTGGAATAAGAGAACAATCAACAGTATTCTAATTCATTTGATAACTAAAAGCGCTTGGAAAAAGTATGAAGAATGTTGATGAGAATGGTCATTAATAAGAAGATTTCTCTTCTTCCGAAGATAAAGCGCACTGAAACGTACACTTTTCTTTTCTTTAGAGAACGAGGCTTGAACTGTTGTGTCCAAACGTCATAATCTCTCTCTTTTCATCTACTCTTGGCAAACTTATAATCAACCCCATTATCATTCAGTAGGCTCTTTGTCAGTGACGGTGATAGAAAACCCAATATGATGAATTTGACCCTGAAGTAAAATAACCCGAACTCGTGACTTAAAGTTGCACACATGTAACAAAGAGTGGTGCCGAGAGTTCATCCTCCATTGAATCTCTAAGTACTCTATACTCTTCATCCAACCAACCATCAAGTATAAGACGTACATCACCTCTTGAAAATTCACAATTAAATGTGACACTGAGCACTACAACGTAACTCCTTAAAGTGATAGTTATTTTATGGTGGTAAGAGCCCAATTCCCCCAAGTGGTAAAAGAAAAGGAAAAGTCACCCAAAAATAACTAGATTTCCAAGTCTTCGTATTTGAAAATATTAAAAGCTCGAACAAGGATCTTGAAGAATCTTCATCCAACCATCCCCGATACCTTCAGATACTAAGCACACTTGCCCGTGTCATTTCACTTCAACCTCAAATAGATAATACTAAATTAACGCCGTTGTCACATCTTGTGGTTTAAAGCTCAAATCTAGCCTCCTTTGACGTTTTAAGTAAACTATGATAATGGTTTCATCCCGACCTTGGTAAAATGCACATAACCCCGTAAAACCTTATAATAACCAAACTGCCATGAAGACAATCCAAACAAACACCCAATTCATGAAGTACACCATTTTATCACTTCTTCTAAGCAGAAAATATAGCACCAGCATCAGATAAGATCCAAAATTACACTTTCCCTTTCTCTAGGATGGTTCCATCATCACGGGATTTTACAATTCTATGATTTAAACCTAGAAATAGATTCTTTCACGTGATTCTACAAAATCAAGACTAAACCGTAAAAAATGTCAGCATGAATGTTTTAAGACAACTTTGGTTTCGATGAATATCTATTTTAGGAGCACATGCAGCGGTTCATCAACGATTCATTCTCTATCATCAATAATTCTGTACCCATATGTAGACAGCTTCACAAACCATATTAAGTCAAGTAGTATAAACTACTTCCCCATGGAGGTTATCCGTAAACCAACGTACACGTTTCTCCCCCATGATGCTTTCAAACTTTCAGAAGCATCATCATTAGCACGAGAAGTTCTTGTCATAATCAAACATCTTGAAAGATCATGAATGTCGTTGAGGATTTTTAAAGATTTTGCTTAGACTGTGAAGTATCATAGACATGCTGAAGCATCGAGTAACCCATGAGAATTGCTGATTACATCTCAACCATTAAACACTTTGGTAAACACACCATTCACGTATTCTGACGGCTATAATCCTTGTGAAGAAGAAACGGTGTACCCAATGTACAAAACCTCTTGACGTATTCTCAACTGCGTGAGACACTGAAGTGATAGTTACGTTGTGGGTTAAGCGAGAAAGAATCACAAACGTAACTAATTAGCCAAGTCTTTATCACACACAATAAACGCCCAAACAAGTCATCTTCGCGGAAGGGTAGAAAGAAAGAAGAAGAAATAAGTAAACGTGCCCGGAAAACCTCACTTCAAATCCAAATGAGAAATATCGTACAAACAACCCTGTAGTCAACCAAGTTCCAGTAACAATGCAACCCGCGACATACTTTTATCCGTGAAAATGTATATACCAAAGTATCAATCCGTATAACACAACAACTTTCATCATCAACTCGAATCAAGTCACATTGAATATTCAAAACTCATCATCAAATCTCATTATCACACGTCTCATCATTAGACCTCATTGTCATAAATAATCATCCGATCTAAAATCATTAAGTCCGGTTCAATCCATTCTTAAAATTCAAGTCCATTATGTCTCAAATACAACATATTATCCAAATAAAATCACATCTGGTCCAACATATGGTCACAATAATTCGGATTCATTCCAATCTCACATAAACACTATATGTAATTAGTCCATACTCATCTTCGCAAATTTCGCCAAGCCTATTACAATTTAGGTGACCACCTACACTGGACAAGACAAATCCCACCACAGTCGTATCTAATCAGACCATCAAAACATTTACTCAACCCGATCCAATTTTATTAACCGATTCAACAGCAAAAAGTAACTATTACTACAAGTAATAATACATGTAATATAGTTATTTTGGACCCTCATGAATACTTGGAATTCATCAAAATAATTTCAAAAAATGTTTGATATGATTGTATCAATGTTCTATCAGCACAAGGATAAGAAAGGCCCATTCGAATATGCATCACAAAGTAAAACAACATTGTATTCAGCCCATAGGATTGTATTAATGCACAATTCGGATCCAAGACAAACCTAACGAGGCCCAATCATATGTCCTATCCATCTTCACAATACCCGTCCAAATAATCAATACCCTAATGTCAAGAGTATATAACACCAACCAAACCACACACATTACCCTAATTAAACCCTAACTATTCTCCCATCAGTACGCCCCCTCTTAAAACGTTAAACAAAAATTAACCCACCATAACTTGTACGCCTCAATTCATTCACAAATCAAATCGCTTTCACCAATAAATCTGTATTCTCTCCTAATATATAAAACAGCAGACGCAGCTTCTCATAAGTAGCATCATCTCACAACATTACAAGTCACATGGATGACTTCAAGATTAAGAATCAATTGACCTCGCCATAGGGATGGCTTTAAGGTGAAAAACATGGTTACAAATTCTATTGATTAAGGTAGGTTTTAATTTTGTTCCATTGTTGTTATATTAAGAGAACGAACTGAAGGTGGGAGGACACCTCACTGGTTTTGTCCAATATTTTAAATGGTTCAAATAGAAACAGGTTGAAACCTTATGGTTTTCATTCGTAGTAGTTACACATCGAACATGAAGGGAGGATGATAACAATCTTGTTATTGTCTTTCCTATAACAGAGGCTTATATGAAAAGAAGTTTCTCCTTCAACAAAAATAGGTCAATGATGGTGAATACTCGTGTTTAAGGACCTCGAGTCTTGATATATCTTGAATATCACACGAGTCAAAACTGAGATCAATTAATATCCTTTCTTTTATTTTCAGTTAGATCGATGAAGAATTAATACTTTCGTGTGAATGACCTCAAACTAATTGATATTTCATTGACTGGAATGAAAAGAATTAATTTGAGATCGTGATGTAATGTGAGTAAGAGTCTGAGATGAGATGTAGATTGTTGGAGCTGTTGTAGATATTATTTGAGAGACTATTCTTGATATTTCTTTCAATGTTTAGTATGGTTTGATTTGATTTGCCAGTGGTGAACATTCTTGTTGACAGGTTATGAGACTTGAGAGTCTGATGATGTATATGGATTAGATAAGTTTGGTTGTATGATGGTTTGAATGTAGGTTTAGACTTGTTGATTTGAATGTGAGATAATTATGTGTTTGTTTGTTGATGATTGAATGCAGTATGAATCCTTTGAATGAATCTGTTTGAAACCAATTGATAACATTGAAAACGTTTTATCAGCCCATAAATCGCTTAAGATATTCACATGTCACTCCTTAAGTCTTGGTCAAAACGTTTTATCAAACCGCATGAGTCTTTTAACAAACCGCATCTCTGTTTTAAAACATGACAAACCGCATAATGTTTTAACGGTCAACAAACCGCAGTTGACTCAAAAGTCAAACCGCATAAGATATAAATCAGACAAATCGCATCCTAATGAATGTGACAAACCGCATGTGAGATACATTGAATCTGGACTGAAGTAAAGACAAACCGCATAGCAAAAATGTGACACAAACCGCTTTCTAAGAACACCAGCAGACAAATCGCATTGAAGAATTGTGACACAAATCGCTTTTAAGAACACCAGCAGCAGACTCAAAAACTGCAACAGAACCAGTAACAAAAAACCAGCTTAAGAACTCGTAACTGATATGAAACGTTTTAAGACTAGGAATCATTATCAAAAACGGTTTTAACAACTCATAACAACCAGATTCGAACCACAACTATAAACAACATATGCACATCAAAAATGCATCATGCAACTCAACAAACCGCACCATAAAACTTAACAAACCGCATACAAAAACCAAACGAATCATCAAAAAAAACAAAACCTAGGCTCTGATGCCAATTGTAGGATCATACATATTATGTTATTTGATGATTCGGGTGGTCTAGGATGGTGATAGTATATGAATGCCATGTTTAGAGAGATGAAGAGAGGAGAGGGTGATTCTAGAGAGATAAACAAAAGAGAAAAGGTTAGATTAAATGAGAAGCACCACCCTTCCCTTAGTGGGAAGGGTATTTATAGTAACAAGCTAAACGCCCTCTTGTCGGGATGTGGATCAAGCATACAGTGGGTAAAGACCCGTCCTTCCTCTGCAGTGTTACTCTAAACTAATCTATGCTACTAACTAACTAATTAACTACTAAATAACGTAAATAACTACAAGTCTTCTAGCTAACATATGCTAGACAATAATTGGGGTGACCGACACTTTCTTATGGAATTTCCAATTCCTAACACTTCTCAAACTAGAAATCTTTGTGTTCTTTAATCCTCAAAACAATTTTTCTATAAAATTTTCTCTATAAACAATTTACAAAAGGTTTTTCATCACAAAACTTAAGAGATTCAAAACTCTTTGATTGTTCTTGTCAAGAAATCTTTTCAAAACCCTAAAGCTTTTAATGAAAATGGCAAGAACATAATCTCTTCAGTTTGCACCTCAGTGGGTAGGAGATCTCAATAATGTTGAATTTAAAACACAAAATGTTATAGGCACTTTTGAATACCCCCTGATGTCCTAGCCTATAAGGGAATCATGAAGTTTTTATTCAAATGCCCACTTAAACAGGCCTTTACTCAGTCCCCTTCTATCATGTACCAAAATCTCCTCAGGGAGTTTTGGGCTACAGCTGTGGCCTATGACCCGACACCCTCTACTAATGAGACTGACCTTAGACCCCTCAGAGAGTATCTCATCAAATTCAGTCTGTTTAATGGGGAAAAGTCAGTCACCCTTTACTATAAAACTTTTTGTACATCAACAGGGTTAGACTACAATTCTGGTAACTATGTTGCCCATCTTGAACCCTCCACAGTTAAGGATGGGTTAAAACAAATCGTTTTGGATCCAAAAATTTTAGACAGAACCCCTGTCACCAAGAACTCATTTCCTGCTGCTTGGAAGATCCTGTTCACATTTGTGATTTAGGTTCTCGGCGAGAACCACTCATCCACTGAACAAGTTAATTCTATTCAGTTGATGGTGGCATACTGCTTGATGACATGGGTCACTGTCGACATTGGGGAGATAATTTACAGTGATCTCGTAACCAAGCTACTGAGCAAAACTAGGACGAAATACGTTTCGTACCCTAGGTTTGTCTCATGTGCTTTACAAGTGTTACTGGGTTGCAATTATCCTCAGGAATACAAATACACTGCTTTAACTGGTATCCTGAGTCAATCAAATTTTCAAAAAGACCTATCCCAAGTAACTGAAATTGAATTGACGGCCTATATGGTTGCTGTAAACAACCAAAGGGACTCATTGTCTCCAAACCCTGCTCCAAAAAAGAGAAAGGGGAAGTCTTAGACTAGGACTAAGACCAAACCCAAGTCTCAGGGCCCTGAGGCTTCTGGAGCACAGCATAAAAGGTAAAGAAAGCCCCAGACTAATCTGCCACCCACTGGAGATCAAACATCATCCACCCCGGTGACAACGAAGGACAATGATACATCACAGTCAGTTCCCTTGGTCCCAACTACTACTCCCCAAGATCCATAGGGAAACAAACAACCCGCTGGTAGGGGAGCGCCTTCCACAATGCCCAAGGATGACACTCGCCAATCACAGCTTTTGTCTGAGGGCCAACAGAATGATCCCAAAGACTCAGAGGGAAACACACAACCCACTGATTGGGATCTCACTACCACCGCTTCTAGGGATAGCACTGGGAATCGCCCACCAGTGCTTGAAGGAGCACATGGGGACAAAGAATCAGAGGGACAGAGACCACCCGCTGATATGGAACCCATCACCACCACTGGTCTATTAACAGTTGTTGAAGTAAATGAAATCCTATTCTCTGATGAAGAGTTGGCTGACTTGAAGATGAAATACTTTAAGCAGGGGAAGAAATGGACGTTGATGTTCAAACTCAAGAACAAGAGCATCAGCCTGATCCTCAAGAGATTGAAGAGTCACCTGTTAAAGAAACTGACTCTGACTCCTCTACTTCATCCTGTCCTGAAGAGTTCATGAAGTATGATAATGTTCTTTCACAAAGGCTTCCAGGAAATTATATTCAGGAGTTACTGATGTTCTCTGGGATCAGCACGTTGAAGCAGCTTCAAGTTATGCTGACTTAAAATCTGAAGAGCTTTCTTTCAACAGCAACACTGATGAGCATAGGGAGCTAATGTATCAACATCTCCACAGACTGGATGAAAACCTGGTTAAATTTCTCAAGCACCTTCAGGGTTGTGGCACAAAGATAGATGAATCAGGGATTCTGTCAAAGAAGACCCAGCACTCAACTCCAAAGTCTTTGGAGGCTACTGAGGCTTACTTGAAGAATTCCTCCAGCCTCACTGAACTAATCGACATGCTCAAATCTGCCAATGTTCAGGGTCTTCAGTCTTCCATTCAGTCTCTTCAGACAACACTGGGTTCTTTGGATGCTCAAGTGACTACTTTGGCTAAGGCATCGTCTTCTATGGCCTAGAATCTTGGGCCTAGAATGACTGCTTTGGAATTATCTCAGGCTAATCTGGCAGAAAAGGTCACCAGTCTTCAACAGGATACTACTGACATCAAGGCTATGGTCACGGAGATATACCAAGCCTTCAAAGGTCAAGAAACTCCAACTCCCTCAGTATCCGAGGCAACTCTTGCTCTCACTGATGTTGCAGCAACAGTTGAGAGGGAGAAAGCCACTGAAGAGACTCCCTCTCACACTGAGGGGGAGCCAGCTTAACCAGTCTCAGCAACACCCATCTCATCAGTCCCACCAACAACAACAACAACAATGACAATGACAGTTGCAACACCCATCATGACAACACCACCACCTTTGGTAGCATCCTCTTCTTCAGGTCAGGATAAAGGAAAAGCCATAATGCAAACACCTGAGCCTGAGAAGATTCCCTATGTCATCGGCAACACTCAGTATCTGCTTACTCCACAACAGCTAAGTGCCTACCTTGCAAAGGAAGAAAGGAGAAAGAAACTAGATGAGGAAGAAAGGAAGAGCACAGAAGCACTGGTACAAGTTGTTGCTGAGGAAGCTGAGAATATTAGAATTGATCCCAAGAACCTTCAAAAGGGTCAGGCTGGACAAAATTTCAAGGATGCTCAGGCTACTCAAATGGCTGCAATGAGGAAAAAGCTTGATGAAAAGAACAGGAAAGCTGCAGCCATCAGTCAGGAAATAATTGACCACTACAATTGGTCAATGACAAGAAGAAGGCTGCCTGAGAAGATCACAGATGTAAAAATCATCTTCAAATCCAAACCACTGGCAATGAATGTCTACAGGGGGATCATAAAAGACACTTCGAGGTTTATGATCACATGAAATTCACTTACTTTGGGATCGCTAAACTCGATGAGCTTGGTCCAATCATTTCTAAGAAGCAAAATGCAGTGGTCAAGGAGCTGATGAAATCCCTGAGCAAAAGGTATGAAAGACTAAGGGAAGCACCAACACAACTTGGAATTCAGCCAGCTCTAACTGCACCACAAGGATCTCAGTCTCAGCCAGCCCAAGGCAAAAGAAAAAGGGTTGAATCTGAGCCTGAAATCAAAGTCCCTGGAGTAAAGTTTGTAAACTGTCTTTGCATTGAAGAGCCTGAAAGAGGACTCTTATTTATTGATGTCTATGGAAACCCAGCATTCCATAGATGGAGTGACATTGACCTTTCAGGAGTGTCTACAATGGCAAGCTATCTACCAGTGGCCTCTCAGATCCAAACCCCAGCAAACGTCAGGTTATGCAATGACCTAAATGCTAAGATATGAGAGCACCCTGATAAAGAAACACTCCTCAAGAAGAAACCAAAGCTTGAAGCATTGGGAATCCATATTGAGTGACAGTTATTTTCATCTTTTGTACTAGTGATAGGGACTATGTAATTTGATCAATAAACGATGTATGTTTCGTTAAATATTCAGTGTTCCTTATTATGTTCATTAGTACATTCAGTGTAAGAAGAAGCCAATTGCTCACTTACACTGATCAACCACTTAGGCTATTTGTATATCCAAATAGGTGGAGACTGTTGGGTTCAGTAAATACCCAAACCCTTTAAGTCTAAGATTTGAATAAAAAATACCCTAAGTGTTGTCCCTTAAACACTAACAAGTCAAGGCGCATAGTCTCTCAGTGAGCTATCTTCGGGATACTCAGTAAGAGGCAAAGAAGTACTCTCTCCACTCAGTAAGGAGGAACTTAAGGGGTGAAGACTGAGTCAAGAAGAAGATGGTGGATTCAGTGAGTGATGAAAATAACTCACTGAATCCCGAAACTCCTCACCAACTACTTACACTGAATACAAACTGAAGTTGAAGACTGAAGAATGAGCGGGACAAAGCGGGATAAGTTTGAACAGATAAGACGAAGTCCTTATCAAACAAAGTCAACTTTCCCTGAATGGCTAACTATCAGGCTCAGTGTCATCACTGACTAGAAGAAAGCAACCTTGTCACTTACCCAATATAGCCTTTGTAAACAGAGACAAAATACATCAGTATTTTGTCTTCTGTAACCTGTCAGTTTGTCTCTTAGGATAGAGTTAAAATCCATACTTGTATAAATAGCATAAGAGATGGAGTGGAAGATTTTCAAGCTTGTGATAATTATAAAACACACACACACAAAGCCATCTTTCACTCCTCCAAATACAACTCTGTCCCTGAGATAGCTCAGTGGTTCCATTGTAGTTGTGCTCAGACTTAGCCTGAGCTTAGTGAGGAGTTAGCATACTTTGTCATTTCAATCCCAAGTACTATTCCGCAAGTACTTGGGTAATGTATTCTTTTTATTTGTTTCTAATAAAGAATATTAAATTGAAAATTATTCAGTGTGTGTTTTGCATTATTTTCGTCATTACTCACAATCAGTTTACTTAATACTTTAAAACTGTTTTATACGATTGTGAAACGGGAACAACACATAAGAAAAAAAATTAATGTAAGTATATATGTTATTTTAGTTTGATTTGTCAACTATGAATTCACTTTTCTATTCTCACTTCACCGTAACTAAATCGTCACAATAGGCCATCGTAGTCTTATATGTAAACCTCTTCGTATAAACTATAGTAACCATTTTACAATTGTTGAGTTATTTACAATCGTTATCACAAGGAATCTACCGGCGAGGAGTGTTGGATTCATGGACCTCTTCATTGAAAGCTGAAAAACACATCATGATTACGAGTTTTGCTACAATTTACCTGATTGACAGAGCAAAACTCGTAATCATGATGTGTTTTTCACATATTAATGGATTAACTAAGCTAGAACTAGAAATGTAATTATTTGAGCCCTGGAACCCTGGGACCTCCTAGTTCCACCCTTGATAGTACGTGAGGAACCATGAGAAACGCTGATAGGTGACCATCGAGTCATCGACCTCGAGTAGGCACTGAAGAGACACATGCGAGATATATTTTCCCATATGAGCATATCTTATCCTACCTTTATATAAGACCGCTCTCATAAATCATGATTGCATTCAACTAATTGTAGTGTTTTGCATTCTCAAAAATTATGGGTCCATTTGGTTTTGGTTTATAAGTGGGTTGTATTAGGATTTAAATTTGGTATAGGATTTGAATTTGAGGTGGGTTTAGAAGAAAAAATTATATTTATTTAAATATATTTTATAATAAATTTTAAATTAAAAAGTTTATTTATTTAAATATATTTTATAATAAATTTTATAATATATTTTATAATAATAAAAAAGTAAAGAATATGAAATGATATAAAGTAGGTCTTACATGTAGAGCATGGGTATGGTGGCATGTCATTTCCTCCTTTTGAGTGTCACATGAGCGCTATCTCATCATTCTCACTTTTAACACTCACACACCAAAACACTCTTTCACTCATAACATGCCATTTGGGTCTTACCCACCCACAATTTTATTTTCTTTTACATTTTTTCAAACAAACTATATAAAACCAAAAAAAGTTATATAAAATTAAAAAAAAAAAAAAAAAAAAAAAAAAAAAAAAAAAAAAAACTTTAAACCTGGCGAGTGTCTACTAAATGAGAATATATGAATATACGGATAACATAACTTCAACCGAGGCAACCATGAATTATAATTCCCAGCCCCAAAATTTCGGTTTTGAACATAGGCTAGGCCCAAACTATCATATGAAATACATGTCAGCCAATAAGCTTTACCTCACCCTAAATATATCTTATATAAATCCCAAATCCTCATAGCCCTAATTATTTTCTTCATTTCATTTGCAGCCACTAAACGCTCTATTTCCTACTTCTATCTAGAAATATTACAACCGCAGTCATAAATAGCCAGCAAAATTCATTTCCTAATCTCAAACCCAAAAACATCATCTAATATCTCATGCAAATTGAATCAAACACAAATCTTTTTTGGCCTTTTCCTCTTTTTACACACGCCAATTTAGTGGCGTTGGACAAGATTTTTGGAGGTGGGGGTGTCATCACTTGAAAGTGGTGGCGCCAGTTGCTTGGTCACATGGGATTTGGCGCAAGTGCCAGCCATGATACCCCATGGTCTAATAGAGAGAAAAAAGAAAGATGGCCCACAAAAATAAGCAAAACTAACCAAAACCCACCTAAGTAGTGTACTATCAATATTTCATTCCCACACCCATTCCTCTTGCCAAAAGAATAATTATTCTTTTTCAATTTAAAACCCATACCAAAGTATCAGACCAAACGGGGCCTATGGTGTCGTTTGGTTTATATTATGGTTTGGGGATTTGATTTTGGATTATGATTTGATATGAGAGAAAATATATAATTATTTTAATTAACTTTAATTAAAAGATTTTATATTGAGATTTATTGTACTATTTTAATAATAAAATATGAAAAAGAAAGAAAAATGATTATTTAAAAGCAGTGTTGCAAAACAAGGCCTACAAGGCCGATTAATCGCCGATTAGTTGCTACTGGGCCATCAACCTTGCCGATTCGTGTAACTAGGTCAAACAAGTCGGTCAACATCGGTCAATGGCGGTCAACGACTGTTAACGGTGGTCAAACTTGCCAAAAACTTTCAAATCTTGTCGGAAATATCCAAAACTTGTCTTGAACAAGTTTTAATCAATTATATTTGATGTTTTTATCTGTTACAAGATGATTTTCAATGAAAGTCGTGTCTAGAATACCTCAAATCTCACCGGAAATACCCAAAACTTGCCGAAAATACCAATCCGATTAATCACCGATTAATCCCGCCTTGACCGATTACAAGCTACAGGGTGGTCGACCGCCCGAATACCGATTCACGATTTTTGCAACCTTGTTTAAAAGTAAAGATATTGCTGAGATTTAAAACTCTGAAAAGTCATACTCACATACCATCAAGTAGGTCTACTTTTGATTTTGGGGAAGACACTCTTATTTTGGGCCCATTAGATTTGAACTAAACAATAAAGTTCGGCATCATCCAACACCATGCTTAAAAAACCGGATAACAAACACCTCCTAAAGGTTGCTAAAGATAGATTTAAGGGCAAACTGGTAATTTAAGAGAACAATACTGCACCTTTACCTTTATAAAATGCCTCAGCTCGTTCTCATATGCTCTCACCAAAAATTTCCTCTCCACTCTCTTTCTAGATCTAGAGAGAGGGGGAAAAAAGAGTTAAGGTATAATTATAATCATAAATAAATAAGTAACACTCCATCATATCAATGATTAAGCATTACAAATTTTTAGTGTTCGTTATTATTATTCAGATTTGTTAGGTTAAAAGGAGGTTGTTATTAATTGTTGTGTGGTTGTTGATAGTCTTTTGATGAGGTTGTTATTTTGTTGGAAGGGTTATTGTTTGAAGTAGTCATAGTTTTTATTGTTAAGGGTTATTGTTTGGGTGGTCATTATTTGATGAAGTAAGTGAAACAACCATCGTGGCTCACCAAAATATTAAATAGAGCTCCGATGGTGGCTGGTTTTTATTATTATATTTGATGTTTGGATTTAAGTTTAAAAAAAACGAGATGACAACGACTTCGTTTGGGGCTTTATAAACTAAATATTACTCCATAAATTAAATATGAATTTATAAAGAAAAACTACATTATTTTATTTGTTTTGTATTTTATATAAAATAATGTAGTTTTTCTTTATAAAAATTATATGTAATTTATGGAGTAATATTTAGTTTAAAAGGCCTCAAACGACGTTGTTATCATACCTTTTTTTTTAAACATAAATCCAAACATTAAATATAATGATAAAAATACCCGGCCACCATCGGAGCTCTGTTTAATATTCTTGTGAGCCACGATGGTGGTTGCACTTACTTCATCAAACAATGACCACCCAAACAATAACCCTTCAAACAATAAAAACCACGACTACTTCAAACAATAACCCTTCCAACAAAACAACAACCTCATCAAAGACTATCAATAAGCACGCAACAATTAATAACAACCTCCTTTTAATCTAACATGTCTGAATAATACTAACGAACGCTAAAGATATAATTTGTAATGCTTAAAAAGTGATAGGATGGAGTATTATCTTTACTACCTTATAATGCATTTAGGACATTTCTTAAATAGCAAGGCTTAAAATTTAGACTTTGTAATTTACTTATTATGGAAATATAATTTCTCTTGTTAAATTAATACATACACATGCTAGCTTAAAAGTTAAGCAAATACTTGTAACATTAGTAGTCATTGAATACAAAATTTAAAGTCCCTCTAATATTTTTAAAGCCCACTTTGATGACTTTAAAAGCCATGTATTGTAACAGCCCTATTCTTGCAGCCCACTTTAACAGCCTATTAAATGTATTGATTAGTACAAAACGGGTATAAAAACCCACAAATAAACACACACAAAAGACCAATCATATCTTACACTCTCTCTCAAAAACGTAAATTGCCACTCTTGTGCTAAATAGCAACCGACGCCACCAACTAAATATGCCACCACCGCTAACGGCATAATCAAAAAACATTACACGTCAAAAAATTTAGTTTCAGGCTACCCGTCGCGGCAACGCGCGGGTACCCTGCTAGTTTATTTATCTATGTTTTTGATATTATACCTTGACTCTGTTTCTATTTTTTACTCTCTCTAGAAAGGAAATTTTTAAAGAGAATGTATGAGAACTAAGCATTTTATAGGTGTCGGATCAAGGTAAATATACAATATTGTTCTCTTAAATTACTAGTATGCCCTAAATCTATCTTTAACAACCTTTTTAATACATAATAATAATAATGAATGTTTAATAACTCACTGACCTTCTTTATCAAACCCTCATTCTTTTGAGTCGTTGGTTATGTTCCTAGTCATGGTAACATTTAGGCCCAAAGAAGCAAAAAATGACATAAATATATACACAATTAATGATTATGTTGATTTGCTACATATAGGGCGGAGCACCGAAGGTTCAAAACCGAACCGGACCGATGAAACCGATCAAACCGACAAAAACCGAACCGGATCGACAGCTTGTCGGTTCGGTTTCGGTTTCAGGTTTTACATGATATTTCGGTTTCGGGTCTGGTCGGGTCGGTCAGATTTGGCCTAAAACCGATAAAACATACCAAAATACATCTAGATAGACAAAATCGAACCGAACCGACGAAAAACCAAACCAAACCGACAACATTCGGTTCGGTTTGGGTTCGCGTTTTTCACGGTTTTTGATTCTCGGTTTTTTCGGTTCGAATCGGTCGGGTCGGTTTATGACCGATGCTCAGCCCTAGCTATATATACACATTTAAAGATTATGGTAACACCTTTTTGTTTTTTTTTTGTTTTTTTGTTTTTTTTTTTTGAACGGCGGCAATATATTAAAAGCTAGCAAACGCTAGCAAAGCAAAGATTACAAAGGAAAATCAGTTTCAATAGGGTTTCTTAACCAATTTAGCCATCTAAATCTACACTTAGGATTTCTAGATGAAATCCACATGAAAGATTGATGAACAATAGAATCCCAAATGTTCGCCTTTTTAGGTTTAGACATCGAAAAAATCCAAGCATTGCGAAAACTCCAAATAGACCACAACATAGTAGAAGCGATCCCTTCAAGAATATATCTAACATGCTTCGACACATGAGCAGCATCTAACCAAGAAAACCATTCCACAATGTTAGATACCTTTGGAATGTCCAACGTACACCATTTACCCAGAAGACCCCATAAATCTTGTGCCATCCCACACGTGAAGAAGAGGTGATCAGCATTCTCCACATGAGCATTACAAACGGGGCATAAGAGGGAAGCAACATCAATGCCAATTTTGTCCATATTCACCAAAGTAGGAAGTTTATCAAGCCTCAACTTCCAAATAAAAACGTTAACTTTGATAGGAACAAATCTCAACCATCTAGTAGACGTGAAATTACCAAGTAACGTATGATCATCTATATGAGATCGCGCTGAGGAAACACTAAAACCAGACATGTCCAACTCCCATTTCCAGCCATCAACTGAATCAGAAAGGGAAACATTGTGAATAGCCTGTAACAAATCATCCAGTTGGTTCGACTCAGCTCCGCCTCTCGGAAATCTCCTAAGCACACTGGACCAATCTTCAATGTTAATACGTTGGGCAACAGTGCATGATTTGTTCACCTCCAACCATAAACAGCGGGAACTTATCTTTTAAAGAATGCCCCCCACACCAGCTTTCTTCCCAAAAACGAATCGAGCGCCCATCTCCAACAGAACGAGAACACAAGGCTAATAAATCAATTCCCTTTACTTGGAGTTGAGAAAGAGACTGAATAATGCGACTCCAAGGGCTATGCGACAACTTCACAGCCCTACTACTCCCAATCCCTCCATCAGTCCCATGTGTTTCTTTTATCACATCAACCCACAAACCATTGGAACAAGAGCGAAACCGCCAAACCCATTTGAAGAGTAAGGCAGCATTAAGCGCAAAAATGCTTCCAATGCCGAGACCACCCACAGATTTACTAGCTAAATAAGTTTCCCATTTGACCCAAGTGATCTTTTTTCCATCTAAATCACCTCCTAGGAAAAATTTATTGCTCAAGGATTCTAAGCGCTTTTGAACAGATTTGGGCATCCAATATAACGACATGTAATAAGTTGGGAGGTTACCTAGGACGGCCTTGATGAGAGATAATCGACCTCCAACTGATAAAAGCTTGGCTTTCCATTGAGACATCTTTGATTCAAACTTCTGATCTATACGTTTCCAATATTCACATCGCCCCATATTGCAACCGACAGGCACCCCTAAATACATCATAGGAAACTTTGCAACTCCACAACCAAGGACGAGGGCCATATTGGAAACTTCATCGTTTGGAACATTAACACCTAGAAGTTTGCTTTTGTGCACATTAATTTTCAATCCAGACACCGAATAAAAACACCGAAGGAGACAAATCAAATTATAAGCATTAGAGTGAGACCACTCACCTACAAAAATAGCATCATTAGCGTATAATAAATGAGAAACATTTATGCTATCGTGCCCAATAGAGGCACCTTTGAACAACCCAGTGTTTACAGCCTTAGAAACCATAGCATGTAATCCCTCCATAGCAAGGATAAAGAGGAAAGGAGACATAGGATCTCCTTGACGCAGGCCCTTTGATAACTCGAATTCGGAAGTAGGAGAGCCATTAACCAATATAGAAGCCCTAGAATTTTTTAAGCAACCAGCGATCCACATACGCCATTTGTCACCAAAACCTAGCTGTTCCATAATCACATCGAGGTAGTACCATCTCAACGAATCAAATGCCTTCTCGGTAACACCTTTTTGTTTGTTTATTCTTTTTAGTCGATTACTTCCATTACTTAAAATGTGAAGTTCTTATTTTATGCCGAGGCATGCTAGGGCCACATAAAGTTTACATAAAAAATCTCACTTGTTAACGTGTTAGCGGGTGATTGGTTTTTTATGGGAATCAATTACCCGCCGACATGTCAACGAGTGAGGATTTTTGGTGTAAACTTTATGTGGATGTAGAAAATTTCTTTTATGCCCTACCTATTACGTAAACATAAATGTTTGAAAATTATTTAAAAGCCATGTATCCTGGAAAACAAAGAGTATATAGGTTTTATAACATTCTTTATAGTAGAATTTTAGCATTTCATTATATTTTAGTTTCTCCAAAAGGTGAAGATCGGTGGGATCACCCTGGTCCCATGCATCCTAAGGATGCCAACCTGACCCTCCCCCAAGGACCCGATGAGCACTTGTCGGTGATTGTACTTATCAGGAGGTGGGCTTTGAACCCTAACCATTTTCTCTAATAGGCCCCTCGCTGACCAGTCAATCTGAGCATTTACGGTGGGGGATGGTACCAAATGATCTTTAGTGCCATGAAAGAGGTTTGAACCCGGGTCTATTGACCCAAGCCCAAAGCTCTTATATGAAATTTTATCATCTATAATCCGTCTTTAGATTTTGTTATTCTAGAGAGACTTTTTATAATGTGTCTTTGTTATTTAAACATACATGCATCAAATGTCCCAATTATTACCCAAATTAGTGATTGATGTCAAACAAAATTGAGACACAATTAACATATGAGTAAATGAATCAATTGTTAGAGTGTGGGTGCATGGGTCACGTCAAAACCTATAGTTCTAGAAATAATATACTCGTAACAGTTTACTCATCAAAGATACTACTCGGTAAGAAAGATTAATAACAGGCCATGAGATACTAATTTGTATTACATTTATAATGAGTTACCATTTGGTTTGCTACAAATCCATGACTCACAAACACAACAATACCAAAAGTCAGGGTTATTTCATTTATTAAAAAAAACATGTGAAAGTGGATTACATTGATAACAACTTCTATAGATCATTAGCTTGTTCTGTTGTTCATTCAAAAATAAGTACATCATCACCCCTTGGTAAACTATTAGTGCAAAATAAATAAATAAATAAAGAAAAAAACCACAAGAAAATCATTTCAGAATAACAATTGGTCTCTTGCCCATATTGATTTCAATAAACGAATGTGGAAAGAAATGCAGTGTTTTTCACTTATCATGCAGTGACAGGAGACATGAAAATAGGTGGTTAAGTGTGGCAGTATCTTTGTTTGATATGATTATTGATGCCCATACAAAACTATTTAAAATACAATGGACTAATGATATAATTTATGTCGCCAACTCATGGATACATTAACTAGTTAAAACATGAGTAAAAATGAGTTGTAATTAAACATGAGCAAAATTGAAGTAACTTTTTTTTAAACTTTTGTCGTACCTCAATATGTAACACATGTCACTGTTTTTTATATTACACGTTACTAAAATATGAATTATTGAAACATATTTTTTGAATTTTGTAGCATCTAGTTGGACACTTTTTAGTTAGCAATGGGTTGTCTATAAGCTAGAATCCTGAGTAAATGTAAATACTATGAAGATCAAAGAACGGCCATATATACCAAACCTTACGCTCTAGCTGCTTCAAATTTTCTGTGAAAGTTGATATCAAGGTAATTACGATTCTAAAATTCGTACACCTTGAACTGCATATCACTTTTATACTGTATTGACAACATAATTCCAGATTAAAACATCAAATGAACCCTTTACATGGATCTGTTATCTTTATATATTCGCTTCATGTTTCAGCTCACTAATATTTTGTTACAAATTAACTTCAACTTATCCAAAATAATTTGCGATAATCAATACAACCAACTAATCGTGAACAAATATACTACAAAAAATCAATTGAAAACCCAATGCCTCTTCACAACAATTGATGATGCATACTAATGAAGTCGATCAATTGCATAACATTTTTCGTAATTTTAAACTTGATTACCAACCAAAGTACCAAACTACTAACTTAAAATCTAGATATAATATATGTGTGCTAAAACAACACATATGACCATAACAATTAGCCATGTAGCAAGTGAAACTAATTTCTTAGTAACTCGATCATATCCTGCCCTATACGCGAACATAAAACTGAAGTGACTAATGCAACTCATCATACCTATAACTTGACTCGTTAAAGGAGCAAATAACCAAGTCATATGACTTAAATAAAAGAAATTGCCGAACAGAAAAAAACCAGACAAAAGGAAACCCATTATAACATGTTTGTTCCAATACTCCTCCTGTGGATCTTCGTTATTCATCGGCTGAAAGTGAAGCCAATCAATCCTTTCTCTTTCTGCATATATATTTTACAACTATTAATTTACATATAATCCAAATTTTGTTAGGGTTTACGTCATTAAATAGCCACGTACTTTTTCAAATTTACTCATATGGTATGTGTACTAAAAAAACTATCTATATAAGATATATGGTACGTGAACTTTCATAAACCGGCTAATATGATACATGAAAACCTGTTTTACCTGCTAATATGGTACGCATACCATATTTCATATGTTGCCGTACGTTTTCATATGTTTTCTTACGTTTTCGTACGTTTTTATATGTTGTTATCCATCTTTACCCATTTTTGTATCTTTTGTACGTATTTATATGTTTTGTATGTTTTTGAGTTTATGTACGCCTTTGTACGTTTTTGTACATATTTGTACATTTTCTACGTTATTATACGTTTTCATCCGTTCAAAAAGGTATAAAACATATGAAACGTATAACAACATGTAAAAACATACACAAGCGTATAAAACATACGCAAACGTAAAAAATGTCAAAAATAATTTATAAAAACGTACACAAACGTAAAAGAACATACACAAACGCAAAAAAAAGGTACACAAACGTGTAAAAACGCACATAAACATATAAAAACGTACACAAACGTATAAAAACGTACACAAACGTATAGAGCGTAAAAACGTATGAAAACGTACGTAGAAAATGGTATGAAAATGTACTAAACTTACCAAAAACTATGAAAACGTGCGAAAACATACGAAAACGTAAGAACACTTATGAAAACGTATGAAAATGTGCGAAAATGTAAAAAAAACGTATAAGTCGTACAAAATCGTATAAAAACACAAGCAAACGTATGAAGACGTATAAAAACACAAGCAAACGTATGAAAACGTGTGAAAAAGTACGAAAACGTAAGAAAACGGATAAAAACATACAAAAACGTATGAAAACGAAGGAAAATGTACAAAAAAGTATAATTATAATAAATTCAGTACACGTATCATATGAGTAAATTTGAGAAAGTACTTGCCTATTTAATGCCTTAAAACCTATCATATAAGTAATTAAAAACAAAAACAAATTGCCAAGTCACATTATCTAAAGCATTTAGCCGGTTTTACCGGTTGCCGATAAAAATGTGACTATATCAGCAAGAATTGAAAAGTTGGGGTATGATACAGATAATAAATATATGTCTATTTAATGGCATAAACCCAATTTTGTTACGGCTGAATTTAAGCAAAACATACGTAATTAAGTTATATATATACCTTGACCTCGTGCACGCCCACGCCTCATGTTGTTGATGCCTTGCTTTGTTTGTGAACTGTTGAATACGACACACAAAATATGTGCTAAATAACTAAATCACGTACTAGCTATCTCGTATAATGCTTTACACATGTTTCAAACAAAATTTAAGCTCACAAATGAACCTTTTTGTTAATGAGATACTGACTTCGTTATTTATGGTTTTGGCTCTTGGCTACCTACCGGCCTTGATTTTTCTTATCAATATTACGCAAACATTTAATATGTACAGAGAAATATGCTGGCGTGCTTTCAGCTCTGCAAGAAATTTTCATAGCAAGAAAAAGGAAAGCGGTGATGTTCGTTTATTTTTTATGGTATAGAGAGAGCACTAACTGTGAACAGTAGCTATTAGCTGTGAGCGATCTTGTGGCTTGCGATACAACTCTCGCCACTTCGATCTTAAAAAAGCATTAAAAAATTAGCTTTCCGAAAATTAGCCAAAGCTCACCGCTCTTTTGTTAAACAACTACTAAAATTCAGAATGCTCATTGCTCATCACTCCACACCACTCCGTGCCAAACATACCCTAAACTCCAATATTAATATGATTACAAAGCCATCTTTGAGATACAATAAACCTTATACGTTTTGTTGGTTTTTTTTTTTTTTCTTATTTTTTTTTTTTTTTTAGAAGTGTTCTAATTAAATAAAATAAATAAATAAATAAATAAATAAATAAATAAATAAATAAAACTTACTGTTGCTTATTTTTAAATTGCAAATAATTTGTAGAGGTATCTAACTTGTCATAATTACCTTTTCTCGGTATCAAAATTTTTTTCTTCAAATGTAGGCACTTATCTTTCAAATTCGATCTTCTTAAGGTAGTGATGACCATTTTACTCTCTTAGGGTAAATTACATAAATGGTCCTTGTGATTGGCAAATATTGCATCAACCATCTCTAAAATTTTAAAGTTCCATCAATCGTTCTTATCTTTACAAAAAATAAAACTCGTAGTCCTTTTCATAACTTGTCATCTATTTTATCGTTAAGCTCACCCACGTTTTTATATATGTTTTTGTTGATACAAAAGTTGGGCTTTCCTTATTTGGACTCCGGTTCTTGTATCAATTAGACCTTGATGCTTGAGACATGCGCACTAAGTAAACAGAAAACACCGTTAGGCATATCGTGGGATTGTCTCCCACGATTATCCTCCGGCGTGAGAGTAAGTAATCGGTTTTTAGGGTTTAGTAGAGCGTTAGGTTTTAAGATCGTACCTTTAATGAGGCCAGAGATGCTCTTTATATACACACGAAATCCTTGTTGGTTTCGTGTTCCCCAACTGGCTTCGTATCCCTAAGTCGGTCAATCAATGCATATCTCCTAAATAAGAGATATACGATATCTAAAACCATAAATAACTTCGGGTTTGGGCCTTCGTGAGCCCAAATTTACTGTTAGCCCGTCAAGACTGGGCTTGATAGTAGCGTTCATTGATCGGGTTCATGACCGAATCGCGGACTATCACGTCATCAAAGTGGACCGACCTCTCAAGCGAGGCCTCGGAACAACCATGCAACGGAAACCAAAGGTCGAGGCCCAGATCGGTCTTCACGACGGTGGAACCACGCACGCAGGGGACAACCCATGCCACTACAACAACCACGGCGCTAGGAAGATCCATCGCGCCCTCCAATCGGTGCGGCGAGACGGGCCTCACAAACCCGCCGAGCGACTTCGACCGAAACGGGTCCAGTGGTGGAAGCAGACACCCTCGCTCTAGAAGGAGTCACGCTGAATTAAGCGCCAAGTGACTTCTTGTCTCAAAACTACGAAACCTTGGCTGCCCTCATGCAAGAGGAAGCGAAAAAGAGGTCGAGTCGGAGCACGCAAGCCCGACTCAACTTTGACCAGTATGAGACATCCC
Source organism: Chrysanthemum makinoi (assembly GCA_910596185.1). NCBI lineage: Eukaryota > Viridiplantae > Streptophyta > Magnoliopsida > Asterales > Asteraceae > Chrysanthemum > Chrysanthemum makinoi. The sequence continues at coordinate 62,649,478 of OU343222.1, read as the reverse complement.
CATCGGCGTCATCGAGGAGGAGGAGAAGCGAGGAAGGATAACCCGCCCGCCCCGGTGTTTACGGGATCGGGAGAGAGTTGAGAGCGATGAAGCAACCGACTGCAGATTCTGGAAGAACACGAGCGGGGGACGGCGTATCAATCCACGCTAGCTTGGTAGGCAGGTCCATGACGACGGGACAGCGGCACTCCCAGTGAAAGCTCTTCAAGCTCGGATTACGAGGGCGATGGCATAGCGCCCGAAAGAGGGGAAGCTTCGTCCTCCTGGTGACTCTGGGACAGCGGGAGCGAGAAACAGGACCTTTGAAGTCGAGGGGAAGATATCGCGACGGAGGAGGAAGACATGTCTCTTCCACTGGCCGCCAAAAGGAGGATCGCACGTTCACTCAGCGCATGGCGATTTTTCGAAGATAAGAAAAAGCGATGCCTTCCAATGTGAAAACCTATATATGGAGAACAGGCGATCCTCGGCGATCACCTAAAATTTTGAATCAGGTGCTACCATCGAGAATTGGCCACAACACGTGTGGTGCCACATGTTCAATTCCACATTATTGGGAAATCTGCGAACTGGTTCAAGATAAGCTCCCACGCAGAAGCATTGGTGGATTTGAAGAATTGCTGAAGGCGTTTCGCCTGAACTTTACTCAAAGAAAGAAGTGCGCTGATGAGTGTCTAAATACTCATCATTTTTGTACAATCTAAACTGCAAAATCATCTGAAAACACTTAAAAATACATCAAAATGATGAAAATATCACAAATCAGTGTTTTATGAGTTTTAAATGCAAAAATATCAAAATCAGATGAAAAATGATTCAAGTTTGCAAAATTGGCAGTTTTAGTCCCCCAAGTTTTAAAATTTGTCAAATCTAGTCCCTAGAATTCAAAAATGTGAAGTTTTGTCATTCAAGGTCCCTGAAATCTTCTAAGTTGTTAAAAATGGTCCTTGATTGATTCTTTGGTCAAATGGCATAATAGGTCCCTAAACTTTGGAAAATTGCAAAATTAGTCCTGGACCTTTAAAATGGAATTTATGCAAAAAGGATCCTTGTTCTATCAAAGTTTGTCAAAATTGATCCTTGTGATAAGTTTGGAATAGTGGCATTTTCAGTCCTTGAGTTTGGATAAATTACATGTTTGGTCCTTGTGCTAGCTAAACCAAACGGACTCTTATATTAAACCAAGTCCAAAACACAAGCTAGCCCAACTAACCCAAACCCTTGACCCGCCTTTGATATCACACCCCGGTCAACGTAAGTCAAATCCACTCACCCCCGCCCAAAACCACTACCAGTGTAGACCTCCCTCTCCACCCTCAGATACCCAAACCGGTCATGGTTTCTCCTCTTGCTTTTTCCCCTCCTTGCTTTTTCCCCCTCTTCTTCCACTAACACCCAAATACTCTTAATTATCTCAAACAAAACCCATTAATGGCTCAAACCTCGCTCAAGAAATAATTACGCCAAATGACACTTGGACGGTTTTGATGAGTTTCAAGCATCCAATGGCTCGTGAGTGTGGAAAGATTCAGAGGTCAGAGAGAAGTCACAAAAGTCTATAAAGGAAGGATGGGATGCATTGTATCATAGTATCTAGTGTAATTTTAAGTTTTCCTTAGTCGTTTTCTTTAATCCAAGTTTTATATTGTATGTTTTCAATTCCAAGTGTTTTGTTTAAGCTTATTAAGTGTATTTGAATCCTTTTACAAGTATCAATTTCAGTGTTCAAGTTATAAATTCAGTTTTATGCAATTTTATGCTCAAAAATCTCATGTTATTTGAATGATGTTTTTAGTTGTTATTATGGACTAAAATAGGTCACTTAAGCTCCTAGAAAGCTTAATCAAGCTTTTAGAAACTCTAAAAACCAGTTTAGAATCAAAAATAGAAAATCACTAAAAATACCAATTAAATAGTTCAAAATCAAAAATCCATTGAAATGGTGTACACCGAGCAGGTGATTGTGGATGGCCTGGGTTAGCCTTAAATGGTGCCTTTAGGATTGGTCTTGATCATTGGTTCTATGATTGCGTTGGTTACCCATTTGTAAGCTTTGACCATTTTGGCATTTCAACGTTGTAATTGTTCATTAGCTTTAATTTCTGTTTCTATCATGATTAGATATAATTAAGTGTGTTTAAGCCATAAAATTAGTTGGTTGTACTTTTTAAATTTGAAGTTTATAAAAGTTTAGTTTTGACAGTCAAAATAGCATATAGATCATTTCTGAGTTTAAGGTTGTTTTGGTTGTTGTTTTAGGTTTCATTAGTTCTAAAATAGGATTATACAAAGTCCAAATCAATTTTATGGTTTACAATTGTGATTTGCTTTGAAAAAATTCCAAAACTGTCACTTAAAGGGTGTTTGGATTTGCTTGCTTAAACTGTAGTAAGTCTTGCTTATGCTTGTTGTTTGTGTTTGTTCTGAGTCACACTTGTTCTAATTAGTTCAAAGAAGTCAAGAAATTCAGTACTCATAAGCAAAAAGTCAAAAATACATTTGATCTCATCTTATGAGCTCACTGTTGAGTTTTTAGGATTCATAATCATGATTCTGTGTTAGGAAGTTGTTAATTTTGCTCAAGTTAGTCTTATTACACCTTTACATAACATAATCAGTGATTGAAATCTAATCAAAAGTCACTTTGGTCAAACTCTTAGTGCAAACCAAAAAGTCAAATTTTCATTTGGGTCAATTTTGAATAAAATAGATATTTTCTCTGTGTGCTTAATACTAAGTTTTAGCTTAAAAGCTCTTAGGGTATTAAAGTTTGGTTGCTAAAGAAAAATACAAAAATACTAGATTTCTTCTTTCTAGCTTTTTAAGTGCTTATTTCTATGCTTCTTTTGGGTACCTAGTCCAAAGTGCCCAGTACGTTGTATGGTCCTAACTTGACAAGCTCACATAGAGCTTATTAATTATTCAAATCTTGTAATTTTTGGTTGTTTGGATAGCCAACCTGGCCATCTTGATGTATCAAGTTTGATTTTTCATTTTGGAACTTGTTTGCTAGGGCTGCAAGTGGTTCTAAGTTTGTCCCATATCTGTCTCATTCTCAATTTAGCCAAAGTGCTTATTGCTTATTTAAAGCTTATCAGTGTGCTTATTTGTTCTTTTTAGCTTTACTTGAATAGCATTAGCTTGTTTATAGCTTATTGCAGCTTTGGTTTCAATTTTGGATCTTGTTTAAGCTTTAAATTTCATAATAAGCTCATTTTGTTAACTGTTGAGATACTTTAGCTTATTTGAGCTTATTATTGGTTTTCTAAAAGTCTCAGCCAAAAAGTTCTTATTTTTAGTGGCTTAACAAATTTGTGAAGAAAAATTCCAAAAATAAAATGTTTTTGCAAAAGGGGTATGTGCTCAACCCGAGACCTCCCTTTGAGAGTGTTAGTGTGTACCGGATACCATCACCTTTCTTGCTTGATCCATAACTTGCACAACATACTCTCTTATACACGCTTTTGCTTTTAGCTTATTAAGTTTATTTAGCTTATTTAGAGCTTATTCAAAGTAGCTTTTTCAGTGTTTGTATTTTTTATAAAATTGTATTAGTATAAAGTAATTTTACAAAAGTTTTGATTTTTCTCATTTGTTTTAGTATTTTTAAACATTTAATTAGTGTTTTATAGTAATTAATTCATAATAAAAATATAAAAGTCAAAAAAATATAAATCTTTTTCTAAAATTTTCTTTTGTCATATAGTACGTAATAAAATTAGTTTTACATTCGAGGCCTTTATTTCATAAATTTTACGTTTTTAAGGGCTTCCAAGTAATTTTTAAACGTAAGCTTGTTTTCATTTTAAACCACGTTTTTAGATAATTTGAGTTTACGTTTTAGTTAATATAGTTTATTTAAGTTATTTTATTTTATAATATCAAAAACCTCATTTTAAATATAGTGATAGCGTTTATTTAATATCTTTTAACTTTTTAATTTTCTTAATTTGCATTTAAGTCGCTTTAATTTGTAGATCTTTTCTTTAGGTAATTTTCATCAATATCCCATCGATCACTATCCTTAGTGATCACTCTATCGTTCGACTTTGTGTTTACACACCATTGAGTCTCCTGGGACTTAACGACCGAATTCATTCTATTCTCCAGACTTCATTGTATTTGTGTTTTAAGCGTTTTAAGCTTTCACGGTCGGCCATTCACAAGTGGTCGGTTTGTGAGGTAGCTTGACTGCTTTCACATTGATCATAGCGCCAAAACCCTCGGTCGAACTTGGACAGGGTAAAACAACGTGGGGAATCTACAAGCGCTTATGTAGAGCGCTACAAAGATGAGTGCATACATGTCAAGGCATGCCCCGAAATACTAAAGATCTCAGGTTTCATGAACGGGATCAATAACCCTTAACTCATCAAAGGTTGAACGACAAGGTCCCCCAAACCTTTGATGAACTTATGAAACGCAAGAGGTCCTTTATCTAAGGAGAAGCCGCCGCGGCAGGAAGCAAGAAAGGCTACTCAAACTATAGGTCACAATAATGCCTCTGGGAGACAATCCATTGACCGTGAGTAGCAACCGCAACAAGAACTACCGCGCCGTGGCGACGAGATAATGACAAATATACCCCGCTAACCAAGACTCCAAAGGAGATATTCACTACAGGCGCGACTTCCCCGACCTCACCACGCACCCCGTAAGAGCGGGCGCTGGGGAACGGATATCGCGACTATCATGGACGTAAGGGCCACACCACCAATGAGGTGTCCATTACGCCAACTAATTGATAAACTAGTAAAGAAGCGCGATTGGACCATTTAGTTAAGAGCATCAAGGATAGGAAAGATACGCAAAAGACCGGGAACAAAAAGAAGCACTCAAAGATAAGGTCGATACCATTTACATGATACGTCATGGCAAATAAAGACTAGGCGTAAGGTCACCATAAGTTTTCCGTGGAAGCCAAATTTCTTTTCCCACCTTGGTTGGCGGACAACGCATGGTAGAACCGCTCACCATTGAAATTAATGCAGGGGGTCACGATATCCACCGCATATATGTTGATGGAGGAGCATCCGCAGATATAATGTATGAACATTGTTTCAAGCGACGGCGACCGAGATGGCTAAGTCGCTAAGCCCGCCATGACATCGTTGGACTGGTTTTACAGAGAAAAGATATGGCCCATGGGGCAAATACGCCTACTAGTCAATGTGGGTAATAAGGAACACTTCACGCATACCGATGAACTTTATGGTGATCAAATCCCTTCGCCATACAATGGCATTATTGGAAGGCCGTGGATATCGCCGATATGCGCAGTAATACCCACATTATGGGATGCTCAAGTTCCTGGGGCATTGTTACTCTCTACAATACCACCGCACCACACGGAGAATGTAACACGACACGGTGAAACGGCATCATCCCCGACACCGTGAGCAAGAAGCATCGACGGGGATCGCTATCTCGATAAAGGCAGGGCATCCGTAGGCCTCTTGCAAAAGATTCGATATCTTTGCATGGGAACCAAAGCACATGACGGTGTACCACGCCGACATGAACACAAGTTGAGAACCGACAAGGATACTCCCCAAGAAGACGTAAGAAGCGCCGGGCTCCGAGCCGTAAAAGCAATCTCGAAGAAGTACACAAACTTGTGGATGCAGGTATTATGCGAGAAGTCTATTACCATGACTGGCTTTCCAACCCAGTGATGGTCAAGAAGAGTGATGGTAGTGGCGGATGCGTGGACTTTACAAATCTCAACAAAGCATGTCCACAAGATCGCTACCCACTACCGAGATAGACTAGAAGGTAGAATCTTTGCGCGGATACCCATTTAAATGCTTCTAGACGATACAAAGGATACCACCAAATCCAAATGGCTAACTAAGATGAGGAAAAACGGATTTCCACAAGCCGCGGCGTCTATTGTTATACTAAGATGCCCTTTGGCTTGAAGAACGCAGCGCCACCTACCAATTGGTAGATAACACATTTGAAAACAAGGGTCAGAAACCTAGAGGTTTATGTTAACGACCTTGTCATAAAAGCCATACGGAGGACCTAATTGGTGCGCCGCATATGAGGAAACATTTAAGACACTACAAAAGATCAACATGAAGCTAAATCCTAAGAAATGCACTTTTTGCCACGAAGGCATGTTCCTCGGATATTTGATAGAGCCCGATGGCATTAAACCGCGGTCAGAAAAACGGTTGTCATCCAACTTCCTTCACCACGACGCTGAAAGAAGTCCATCCCTAAATGGAAAACTGGTCGGTTTGAATAGGTTCTTGTCCAAATCGCCAGATAAGTCACTCCTCTCTTCAAAACGCCAGAAGTGTACAAAAAGGAGACTTTTCGCGGACTACTGAGGCGAAGAGGTTTACAAAGCTTAACAAGACATAGTAATAAGCCCCACTAGTCGCTACCAGGGGAAGAATTAATTATGTACTTATCCATGGACTATGAGCACAAGACGGTGCTACTGACAGACATTCCAAGACAAACACCGGATATTTTGTGAGCAAAGCACTCAAGAAAATGGAGGTTAACTATGCGAATGGAGAAGCCGGTCTTGGCACTAGTATTCGCCGTAAACGCGGGCGCTGTGTACTTCCAAAGCATCAATAGCGGTGATCACGCACCAACCTATCAAGCAAATCATCTCCAAACCCGACGACGATCTACTCACGTAAGTAGAGCCGTATTGCTAGGCGAGCATAACATCTCCTACGCACTACGCATACTGGTTAAGGGACGAGATACTAGCACTTCATCATCAAAAACCGATTGACCGATGATGCACCTTCATAAAGCAAGGTGGAACTACAAGAACCATGGATCCTATTCACGGATGGATCTTCATGCGGATCGGTCAGCGCAGCCTTATCTCACGAGTCCGTAGGAATGGAATTACCACGCACTTGCGCTTTGAATTCACAACCACAAACAACGCAGGCGTAGTATGAAGCCCGATCGCTAGATTCATTTATCATATCGAATGGGCATACACAACCTAGAAGCAAATGTGGATTCCCGTTTAGTAGCCAACCATGTGTTGGGCGAGTATGTGGCTAAAGAGGAAAACATGGTTCAATACCTCGACAAGACCAAGTCACTAATCCGTGGCTTTGACAGTTTACCATCAAACAAGTTCCTGAGGGGAAAAACAGAAGCGGATGCACTAAGCAAGATTGCATCCACAAGCTTTGCACCGCCAAAAAAGTATTGGTGGAAACTCAAGAGCAAGTCCATCTAGGAGATGGAGATATCCACGGTGATAGAGGAACAAGGTCCTACATGGATGACTCCAATCGTCGAGTTTATAAGCAGCGGCGTATTGCCCCAAAGAGCGTTGACGCCTGAGCGAATACTCGCATCACGCAGGTTTGAACTTCTGATGGTATATTATATCGCCTCCTTTCTACAACCATGGCTTGTGTGTCGGACCCCTTCAAGCAGCAGACACGTACTCAGAGATCCACGCCCGGTTCATGTAGTATGTACCGTGACCACGGTCCGTTGTAGCACGCTTTTACGCATGCGATACCGCCTACTATGCACCGCGGACGCCAGGACTTAATAAAAGTTGGCGTGACGCCAAGTTCACAGACTCATCCCACGCCAACCATAACAGAGCTAACACCTATTACGCCGTCATGGCCATTCTATAAATGGGGTATCGACATTTTCGCCCCTTCCCCGCTGTCGCGCAGGGGATTGAAATTCCTTATAGTGGCTATAGACTATTTCACTAAATGGATGAGGCAAAGCTACCGCGAAAAATCACATGTAATCGTAAAACGATTTGTTTGGGAGAATATCGTATGCCATTTCGATTACCTGGAAATCATCTCGAAACGGAAAACAATGCGGACAACCCTTTCAAGGAATGGTGCTAAACACTAAATATTGCACAACTTCTCGCTCGGTTAAACACCCATAAACCAATGGTTTAATCGAGCTGCAAATCAAGTCCGGTGAAGGAATTAAAGAACGCTTAGACAAAAATAAAGGAAGGTGGGTGGAGGAGTTATCACATGTCTTGTGGGCGACCGCACAATCAAAATTAGCATGGGAGACACTTTTCTCTTGTCTATGGGACGTAGCCGTCATACCAAATTAAATTGGGATGCCAACTATTCGCATCACCGGTTAATGTTACAACCAATGACGCGAACGCCGTGATTGACTTGGACCCTGTTGAAAGACGAGCGCCAGCCTATATGTGAGGCGAGAGCTAAGTCAAAAATGAAGGGATACTACGATGCTAAAGTTCGAAGCATCTCATTAAGACCTGGCGATTTTGTATATCGCGCCAATGATGCGAGCCATGCAGAAGATACAGGAAAACTTGGACCAAAGTAGGAAGGACGTAATGAGGTCATTGAAGCACTAGGAAAGGGCGCGTACAAGCTGCGTGACATGGATGGTCGTGAGCTACCACGCACATGGAACATTTGCAATCTCAAGCGATGTTATCTCTAGGAACGGCTATGGCCCAACAAGACGGACACCCCACACTTTAGTAAAGTGCTCAATAAATATCCGTGTATTTACTTTCTGTTTTACTTAGGCAAATGTCTATTTTTTTTTTCTTTTTACAAAAACTTGCAAGTATTAATAAAATGTCGCGGTTTCTAGCTAACTCCGCAACACATTTCAATTTGTTATTTACATATTATTTATATCTCAACATTGTTGTTATCTTATCTTTTGCCTACATGGCGTGCATGCACTTAATAAACCCACGATGGTCAAAGGATGAGTAAACCTACTAAATAACTCGTTGAGTACGAGGGTTGCAAACCCATCAACATAGGATCATGCATCCTTGTTAAACACCTTATTTTCAAGACGTTGGAATAAGTTCAATGTGCATTCCACGATGGATGCGCAACAATGCATACCGTGCGCGTTTAACAAACTAGGAACCAAGACTCTTGACTCCTTGATATGATATTTACTGACGCGTGCATATCACACCATACACGATTATGATACAAGTACTTAGAAATTATGCTTCAAGTATGTTAGATCATGACTTTCATACATGATTATGACTTCATATACTATTTGCGCTTATATAACTGTTTGATTCTTACACAACGAGGATGTTTTTTATGCAAAGACAGATAACTACGTACAAACTTTATAATCGCAACCACATATGGATCAACACACCTTCAACGAAAGGGAAATTTTATTATGAACCACGAGTTCTTACAAAAGGATGTTTACAAAGAAGCTATGGCCTATATACTATTACAACGCCTAAGATGTGAGCTCTTAACACGGTTTGCGGCCCCGGCCTCTTTCGCTTCAATAGGTCGAACTCGCGGCATCGCTTGTTACACTAACAGGTACTCGTCCGATCTCGAGATGCGATGCGCCAATACCACACAAAATGGCCTTTCCCTTCACTCCCTTCTTCTTTGCAAGCCTCATGGCATGGGCTTCTAAGGATTCTTTCAAAGGAATTTCTTTCTCAAGGGCAAAGGGGTTCTAAGGATTCTTTCAAAGGATTCTTTCAAAGGAATTTCTTTCAAAGGAATTTCTTTCTCATGGCATGGGCTTCTAAGGATTCTTTCAAAGCCTCATGGCGTTCGGCTAGCAAAATAGGCCCTTGCAAATGCGTGACTATCAGCTTCAAAATAGCCGTCAGCTCTCCTCGATCATCAAAGACGGTGACGGGCCAAGGTTAGTCCCTCCATAATCACACCTATGGGATAATCCCGGTCACAAGCTAACCACGTTAACCGAGGAAGCTCCAATGCCTTCATCTTCCCCATCGCGGTGCCGATCATCATATGCATGTTCGTTATTCCCGCACTGCGGCGGTGCACTTTCAAAGGCCACCCTCATGAAGCTCTTTATAGCCTCCGCCTTGCTGACGCCGCCAACGCCAAGACCGAACAACACTCCGGCGAGTCCATAATTCTCGAGACTCCAAAGTCAGGTGTTAAGGCGCAAAACCATGGTCGATGAGCCACCAAGGCAAAGCAATTGTGGAAACAAGCCGAGGATGGCCTCCACATCATACTCACGCCGAAGCCGCGGTTTATCTCGCTTCTCCAACATTCCCTCCACCTGCCGCATCTAAACCCTCCCAACCAAGAGAAGTGCTCATTCTTCCCTCCTCCAAATACTTAAGAGCCCTGATGCATGAAGCCTTGTAATCCTCCACGCGGCACGCTCCTCGCTCAATGGATCGCTAATGACATCTTTTCTCCAAATGAAGCTTTTGGGAATAAGAGCTCGTCGCCTGCTTTCACTGAAAGCACAAAGCCAACACGCCTCAAGGAGCGCATCCGCTGATCCTCTCCCCAAAGATACCTTGACTTTAGTCTAAGAAACCAATGTAGCCCTCAAAAAGCAAGAAATAACCTCCTCAACAAGACGGTCCATCGCACATCCTCGATGCCAATGGATCGGCGCCTTGGTTCTTGATTACCGCGAGGGTCGGCGACAATGGACTCACCTTGGGTGACGACTCCCAGAATGCCCAAAGAAGATTACCAACGGTTTCAACACCGGCATCTAAAACAAAGAAAATTTGTGATTATTTCATAAAACAAACAAGGATGTACTAAGTGCTTCGGGCGACATTTCTACTTGAAGGAGTAGTCTCAACACCGGAGGGGCTTATTTAAAGACGATGATGACTCATCGCCATGAATGACATGGCGCTTCCTCCCAGATGAGCCATCGCCATCATCACCAGCGCTCTCTGCGCTGACCCCTGGTCTCGCTCCTTTGGCACTACATGGAGGACCTCCACTTTTTCCACTACGTGAAGACGCGTGCCTCCACTACTGTGAGAGCTGCACTGGGCCTGGGCACGGCCGTAGGTTGCTCTCCAGACAACGCAGGGAACCATCCTGCTCCTCCTCCAGCCCATCACCATGGTGCACCCCGCAAGAGTTTCCAAAATAGGGACTTCTCCCTCTCAAACGCCCTTTACTGCGGACCGCTGGTTTCGCCAAATGCACAACGCTTAACAAATCCATCTCGCACAAAGAAGAAACAAACAAAAAACAATAGTTATATAAAGTACAAAGGTGAAAAGAAAGGCTCACATTAATAAAGCAAAGGAGTAGGAAGGATTTGAGCACCCACCCTGGTCATCCGCTTCCAAGAATGGCACCTCTCGACTATCGAAATATCAAGGACCGATGCCCATGTGCACCAAACATTCTCGGGATAGGAACTGATGGGAATACAATGCCATCGCTTATCGCATCATCCGCTGGGCCAGATGTTCCGTGAGGGGCACTCATCCTTCAAGAGATAACTTGGGTATAGAAGACGGCCAGGGGAACAACGCTCATCAACCCGTAAGAATTCTCTCTAGTTCCTAAGCGCCTAGTTTCTCAATATAACATTGCACCGCCGCCGCTTTAGCAACTTAAACCCACCCATTTGACCACGCCATATGGTAAACGCTATGAATAGATAGATAGTGGGGTTAATCGCCAACAAACGCAATTAACCTCGGTTTGATTTTGCCGCACCTCATACAGTAAATGATATGTGCAGGCGATAGTAATTTAATACGCCGCGACAAGAATAAGGAGATGGGCACACGCTGATTCAAATTCAAAAATGCGCAGTATACCCCTACTTTCCCTTCAGGGAAATTTTATGGACGCTAAAATTTAAACTACCGGATGCGCCAAGGGATATAATATTCGTGAACTCACGGTTCATCCTGCTATATCGATAAGTCGCCTAACCCAAGAACCATTATGAGATTTTTGCGCGCGACGCCGTTACCTTTACAAGTTTGTGGCTGGTGATATTTCGAAGTTTTCCAACAACAATGGTGGAATGATTTTACCGTGATAAACACAGCAAAAGGGAGGCGAAGTTTATATAGGGTTCCACCTTCATACGATGCTTGACACGTGGACCTCACTTTCTCCAAACGCTAGGAGTATGTGACGTAACACTTTCCATTCACTTTCCAACACTTCCGAGGGATGTATTTGACATAAGTTGACGGGCTTCACCGTATTGGTTTTGGGGGAAACCTTTAAAGCTTCTCCGCTACGCTTGAATAATATCCGGCTACCGTTATTAGTCTAGCACTGCCATGGTTTCACCTCGCATACTAGGACCTGGGGACATGATGACGTGAGTAACCGCGATTCTGTCATGAACCCGATCAATGAACGCTACTAGCAATCAAGCCTGCAAACGGGTTGGTGCAATAGTAACGGTTTGGGCTCACGAAAGCCCAAACCCGAAGTTATTTATGGTTTTAGATATCGGATATCTCTTATTTGTGAGATATGCATCGACTGAATTTAGGCGATAATACTGAAAGTTGGGGAACACGAAACCAACAAGAATTTCAAGTGTGTATATAAAGAGCATCTGCCTCATTAGTTGCATGATCTTAAAACCTAACTCTACTAAACCCCAAAAACCAATTACTTACTCACGCCGAGGATAATCGGGAGACAATCCCACTATAAGCTAACGGTAGTTTTCTTGACTTAGTAGCAGTCTCAAGCATCAAGGTCTAATTGATACAAGAACCGGAGTCCAAATAATGAAAGCCCAACTTTTGTATCAATAGTTTTTATCTATGATTTTATATACGTTTTTACATATGTTTTTAACCACGCTTATATACACTTTATTCGCTTATAGACGATATATAATGCTTTTTGTCTAATTTTTATCTACATGTCTATATAATGCTTTTATATACTTTTATATACTATGAAAATTCATCAGTTTTTTAACCAAATTTAACTCTGTGTGAATCAAAACCATAGGGACCATTTATGTAATTTGAAGGGTAATTTGGCCATCACTACCCCAAGAAGACCGAATTTGAAATATAAGTACTCACATTGGAAGAAGAAAAAATCGATAAAAAAAGTAACGATGACAAGTTAAATACCTTTACAAATGATTTGCCTTTTTAAATAAACCGCTTTGAATAAGCAAATATATTCAACTTTATCTTATCCACCCAATAATGTCCAAGTATGCAATCCAAACACCTCCTAAATTGTTTTGGGATTCTAACAAATTAACCAAGGATATTTATCAATGGCTCAATGGTTACAAACTACTAACAATGTATTATTATATTTGAACCATGCTAAAACATAACAAGACGCTATAATGATAACTTTCCATAAATAGTATGATGTGGTTTGTTTTAGGAGATGCTTCTAGTTATGACTATGTAGTATGTTTTGGTTCTGGCCACATGCTAACTACTAGCCTTAATTTTTATTTTCAAAATTACATAAACATTTAAATTGTTCAAGAGTATGCAAAGTGCTTTTAACTTAGCAAGATAATATCATGCAAGAAAATGGGAAGTATAGTGATGTTCGGGTATTTGTCTTTACATGCAAGAATTATCTTTTACTTTATTTTATTTTATTATCGGTAAAATATCAACTTTAACTAGTTTCCCCGACAATTTTGAAGCTAGGGATAATGTATAAGTAAAACCAATTTAACTAAACTTGTATTACCCAAAACTGCCTTAAGTGGGTGTTTGGGAATATGGATTACACATAACAAATGGCTCTCCTAGTGAATAACATATGGCTAATACCTAGAGTTTCAACCTGCTTATCAATTTCTGTCCTTTTCGGAGTATGAGGATGGTAGCTGTCATTGCTTGACAAGAATTCCCGATTTCAATTGTCACTTTAAAGTAGTTTCCTCATTGAATAATACTCAAGATGGAATTATGCACAATAATGACTTTAATGATCTGCAAAATATGGTTCTTTACCATTTCCCTTAATATTCTGCAACCCATGCAGAATGAGGATATTGCATTAGCTCACTAAAATGGATGGCCTTGTACCTTGGCATTTAGACCGCAACATTGATGACTCTTTTCTCGCTTCGACATTCGCCTGGTGTCACATCTCAAAATACCGCTTTGCACAGAATGGAATTCCGGGATCGACCGGCCATAGCATCATTACACAAGCATGATATATTGAACGACTAAAGTGTCGCTTTTGAAAAGAACATCGCTTTGATTAAATAAAACAATCAGAGTTTACAAAGTATAGGTCCCAAAAGTTTATAAAGTTTGTGGAAATATAAATATATTACAAGTCCAAACGATGGTTTTGAAAGAAAGTGCCATAATGTAACAATGATGTAAGCTTCCATCACTCCAAAGGGGTTCCTTAACCATGCCATGATGAGTATGCCTTAGATACCTGAGATAAAACATGCTTAAAAAGGTCAACACAAAGGTTGAGTGAAATCCATAGGTTTAAGTAATTCGTTTGAACACAATCATCGTAGTGTGAGTTACATTGTTTCACACTCATCGTTGAAAACAAAACAACATTTATTTCACTAAGTTCATGACAACCAAAGCGTAAACATCGCACCAATAAAAATTGGTAATCATCGTTTCATCGCCGCCCTAATAGGTAAACTTGCCAATTTACCTTAATGATTCAATATAGTTCCGATTTCCCTAACCGGGTCAATAGGAGCGGGAGTGTTAATTCCAATAGGCCTATTCACAATATTCGCACTCACTCGCAAGTGACTAATGGTGCATGATGTAGGGACTTCAAACATGGCAAATACTTAGTGACAATAAAACATTTGGATATAGCATACGCTCAAAGCATTTGTGTTATTAAAAATATAGCATGTATCTCCCCCAAGAGTTTGTAAAACAATTAAGAAATAGAAAGTGGGGCTATGAACTCACCTGTTGCAATGATTACGATGACAAAAGTGGATACACCGAGGTGTAGTGTAATGCTTTACCCTTGACCTATTGTGAATGATATGATAGGTAATGAGTTATGATGTTATGATATGCATGCATTTCAGATGTTATTTATACCATTTCATGAAGTTTTGAAAAATAATATTTATCGTTTAAAAATACTCTTTTGACGTATTGACCATTCTTAAATTACTTTACAAGTATTTACGTCAAAATGTCATCCTACAATGGTTTCAGAATGATTTATGGTGAAATTTTAACTCGTCAGAATAAAGTCGTTGGAAATTTTATGAAAGTGACAAAAAAAATGGCTTTGGAAAACTAGTCGTAAAATGGTGTACGTCGAACGTTAGGAAACGAACTCGACGGTTTTGAAAAGCTTGTATCAAAATCTAGAAGTTTTAGTACATGAGTTTTCGTCATAGAGGTCTCGAACATAAAGATAATAGGGGTTAAATATGGTGATTTTAGTTACCGTAACACTTATCTCAGAAAATAATTTAGTTTTTCTAAAAATAATAGTTACGGCAAGTTTATGAAACCGTGTATATCTTAGTCGTTTCAAATCCGTTTTCACGATTATACGCCCTAGCTTTATCAAAGTATACTAATATATTTTTGATAAGTCGAAATAATTTGTAAAGCTTAGGACTCTTTTTGACTCATACAAAACTAAAATAGGTTGCTGAAATTTCAGAAAATCTATATTTCGTCGTCAAACTTGAAAAATTCATAACTTCTTCGTTATAACTCCGTTTTATTCCGTTCAAGCGGCCACGGATTCGTTTTAAAGTATATTTTCTAAATATCAAGGCCAAAATTTCGTGCCTACTGTCGGATTTTCCAGAAAATCAAAATAAGGACAGACCACTTTATATACTTGTCGAAAATAGTTTTTCTCGTACTAAACCTATTCTAATCCCTTCAAATCAACTCCAAAGCTAATCTAATCCTACCATACACCTTCTTAAGGTGTCATGGGTTCCTAGACATCATCAAGACCAACATATACCAAGGGGATAATTATAGGATGACTATATATATTAAACTCTTAAAATCATTGTAAAATGGTATAAACAAACACAAGTCATGCATGTTTGCTATGAAAATGATAAAATACATATGTAATGATAAGAAAAGATGAAAAATGAAGTGATATGCTTACAAGTTAATATGATGAGGTGCTTAGAACCAAGGTTTAACCTAAACACTCTAGGTTTTTATTTCAAAACCTAAACAAGAGTGTGATCTAGATTGTAATAACTTGAACTTGAGAAAAATTTTGTGATCCCTTGGAAAACCCTTGATAGAACCGGTTTTGATGGAGAAGAAACAAAGAAGAGAGAAAAACTTTCTAACTCTAGAATTATTTGAGGTACATGAATGAGAAAATGAAAGAGTTATGAATATAAGTTAGTGTATATATTCAAGCAATCAAAGAACAAACCATACTATCATTAAATGTCACCCTCCCCCTTGGTCGGCCAAGGGGGGGAGGTATTTGATAGATATATATATTTTTTTTCTTTTCTAATTATTGTGTATATATTTGCTTGTATAATTTGTAAGAAAAGTGTAAATAAATGTGTAGTTAAATGTAACTTGTAAGGTAAATGGTAGTTTTTAGGTAAAAGAGATTTTAATAGATCAAATTGTAGAATGATGATTTCATAAAATTGTAAAAATACATTCCTCATGTAAATTTGAGTGATAAAATAATTATCGATAGTTTTAAGAAAAGCCGTAATAATATAACTTTAACGATTTATATACAAAATAAATTCAAAACACTAGGTATACTCAAAATATAGATTTTATAAACTAAATGTAAGTATAAAAATATATCGATCATTTTGAAAGTAATGGATTAAATGCTCAAAATAATAACTCACGATAACGCTATTTAATATAAAAATTACGCTGCTAAATGTGAAATGAAATGTCATGAATGAACTAACAAGATGCAAATGATGCTAATGAAATGTAGACTAAACTTAGTCCATATGAAATGTTCGTGATGATATGATCATGAATTCGCCGCTAAACCATAAGTTACGGGATTTGGAACACGCAGCTAGTTTACGATAAATGTTGAAATAGTGAAGCATAAATTGTTTTGAGAAATGACCGAAGTACGAAACATTCTACCAACCAAAAGGAATTCACCGAATCAGTCCATGTTGTTCTCACGGTTTAGGGTTCGATGAGGCAAGCCTTCCCATTCTCGAGCAAAACCCTCAAAAGACTTTTTGGTAACCGATTGTTACTTAATCTCACAACTCATCAAACAAGAACTGTCATGAGATTAGGCTAAATCGTTCGAACGGGTCTTTGGAAAATTTGGCCTGGTCATAGAATTGCTTACACATATAAGCTCACTACTCCCTTCATTGCATGATTTTCCCGAATTAGACATGTGATCGCTATGTATAATTTAGGAGTAACTATGCAATGCTTGGACCAATCGACTCATATGATGTTTGGTGTTGAGTCAACCATGTTAAAATTGTGATAGGACTGACAAGGAATTCTCCACATTAGAGTACGGAAGAAAGAATAATGGAATGGGCATTTAAAGGCATCCGCGGTGACAATCGATATGAAATGAAAGTAAATAACTGAAAATGTACGACAAACCGCATGCAAAGTGAAAATGCACTTATGATGAAAATGATGAGATGCTAAGATAATGTAGTTATATTCAGGGTCAATGATGCAACCTAGTTCTTCTATAATCGAAGCTCGATGCTAATCCGTCACACCCCAAAATACGGTTAATGGAATTGGGATTGACCGTCATAGCATCAATAATGCTACAGATATATTGAACTTAATCTAAAGTGTCGCTTGAAAAGAACATCGCTTGATTAAATAAAACAATCAGAGCTTACAAAGTATAGGTCCGAAAAGTTTATAAAGTTTATGAAATATAAAATATATTACAAGTCCAAACGATGGTTTTGAAAGAAAAAGCTATAATGTACAATGATAAGTCGACGCCGACTCAAAAAGGGGTTCTTTAACCATGCCATGATGAAAGTATGCCCTTAGATACTCGAGATAAACATGCTTAAAAAAAGGTCACACAAAGGTTGAGTGAAATTCATAGGTTTAAGTAATTCGCTTCGAACACAATCATCGAGCGCTGAAGTTACATTGTTTCACACTCATCAGAAAACAAAACAACATTTATTTCACTCAAGTTCATGACAACCAAAAGCGTAAAACATCGCACAATAAAAATTGGTAATCATCGCTTTCATCGCCGCCTAATAGGTAAACTTGCTAATTTACCTTAATGATTCAAGGCGCCGATTTCCCCTAATCTGGGTCAATAAGAACGGAGTGTTAATTCCACAGGGCCTATTCTACACATTCGCCACTCGGCGACTAATGGTGCATGATGTAGGGGACTTCAAACATGGCAAATACTTAGTGACAATAAACATTTGGATATA
>OU343222.1:62516872-62631213 GCA_910596185.1 Chrysanthemum makinoi | reverse complement strand
CATGTTCGTTATTCGGGGCACCTGTGCGGCGGGCGCACTTTCAAGGCCACCCTCATGAAGCTCTTTTATAGCCTCCGCCTTGCTGGCGCCAGCGGCGCCTTTGAACAACACTCCGAAGGAGTGCGGTTACTCTCGAGACTCCAAGTCTGAGGCGGCAGCATGAACCATGGTGATGAGCCTGGCGGCTCGGCAATTGTGGAAACAAAGTGAGGGATACTGACTCGTCATCATACTCAATGCTTTGAGCTTAGGCGGCTTTATCTCCCTGCTTCTCCAACATTCCTCCACGGCTGCACTAAACTCTCCCAACCGAGAGAAGTGCTCATTCTTCCACTCCTCCAAATACTTAAGAGCCCAGATGCATGAAGCCTTGTAATCCTCCATGCGGGCACGCCTCGGCTCACTTGGATCAATGACATCTTTTCAAATCCAGCGAGTTTTTGGGAATAAGAGCTCGTCAGCCTCTCGCTTTGGCTGAGCCGCAGCCAAACACGCCAAGGAGCGCAATCTGCTTATCATACTCAAGGCCTCCCCAAAGATACCTTGACTTTAGTCACACAACCAATGTAGCCTGGTGCGCAGCAGCCAAACTAAGCTCCTCAACAAGACGGTCCATCGGCACATCCTCGGATGCCAATGGATCGGCGCCTTGGTTCTTTGACACAGGAGGGTCAGTACAAATGGGACTCACCTTGGGTGACGACTCCCCAGAATGCCCAGCAGTACTACCAACGGTTTCAACACTGCACGAAAACAAAGAAAATTTGTGATTATTTCATAAAACAAACAAGGATGTACTAAGTGCTTCGGCGACAGTACTTACTTGGAAGGAGTAGTCTCAGTTACACGGAGGGGCGACGCAGCATCTGATGATGACTCCACGTCATGAATGACATGGCGTTTCCTCCTAGATGAGCCATCGCCATCATCACCAGGCGCCCTCTTGCGCTTGACCCCTTGGTCTGCTTCCTTTGGCACTACATGGAGGACCTCCACTTTTTCCACTACGTCTGCACGTGCCAGCTCCACTACAGGAGAGTGTACCCTGGGGCTGGGCACGCTGCGTAGAGGGGTTGCCTCCAGCACAACGGTGGAACCATCCCCCGGTTCCTCCAGCTCCATCACCATGGTGCACCCCGCAGTAGCTTCCAAAATAGGGACTTCTCCCTCTCTCAAAGGGCGCTCCCCCACGGTGACCTGGCGGGGTTTCGCCAAATGTACAACGCTTAACAAATCCATCTCTGCACAGCAAGAAACAAACAAAAACAAGAGTTATATAAAGTACAAAGGTGAAAAGAAAGGCTCACATTAATAAAGCAAAGGAGTAGGAAGGACGAGCACCCACCTTGGTCATCCGCGTCTAAGAAGGTTGGCACCTCGTCAGGACTATCGAAATAGTTGCATCGATGCCCATGTGCACCAAACATTTCTCGGGATAGGAACTGATGGGAATACAATTGGCGTTTATCGTTTCGCATCATCTCATGCGCTGTATGTTCCGGGGAGGGGCGCCATCCTTCAGAGCGAACTTTGGGTATAGAAGACGAAGCCAGGGAACAACGCCATCAACCCCGAAGAATTTCTCTCTCTAGTTCCTAAGTGCGTCTAGTTTCTCAATATAACATTGCGGCACCTGCCGCTTAGCAAAACGAAACCCACCCATTTGACCACGTCATATGGTAAAACGCTACGGAATAGATAGATAGTGGGGTTAATCGCCAACAAACGGCAATTAACCTCGAAGTTTGTTATTTTTGCTTTGCACCTATACGGTAGTTGGGATATGTGCAGGCGATAGTAATTTAATACGTCGCACAAGAATAAGGAGATGGGCACACGTTGATTCGAAATTCAAAAAATGCGTGTATACCCTACTTTCCCTTCCCCGGGAAATCACACTATGGACGCCGCAGCGAACGAAACTACGGATGCAGCGCAAGCGGGATATAATATTCCGAAGTGAACTCACGAAGTTCATCCTCGGTTATATCAGATGCGAAGTCAGCTAACCCAAGAACCATTATGAGATTTTGAAGGCGCACGCGCTGTTACCTTTACAAGTTTGTGGGTTTCTTGGGTGATATTTCGAGTTTTCCAACAATGGTGGAAATGATTTTTACTGTGATAAACACAGCAAAAGGGAGGCGGAAGTTTATATAGGGTTCCACCTTCATGCGATGCTTGACACGTGGACCTCACTTTCTCCAAACGTGTGGCTAGGAGTTGCAGACGTGGGACACTTTCCATTCACTTTCCAACACTTCCCGAGGGATGTATTTGACATAAGTTGACTGGCTTCACCGTATTTGTTTTGGGCGGGAAACCTTTAAAGCTTCTCCGCTACGCCTTGAATAATATCTGGGCTACCGTTATTAGTCTAGCACTCGCGGGTTTCACCCTGTGCATACTAGACTGGGGGGACATGATGACGTATAGTCCGCATTCGGGTCATGAACCCGATCAATGAACGCTACTAGCAATCAAGCCCAGTGCAAACGGGCTAACCAGGTAACGGTTTGGGCTCACGAAAGCCCAAACCCGAAGTTATTTATGGTTTTAGATATCGGATATCTCTTATTTAGGAGATATGCATTGATTGACCGACTTAGGCGGGATACGCCGAAGGTTGGGGAACACGAAACCAACAAGAATTTCGTGTGTATATAAAGAGCATCTCTGGCCTCATTAAAGGTACGATCTTAAAACCTAACTCTCTACTAAACCCTAAAAACCAATTACTTACTCTCACGCCGGAGGATAATCGTGGGAGACAATCCCACGATAAGCCTAACGGTGTTTTCTGTTTACTTAGTGCGCAGGTCTCAAGCATCAAGGTCTAATTGATACAAGAACCGGAGTCCAAATAATGAAAGCCCAACTTTTGTATCAATAGTTTTTATCTATGATTTTATATACGTTTTTACATATGTTTTTAACTACGTTTTTATATACATTTTTATCTGCGTTTTTATAGACGTATTATATACGTTTTTGTCTAATTTTTTATCTACATGTCTATATACGTTTTTATATACTTTTTTATATACTATGAAAATTCATCGAGTTTTTTTTAACCAAATTTAACTGTTGTAAAACGTAACTAAACCATAGGGACCATTTATGTAATTTGAAGGGTAATTTGGCCATCACTACCCCAGGAAGACCGAATTTGAAATATAAGTACTCACATTGGAAGAAAAAAAAATCGATAGCGAAAAAAGTAACGATGACAAGTTAAATACCTTTACAAATGATTTGCCTTTTTTAAATAAACTGTTTTGAATAAGCAAATATATTCAACTTTATCTTATCCACGAATAATGTCCAAGTATGCAATCCAAACACCTCCTAAAATTGTTTTGGGGATTCTAACAAATTAACCAAGGATATTTATCAATGGCTCAATGGTTACAAACTACTAACAATGTATTATTATATTTGAACCATATGCTAAACATAACAGTACGGCTATAATGATAACTTTCCATAAATAGTATGATGTGGTTTGTTTTAGGAGATGCTTCTAGTTATGACTATGTAGTATGTTTTTGGTTCTTGGCCACTGGCTAACTACTAGCCTTAATTTCTTATTTTCAAAATTACATAAACATTTAAATTGTTCAGAAGAGTATGCAAAAGTGCTTTTAACTTAGCAAGATAATACTGTTGCAAGAAAATGGGAAGTATAGTGATGTTTGGGTATTTGTCTTTACATGCAGTAATTATCTTTTTACTTTATTTTATTTTATTATCGGGTAAAATATCAACTTTAACTAGTTTCCTGACACAATTTTGAAGCTAGGGATAATGTATAAGTAAACCACGAACTAAACTTGTATTACCCAAAAACTGTCTTAAGGGGTGTTTGGGAATATGGATTACACATAACAAATGGCTCTCCTAGTGAATAACATATGGCTAATACCTAGAGTTTCAACTGTTTGATCGATTTCTTGTCCTTTCTTGAGTATGAGGATGGTAGCTGTGTCTTGGTTTGACAAGAATTCTGATTTCAATTGTCACTCTTAAAGTAGTTTCCTGCTGGAATACTCAAGATGGAATTATGCACAATAATGACTTTAATGATCTGCAAAATATGGTTCTTTACCATTTCCTTAATATCTGCAACCTATGCAGAATGAGGATATTGCATTAGCTCACTCAAATGGATGGCCTTGTACCTTGGCATTTAGACTGCAACATTGATGACTCTTTCTGCCTTGACATTTGGCCTTGGGAGGAAATGTTTGAGCAGTTTGAGGCACTCTGATATGCAGTCTATTAATACCATAAAGTAGGTTCCCTATTTGGAAGGGTAAGTGAGCTAAGGTGGGGTAGTGTATGAAGTATGGAATAGTAAGAAGTGAAAGATAAACCTACTTGGTCCATACTATACACTACCCATAGGAGGTTTGGTTGGTCCTCCCTCAAGGTGTGTGTTCCCAAAGGTTTGAAGCCATTTTTAAGAGATGGAAATGTAGGACCTTTGGTATAGCCCTTGACCGGAGGGGTTATGGGTTCCTAACGATGTCATTCACCTTTCCTACTTTGATCATTGTAGATGTTGGTTGAATGGTCTTGGTAGGAAGGTGTTATAGAAATGTAGTTACATGGTATGGTGATTGAAAAGGTGAATTTAGTTCTGATGCTTGGATTTAGCTACTTGGATGTAGCTGTAAATTAGCTAATCTGTTTTTGTTTTGTTTGTCAGAGATCAGTTTTGTCTGACATGTATTGTAGTTCCATCTGATATCGGTTGTATGTTCTTCTTTGTATCTGATTTGGGACTTGTGCAAACCAGTTAGACTTATTTTAAGCTAGTTAGTGTATACCAGCGCAAGATAGCAAGGTTCACCAATCCGATAACCAGGACTTGCAATGGGCTTGCCCATTCAAATTTTATAGAATTTCAAAGGCTGCAGTATATTGTAAGTATATATGCAGATGTACGTGATGATTAAGAGAAAATAAAAATACAGTGATCAAATCATGAATATGATTCAGTTCTGCAATCACGAGTCAATTTTCAGTATAGATTTACTACAATTTGTGGTCAAAGTTATAATAATATTGAAGTTTCTCATGTCGAATGAAAAAATCTAAATTGAAATCAATTAACGGGGGATCATCTTGACATAGAACTATAATTATCAAAGTTTGATAGATTATCTAGAGAGCATAGTACAACCAAAGTATAGCCGCACACAAACACTTGATATACATATCTCCTGTCATTATTCGCTAAGAAGTGTTGCAGTTAGATCGCAGAAGAGATTTTGGGACCAAGTAAAACCCGATTTTGGCAATCTGACGTTAACATGATAGTTAGCTCTTTGATAAACTTTTTCATTGCTAGGCTTGGCAAGGTTATGGGAACCATGGTTCCGAATTCACCTTTGTTGTTCGTAGAAGGCATGTAGTAACCAAAGACTTCTGGGATAATTTCTTCTTCGGCATGCCCTCCAAAAGTTGCTTTTCCCCACCCAAAGTCGACTTCATTAAATCCATATCTAGTCACGCTTGATATGATGTAGGTCGAAGTAATATTGAAATGAGGTCATCCTTTGATAACCATTAGGTCAATTGTAGACCTCACATACTCTTCGGAGACTATAGATTTGGCTTTCATTACAAGTTTTAGTGCATGATCTAATGTTTTGTTCGATAGGTCTCTAGCTTTGGAAACTACACATGGTATAACACCGCAATTTCCATAATAGCCAACAGGGATAGGAGGATTCAACTTGGTACATGCATTAACAAAAAAGTACATAGGGGGTCTTTAGATTTTTAGTACAAAATTGAAAAAAAAATCTAAAAAACCCCATAACCACTTTTATCGTATATTACCTTGTTACAGCAGTCTAGTATTACCTTGTTACAACTGTCATAACACAATTTATAAATTTATCAAAAAAACTAATAAATAAAAAATATAAATATTATGAAAAAGCTTGATAAATTTATAAATTGTGTTATGACAGCTGTAACAAGGTAATACTAGATTGTTGTAACAAGGTAATATACAATAAAAGTGGTTATGGGGTTTTTTTAGATTTTTTTCAATTTTGTACTAAAAATCTAAAGACCCCCTATGTACTTTTTTTAGAACATTAGACGCATATTGTCTTCTGGATTTGGTTGTAAAGCAATAGTACGACAACGCCATATATAAGCTGTTACGACATCAAAAGTAGAGCATCTTTTTAAGTTATCTGGAACAATCCTACGAAGGGCTAACACCTCGTTAGGCCCGAAGAAAAATGAGTGTTCTGTCATTTCGCCCATTGAGAGGATCTTGTCTTTGATCTCTCGTACTTCTTCATACTCATGATGATTGAATGTAACACGCGGTGGATCTCGAGCAAATAGCAGCTCCCTTTGCCACACAGGAAAAATCGAAGGCATGCTTGCACCTTGAGCCATTTCACCCAATGCTATTAGGAATTGTACGAACCCATGTCCGTCAAACATGGTGTGGTTTAATCTTGCAGTGAAGATAAAACCTCCACATAACAGATGAGTCACCTAATAATAACATGTCACTTAGAAATTATATTATATTTTTATTGAAATTTATACAGATACGTGCGGGGGCAGACTCATAACTTATAGTCACCGGGTGCAAATAAAAAAATATAGAAGATTTACAAAGTAACCAGGTTCATTTTGAAAAAAATCATGATTTTTAACAAAATTTACACTATGTGAATAAAATCCATGGAGTTCCTGTGAACCCCCGGGAACTCCCTAGGTCCACCCCTGGGATACGTTACCTAGTGGCGGATCCTGAGTCGAAGGGTATATATGCACATTTTTTTATAAACAAAAAAGGTATACATGTAGTGTTACACTTAAAAGATAATTCTAAATTATTTTTCAGGCTGCGGATGGTACTCAAAGGTATGCACGTGCATGCCCGGCCTCTATCTCAAGTATATATGTTGTCGCGTCGTCACCTAGCTATGTTTATATTATGGCATTTGCCATGCATACAACTTACATGGCTAATTCATCTAGAAGACATAATGTACGAAATTATGTTCAACAACCTGAATTAGTAGCAATGGGGAGCCAACGACGCTATCCGAGCCAGGAACATAACAAAGAAGCTTTTTCAAGCAAGGAAACGGTGGATGAAGAGTCTCTCCAAACTGCTTCAACGTAACATCTGTTGGAATTTAATAACATGACAATCATATATAAAACACATAAAACATCAAAGAAACATGCGAAAGCGTAAAGGAACGTATAATGAATAATTAATTAACTAAAACATAAAGTATGCGTACCTTTTTTATTCTAGCCGAACAAGAATCAATTCCACAACACTAGCAATTGAGATGAACCCTAATTAGAGTTTATAAGGATTATGTGAATTACCCCTTACCGTTTTGTAATTCATTCCAAGATACAATCAATAGTGTGATTGTACCACGTTCTTGTACACACGTACTAAATCAAATTAAAGTAATGCTAGTTTTAAAAAACACGAAACAATTTGTTTTGAAAAAACAAGATGATCGACACCCAAGGAGGGTTGTACGATCGGATATAATCAAAAACACACAAACAAGGTTTTAGGTTTTAGATTATGAGTACAAGAGATGAGAAACTAAGACCCTAGACCGATCGGTTTGAACTCCCCATGGGATTCTAGAACCTTCTCGATCTCTATTTTTCAATCTAGTCCTTCCAATTAACATTTAACGATCGTTAGTCCATTATACTTAATTAACTTAACGTCCGATATATTATTTCGTGTAATTAATAAATAAATATAACATTTATATTTAATTATTAACTTTAATTCTCATACGTAAAGCGTGCAATCCCGTGGTATCGAGTTCGATCCTAACTCACAACTACTAATTTATATTCATAAAACTAACAGCTCCCACTTAGATATATCTTAATAGAGTGATCACATCGGTTAGCGTCTAGCAACATGATAACATCAAATAGTCCTGATTATTAAGTGTCAATTTCCCCCAATAATGCTTGTAATTTATATCATTTATATGGATTTACGCTTGTTTTCCATTGTTTTTCACTTTCAGGTAAATTACGAGCATTGGAGCTAAAGAGACGCGGAACTGGAGAAATATATAAAGATTTATCACAGTATGCTACTTTGAAGAAGTTACGGCATAACTCATCTCTCACATTACGCTGTAACTATTGCGTGACTCAGAAAACCAACTTATCAGAAGGTTACGGCGTAACTCTTCCCAAAGGTTACGACGTAACTATATTAGGTCAAATGAGGTTTCACGCCGCTGATACTTACGTTGTAACTACTACATCAACTACGGCGTAACCAAGTTTATTGAAGACTACGGCGTAACCACTCATAAGGTTACGCCGTAACCAGCAGATCTAGTGCAAAATACGATGAAATAGAAGGTTTCGGCGTAACTCTTATATTAGTTACGCCGTAACCCAGATCTGGCCTATAAATACCCCACGAATTCCAGCATTTCTAATCATCCCATTCCACACATAATACTCAGAGAACGTGGGAAAAAGCTCAAGGCAGGTCTAGAGGAGCATACGGAGCTGTCTCCAAGGGAGAAATCACTCCCCTACGATAAGCATTAGCATTTTATATTTTCTTTACTTTCAATTCATGTATTTCGTACCTTTGAATATTGAATTGGTTTGTATGATTAATATGAGCGGCTAAGCACCTCTTGGTGCTGGCCTAGTTATGATTCCTTAATTGTTTTGTTTGCGTTTATATTACTTCCGTATAATTATTTCTAAGTGTATGCATGCATAGTTTATTGGTAGCCACCTTTGGTTCGGTAGTTTTGAATGGCGGTAGAGGCCAATTGCCTAGGAGATATGACCAACTGACCCTAGGTGAGCGGATTGAGACGGGAAGGGTAAGATATGACCAACTGACGACCCTTTCTACTTGTGCGATTTGACCAACTGATCACCTATCGTTTGGATGAACTTAAGAATTAGGGGGTGAGTGTCTAAGTTCCTAACGGCCTGGCACTCACTATTATAAATCTAGCATGTAGCGGCACTTAATGAGTTGGCTTAGGGGACCAGGAACAACAGGACTTATGAGGGGACACCTGACTTCTCCTGTGGTGGCAACTTTGCTGATAGGTTAGGGCGAATTGACCAAATGTTGTCCTCTCGACTTTGACCCCACCTGAAGTAATTGGAAGTAAGTAGACGTAGACATAACTAGCTAGGAGGATTAACTAGGTTAGCACCACTCTCCTCTATTGATTTTCCTTTACCATTTATTTGCTTTATTCTGTTTTAGTAGTTTAACTAATTAATTCCCTATCGAAACCATTATTAATCTGTGACACCTAGACTTAGCAATAATCCATCACACATAGCTCTTGTGATGACCTCGGTTTTACCGATTACTACACTACACACGACCGGGTACACTGCCTGTTAGTGCACTAGGGTAGACCATAGGTATAACGTGACTTTATAAATATTAAAACCTGGTCAGTAAAACCTGCATCACAACACTTCGATGCCTCTAGTACAACTCGAGCAAGGCTCTTGGAAAAACTTTTAATGATTTCTCATTATTATTATCCTTTTGTTTCTAATACCATGTTAAATAAAGATATGGAATTAAGTCATTCTTTATTCAACAATTCTGTTTCTCGTTATAAGTGATTGAGCAAGATTACCAAATCTTCTTAACATATTCAGGGGAGATATTTGGGCGTGGCCACGCAAACATCTTGTCAACCCTACGAGGGGCCTAGTAGTATTAAACTCCAAATAAATTTGAATGAACAAATTCTATCTTGACTACTAGACCAACCCACAAACTTTGCAACACTTCTGGAAACAACCCTTATGACTACCAGTTACGTATAGCGTTAATTTGTTCCATAGAAGTGCACTACATTCATGACACTTATCTGGTATCTCAAGTCTGAAGATAACTATTCATGATTTACCTAATAACAATATCCATAAAGTAAAATCATGTAGTTGGGATAAGTTCTATATTCAATTCATTGAATATCATCTGAAATTGGTATGCATTCTCATCAATATACTTTCAAGTATATTCTACCATATCTCTCATATTTGTCTTAGCTTAATGATACTCCCATATCATTAACTGACAACGGACGATTTATAATAAATAAATTTATTCACGGATTATATATGCAACTATAGGATACAATATATTATAAAATCAAACATACCAAGTATTTGATTTATTATAACAATTGTTTAACATCCCTTATCCAAATACTAAATAGATCAATGCATGAAAATTCCAGTTGATGAATTATGTCTCAAGTAATAACAGTCATACTTGTTGACAATGCATAAATCAACCAACTTGATCTATCATAATTTTGAGAATACTTATTTTAAGAATTCAATTAGTGAAGTCTTTGTATGTGTGCATTCACCGATCCACATAATAATTCATAAAGTGTGTGACATCCTCCATCACCAATTTATGACAATTTAAACTTTCAAACATTTTAAAGTTTAAAGTATTCTTATTCTTTTAATGTATAATGCAACTGCACTTTTAATAGCACAACTAGTTCACATGGCCATTAACAAGGATGAAATCCTACCATGACTAGTATTGAGTGTCATCTCAATTAAACAAGCATCATTGTATACAAACAACAATATGCTCATTAAAACTCCATAAACTTTAATATCTTATTGTGTAATGTTTGATGTCTTCCAAACTTTCAAGTTTGTAGCTGATGACAATTTGCACAACAATTGACATATTGTTCATCCATATAATCTAGGAGCAATTCCAGACTGAGGATGTAATTCTATTAGAATATTCATTACACAAGTTATCTAATAACTTTTAGTTAGATATCAATGTTGTCAAATCACTTCTTATTCAAGAATGATACAACAATTTTAATACACAACATGATGTACATGATGAATCTACAGGTCAAACTTAGACTTCATTCATGTTCTATCTTGTCAAAAGATATTTATCCATTTCCCAAATGATATACTATCATGTTTTATTAGAATCATTTATTTTACTGCACATGTTTATTAATAATAAACATAAATTCTAAGGTTGTATGTTTTATGTTTTAAATCTTACAAGTGAAGTTTTATTCCAAACTAAGATTTAACCTTTAACTTACAATGAATGTTACTTCCTATATGTTATACAACATATACGATTTAAAACCTTAACATAATACTCCCACTAGCTTTCAGGAACACTTAAAATTTATCTTATTTCAATTATAAATCAAAACTAGGATTTAATAATTAAACATAAGAATAATTTCATAGATGCATGCATTTATCCATTCATGAATTATTGCACTTCGTACATTTCCAAAGATTATATGAACTCAAAAAACCTTTCGATTACTTACCGTCCTCGCTCAAGTAATTTCTCAAGAAAGAGTTTTGATATTCCATTATCATATTTCATATTAATGAAAACAAGTATGACAATTATCATCTTTATATATTTAATGTGTCTAGGAAAAAATATTCAATCACAATTAATTGCTTAAGTATAATTAATAATCTTGTCATAAAACATGCATTAAATATGTGTACAATTTTGTCCATATGATTTCTACACAGAGATTTAAACCACTAGAGTTTTTCATCTCTTTGAAAAAACTCATCTTTATTCTCTAGTCTAACTATTAAGATAAACCAAATTTCTAAAATTGATTATCTTTATGGACAGCATCTTTAACATTCATAGTTTGAGTAATTTACCCAATTCAATATTTGGTAATCCATCATAATGATTATCAGGTTTACTATAATCCTGTAACTCATGTTCTTCTCATCATATAAATCAAATATCTGAGATATCCTTGCAGATCTATGAATGAAAATTCCATCATCTTGAGGTTAACATTTCATATCTAGCCTCATCATGATATTTACTAGTGTATTTAAGAAGATTATGTATCTTGTAATTTTATCTTTCAAGATAAAAAAAACTCCCACTTGCCTTTTGTAATATATAGACTATCTATATATACTTAGCAATTATAACAAAACTACATTGTTCTCTTTTTGGGACATTACAAATACACATTGATAATTCATGACTTAAGTTTGTTAATAACCTATTCATAAGTAGTTTAACAAATTCAGAATCTTCAATTTTAAAACTTAATGTGATTCATCACATTTCATAATAAAATGGTGTTTTATTAATCTTCTAAGTTGGATTCATATTGAGTATATTCAATCCATACTCAATTTTCTAACCTTGTTACTTTTTAAGAAAGAAGTGATGGTTATCTTGAATCAAACAAATCAAATACAGTTTGATTCTCCTAACCAAACATACCATCAACTTGAGGTATTCAAAGCTTGTAATTACCACTGAATTAGAGATCATTAAATTAAGAGTAAACTACACCATTCGTCCTTATGGTATACGTTGACCATCAAGTTTCGTCCTTTGACCAAAAAAATTGCACCGTTAGTCCTTAACTGCGAAACGTTACTCAGCATTGGTCCCTCACCCTAACTGGCGTGACTAACAGGCGTTAAGCCTTTTTAAGTGGAGGGTATATTTGTCTTTTCACACTTCATCTTCACTCTTATTAGTATTTGATGTTGCAACCCTAAAATACTTCTCACCCTCCTCCTGCCAAAACAGCAGCCGCCGGCTGTAGCCTTTCCCGGCCATCCTCCGGCCACGCGCCGCCCAAGCGCCACCACCCACTCCCACGACACCTCCAATATGAAAGAAACCACCATTCTTTACCAACACATATATCCTCACACACCGCCCCTAGTTCTTCCCTTATCTCTTTCTCACTCTGTAATTTCGTCCTCTCCAAAACCAAAAGAAACAAAAAGAGTTTCTTCTTTCTCTGCTCTTCAAAGTCAAACCAAGATGAGTCCCTTTCACCCTCTCCCACTCGATTTCTTTTCCCAACGCATCATCATGGGTTCCATTTGGAGATGACAATGGAAGTGAAGTTTGCCAGGAATAACTCTCTTTCATCTCGAGGCAAAGAAGGACATGGTCAAAGTTTCCCATTTACTCTTCAATTTGCAGCCGATTTTTTTTCATAGGTTTTTCATTCATCTCACGCACAAATCACTAACAATTAGTTTTTGCAAAATTAGGGTCTTTATTAGTTGCTTTGATTTAGTTCGATTCAAGTATGATTGGTTTATCTTTGTAATTGATTGAGATAAGTTGTACAGGAGTTGTTTATGGTGGTCGTGAGTGTGGGTTCCATAGTTGTAAATGATTTTCGATCGAGAGTTCTATAAACTCTTTGAGATGATTTTTATTTTGAGGATATTCGATTTGACAGATCTTGTTGTTGACTGTTATAGTGAGATTGAATTCCGGGTTAAGATTGATAATTTGTGTACAAGATTTCATAGTTGTCACCGGAGTGATTGTGATTTGTGTGTTTGTATTTCATAGCTGCTGGGTCAAGGATTTGGGTGTGTTTTTGTTTGTATTTGGATTAGATGAGTTGTTTTGAGAGGATGACAGATTTTTATGTATGGAAGATGAAGATGTGAACCTGGTTTTTTTTTATTGATGAAAAGACAAATATACCCTCCACTTAAAAAGGCTTAACGCCCGTTAGTCATGCCAGTTAGGGTGAGGGACCAACGCTGAGTAACGTTTCGCAGTTAAGGACCAACGGTGCAAATTTTTTGGTCAAAGGACGAAACTTGATGGTCAACGTATACCACAAGAACGAATGGTGTAGTTTACTCTTAAATTAATTCCTTATTCAGTAATAAGAACACAATACTCCCACTAGATTTGACAACATTGTAAGTGTTTCATTAACCCTTGAAAGAAAAAAGTGTTCTATTTACTTCCCTACACTTTTGAGAAAGTTCATACATAACAATTACTTATGTACTAAAAGAGTGTATTCTACTATGTAGATGATGAATTATCCATCAATGCTATTAACTTGAAAAACTGGGCATGTAATTTCTTTCTTAATAGTTCTACTATTCCAACAATTGTAAGTAGTACTTTTAAATGGTCAAAACAAAACAACTGGATAAAATATGCTAGTTTGTCTTTTACCAATTATACAATAATTAGTCTAGCTTCTAATTTAATAACTCAGAAAATATGCAACTTTCTTAACTACTAAAATTTGCTCACGAGTTATGTATTTAGAATTTAGACAATTCTAATTGTCTTATCATACCTTTCTTCATTCATGAAAAGGAATATGATTAAATCTCACTATTTCTTATGAAAAGAGGACTAGGTTTATTCTTTTTGTAAAGTTGACTCTACCAAAAACCCTTACAGGTGTAGATCAATTTGCCAATACAGGAATAACCTACATTTACAGTTTAATGTTGCATTAATACATTTAAAGAATTAGCAAAATTCAACGTTAGTATTTTCGATAATTAAACTTTTCAAGAAAATAAAATACCTAAGGTAATATTCATATAACCATAGAATTTTCTCGAAAACTAGGATCCAAATTATCATTGTTCCATTACATCAGTTGATCTGCTAGTAACGAAAGCATATAATAGGGTAATTTGTCGAACAATAATTGGCAAACATTTTCCAATTCCTAGATCATTATGGGATTTACGTTTTCCAACGCTATTGCAAATGTAAACACATTTTATCCCATCTTGTGCCTTGAGTCCAGGTCTCACTTACTACTCAATTTAAGTCGTCTAACTTAAAGAACTGCAAATATGTTCATGTAAGGTCTGACTTTACATAAAGAATTACCTTTCCATCACAATCTCGCCAAGTTCTGACATGACGTAAATTGCAACTTCAAGTGTTCCTTTAACTAGATGGCACAAACTTAAATAAAGGTACTAGTTTTGATTTTATGGTGCCAAATCAAATATGTACAAAGATATCATGCATTCATCTTGTAGCATAATTTTTTTAATAAAAACTTTTTATTAACCAATTCATAAAGATCAAATTATCATAGTTTTGATTGAGGTATTTTTTTCGCCAATCAAGGAATTTATCTTTAATTATCGTCCATTATACCGTACTTTTGCATAAGTCTAAAGACTTGGTGTTTCGAATAATTACCACAAAAGTGGCGCATGGAATTAAAGCTAATTCACCCTTAAGATGATTTTGTACGCATAGCCTACTTGGTAACTCCAATTTGACTCGCAAGGAAGCGGAGAATTCGGTCAGCGCTGAAGCAATAACCCCCTTCTTTAGGGTCACAATTTAATGCGCTCCCCTCCTTATACCCCCCACACAGTCCGTCAAATTGGGTGAGCCGTTCTCACTATTTGTACCAAAATCATCAATCAATTAAACATTTGAAAACTTAACTCTTCAAAAAACAAATCAAATTTCACCATTATTTAGTCCGTTTTATTTTTCTATTCAAAATTATCCTTTGCTTAAAACTTGTCACACATAATAAACAAACAAGTAAACAAATAAAAAATAAATGACTAAAAACAATGCACACATAACTAACAATTAATACGTGTAAATAAGTAGCCACATGCAACTTATTTGATAAAACCTATTAATAATCAATGTCTAGGTTAATTAATGTATATATTAACTAGGGCTTTCACTTTCCCAATTGAAAGTGAGCCACATACATAGACGAATCGATTGCGTAAGCCATAATTAAAATATACCAAATTGCACATAATTGATTCATTAATATTATTGAGGTATTCCCCTATTCAAAATTTATCAAAATAATAAACATGTGTATAAAACTTAACAATTGATTTTCGCATAACCAATCTTAACAATTAAATATATATATCGACAATAATCCATGCCAAAACATGCACGTTTTCATGGATTTAACATAACAATTTATTCACGTTGTCACAAGATTGCATACAATTCCATGTCACATAACAATTTATTCATGAATATATCACGTAACAAATATATTAATTCTAGGTTTCGATATTGATAACAAAATAATTTTATAAACCCTAAAAATATTTTTAAACAAATCGACTAAAATTTTTTTTAGGGTCGACCATAAAAAAATTAAGGGTCGACTATTTTTTAAAAAAAGTTAAAACCAATTAGGGCAAAAGCCCTAACCCTAAAATTAGGATTTACATAATCATAACCAAAACCCTAGAATAATCATATCAAACACCATAAAATATCCGTTTTTAACGTGTTTAGTAATTAATTACTCATTAAACCAAGCTCGTGATGCCACTGTTAGAATTTAATAACATGACAATCATATATAAAACACATAAAACATCAAAGAAACATGCGGAAGCGTAAAGGAACGTATAATGAATAATTAATTAACTAAAACATAAAGTATGCGTACCTTTTTTATTCTAGCCGAACAAGAATCAATTCCACAAAACTAGCAATTGAGATTAACCCTAATTATGGTTTATAAGGATTATGTGAATTACCCCTTACCGTTTTGTAATTCAATCTAAGATACAATCAATAGTGTGATTGTACCACGTTCTTGTACACACGTACTAAATCCAATTAAAGTAATGCTAGTTTTAAAAACACGAAACAATTTGTTTTGGAAAAACAAGATGATCGACACCCAAGGAGGGTTGTATGATCGGATATAATAAAAAACACACAAACAAGGTTTTAGGTTTTAGATTATGAGTACAAGAGATGAAAAACTAAGACCCTAGGCCTTGTATTTATACCCAATATAACTTGGTGACCAAGTTAGATATGGATTGGGTTTGGAAAACCCATAACCGATCGGTTGGAACTCCCCATGGGATTCTAGAACCTTCTCGATCTCAATTTTTCAAGCTAGTCCTTCCAATTAACATTTAACGATCGTTAGTCCATTACACTTAATTAACTTAACATCCGATATATTATTTCGTGTAATTAATAAATAAATATAACATTTATATTTAATTATTAACTTTAATTCTCATACGTAAAGCGTGCAATCCCATGGTCTCGAGTTCGATCCTAACTCACGACTACTAATTTATATCCATAAAACTAATAACTCCTGTCTCAGCCTCAATGAACAACACGCCCTCGCCCGTGCAGTCTACCATCAGCTTCCTTCCAGGACCTTCCTTTAACCTGCCCACAATCGGGAAATAGAACGCTAGCACCTTTGCTAAAGCTTCCCGGATCACACTTGCTAGAGTTTTGTTTCCCATTTTCGGGTCCTTATGATAAAACTGTATCGTAAGGATCAGAAGACGAAGCACGTCTTGTCCGTTTTTTACGTTTCCGGCCGTTTTCTTTCATTTTTATACGTTTTTTTCCGTTTTTTACGTTTCGCCCATTTTCTTACATTTCCATACGTTTTTTTCCGTTTTTTACGTTTCCACCCGTATTTTTTCATTCTCATACGTTTTTTCCCGTTTTTTTAAGTCTTCGCCTGTTTTCTTTTCATTTTCGTCCAAATGAAAACGTATACAGTTAATGACGAAAATGTATGAAGATGGATAAAAACGTAAGAAAACATATAAAAACGGATAAAAAGGGAAAAAACAGATAAAAATGTAAGAATACGTATAAAAACGGACGAAAACGTAAAAAGTTGGATTAAAACGTAAGAAAACGGATAAAAAGGGAACAAAACGGATAAAAACGTAAGAATACGTATAAAAACGAACGAAAACATATGAAGATGGATAAAAACGTAACAAAACGGATAAAAACGTATGAAAACGTAATAAAAACGTAAGAAAAGATACAAAAACGTATGAAAAAGAAAGAAAATGGGCGATAATGTAAAAAAGGGGACAAAAACGTATGGAAATGTAAGAAAACGGGCGAAAACGTAAAAAAAGTGACAAAAACGTATGAAAAATGAAATAAAACGGGCGAAAACGTAAAAAAAGGGAGAAAAACGTATGAAAATGTAAGAAAACGGGCAAAAACGTATAAAACTTAAGAAAAACGGACGAGAATGTATAAAAATGGACGAAAACGGATAAAAACGTATGAAAACTGTAAGTTATACACAGCCGTTACTATTAAGGATAGACGATGCAACGATATTCAACCAAAGGGGATAACGTGTAAATTATAACGAACTTACTTAACGCCAGTTAAACCAAAGGACCGGTAGTGTTATTTGTTTACCAACTTAGGGACTACCAGTGCAACTTCAGACTTCCAGGGACGAAAGTTGTTACTTTTGATATACCACATGGACCATCCATGTAATTTACTCTATATAATAAGAGAAAAATATTTTATGGCAATCTATTTTTTATTGAACAATAGGAGAGCTCAATTGCAATATCTTGCTCTTCTATTTGTCAATAAAAGTCAAAATTGAACTGATTTTGTCAAAATCACGATAAATTTGGTGAAGAATTAGGTAGAAAAAATAAAAATAAAAATATGCTGTGAGCTCTTATTTAAAAAAAAAAAATGGACTTAGTGTAAATAAACATTGTATTCTTAAAATTTACAATTAAACCTTAGAATTTTTAAAATGGGCTAATCTTAAATCTAATTTTATGAACTCAAGTGTAAAATCCTATTTTTTATAATTTTTAGAAAATTAATATACTTAACCAATACACCATGTACTTTAAACATTTTTAAACTATAACTATTGTTAATATTATTACTACTACTGCTATTATTATTATTATTATTATTATTATTATTATTATTTTTATTATTATTATTATTATTATTATTATTATTATTATTATTATTATTATTATTATTATTATTATTATTATTATTATTATTTTTATTTATTTTTTATTTTTTAATTTTATTGCGCTATGCTATAATATCGCCCAAAGAGCTTCGGCCTTAGCTTTTGCAAAGCTTCTCTTTCAAAATAGACATCCCGATGACCATGGATCAACTTCGTTCTACGAAACAGAAAGCAAATGAAATCTTCCTCTTAGGGCGTTCGATTCCGCAAAATGACGACCATAGGAAGCCAAAAAGCCTTTTTACAAACTTCTTATCTTAAAGGGGGAGAGCGACAGGACGGCTTCAAGGAGAACGTCGAGACGCCATCAGTTTGGAGCGTGAGGCCAGCAGAGCTTGCTGCAGAGGAGATCCGGTAACTTATGAATGTGGAGGAGTGGGGCATTTTTCTCGTTACTTTCCCAATATTCAGACGATTATTATTATTATTATTATTATTATTATTATTATTATTATTATTATTATTATTATTATTATTTATTGAAACATAATAAATTTACATAAAGTTGGATGAGAGTCTAGACACAAGTGATGCTTCCACTTTTTTCTGAATACAAAAACTCACTATATGAAAGATAAACGCACCACTTTAAACATTATTAGAGTGACAAATAAAAAGAAATTTAATGCGTGAAAGTGTGTCCAAAACATCCTTATCAAATTTCCCGAACAAATATTAAGCTGAAGTATGCGTTATTGAATGTATGCAAGTGATTAATTATAATATATATAAACACTGAGTTTTAATTATGTTAACATATCAAGTTAAACTACTCAAACAATAACTTTAAAAATAAAATATGATCTACTTTCAAACCCGAACAAATGTACTTGAAAAACTATTTTTAACTGTAGTCATTGTCCGAACCTGATCCGTCTTTAATAACTCTATCGTCACAGGTAGTAAAATTAAAATACGACAAAAAAAATTTAATTTTATTGTAATAACAAAAATCTCTAGATGCACGGGATGATAAAGTCAGTACCCTGTATCTTCTAACCAGTAACAACCATCAGAACAAGCTAGCATTAACAATTTTATCAAAAAGAGTTTGGGAGGAAAATATTACGATTTATGTGTGTAAAATTGAAATGACAGAGGATTAGTTAGGTCAAATGGATTATGTGGGTATAAAAGAAATGGTTACTTAATGGGCGGGAACATTGACAAGATGAGAAAATGAAAAAATGCAAAAAGACATAGATACCCTCGTGTGAGTAGCACGTGACTGAAGTTAACGAAACTATATAACGGTCATTAGGACTAGCGGCGAGTAATAATTCAAACATTGAGGAGGACTGCAGTAATGTTTCTGTAATGGGGACTAAACGTGAAATCTGGCTAAACCACAGGAACTAAAGGTGTAATTTACTCCTTTGACTATTATATGTGTATATTTCTAGTTGTGAGACAACTGCAGTACCCTTTTTTCAATGATACAAGACTCTAGTTGTGAGACAACAGAGATAGTTCATTTCAGTTTGCCGAATATATCCGATTTGTAGCTTCCACTATTATAACACATTAAAACTCACGGTAAATGTTTACAGATTGTATTAAGTTACTCTAATACTAGTAATAGTAAATATTTGACTAGTATGGAAATTGATGAATTTATCACCAATGTCACAACATCCCAGTCTTTATCATTGACGACGTATATGGTCCTTCGGTCAACGACCGAAAGACCTGGAACACCACCGAAAGGCCCTCCGATAGACACTCCGATAGGCTACCGCCGAAGGGCGAGTTGACCTGACAGTACCTTTGGCACCTTGCCTGGACGCAATTCGTCTCATTCTCCTGAATGTCAGAAAGTACACCAGAGACAGTGTCAGGGACAGTGTCAGTCCTGACGACACCAGTGGTCCCATAAAGTACAACGGTCTCAGGGACCAGATAGTGACATCAGGTAGTATAAATACGCATACAATAGTTGGAGACAGAGGTATCTTTTTCTCACACACACATTTATACTATACCTTTCGGTAAAACACATACTTACTCTTACGCCGGAGTCGGGTCCTGGGATAACACCAGGGGCGAGACTAACGCGTTGTTTATCTTAGCAGGTATCTAGAAGGCTTATTCCCAAGGCTGAAAGATAACTGCGACAACCCACAAAAAAATACTTCGACATTGGCGCCATCCGTGGGACCCCATTCAATCTACTAGAGCTATAGAATGACGGGTTCGACACCACCTGAAGCTTCCGGAAGGGTAGATGGAAGTTCCACACCATTGACGAGAGAGCAGTTAGAAGGGTATGTAACAGCTCTCAAGTCTATGATAAAAGAGCACAACAGCCGGAGGGACACCGTTGAGCCAATACGATTGGATTTTGAAGATGAAGCGACTCTTGACAAGGGCGAGCCGGCGGATAAGAAGAAGGAGATAGTCACGGGGAGTAAAGTGAAAGACGAAGACCTGGCAAAGCCCTTCAAGGAAGTCTCGAAATCTCCATTCAGTAGGCGAATCATCGAGTTCTCCGCTCCGGAACACAAGATGCCCACCCACATCAAGCTATACGACGGGTCAACGGATCCTCAAGATCATCTCAACAGGTTCATAGGGGCCGCAGGGCACAGAGAATGGCCAATGCCCGTGTCGTGCCGCATGTTTCAGCAAACTTTGGACGGAAAGGCCAGGGGATGGTTTGATGGACTCTCACCGGGGAGCATAGACGAATGGGCAGCTTTCAGGGATCAGTTTGAGACTCGTTTCTTGATTGGTTCCAAACAGTCAAGAAATATTGACCAAAGGTTTTAGTCAACAAAAGTCAACTATTATGGACTCAATACAATTTCCCTTGGAATTTAGTGGATTCCCGGGTCGTTTAGTCCCACGGAGGTTGAATGGTGTGTGAAAACGTTCAGAAGTAGAATGATCACTAAGGTTAATGATCTGTAAGGATTTTGGTTGATAATTACACTACTGATTGTTTGGAATTGTATTTGGATACAGAACTATAAAGCACAACAATCAGATTAAACAAACGTAAATGTGTACGTTTACTAAATTTTACGTAAATGTATAAAATAAAACGTAAATTTAAAAGAATAAAATACCTACGGATATGAAAATAATATTTTTACAATCCTAATAATAAAAGAAAATTATTGGAAAATTAAAATTATTTTTATGACTATTTATTTAATTATTATTAATTTAAAAACTATTTTTAACTATTTAATAATAATCTAAAATATAAGAAAATATGAAATAAAGCTAGAAAAGTGAAATTATGACTTAGAAAAATCTAAAATATTAAAAATCTAATTTTAAAATTTAAAAGATATTTTTTATGCTTTTTACTTATTTATTATTAATTATTTAATACTTTTTAACTATTTTAAATTCTAATAAATACTAAACAAACTAAGAAAATTCTGAAATTTTTTCTATAATTATCCTATGATGACAGAAAGCTAAGAAAATTATAAAAACAGAAAGTGCTTAATAATAAGCTGAAAAAGAAAATTAAAAAGCTAATTTATATTAAATAAACGCTATCACTATTTTTAAAATGATGTTTTTGTGATTTTTATTTTTTTTAAAACCTATTTAACTACTGATAATAAGAAACTTTAATGAAGACAAAAATTTTGAAACTTGAAAATAAGCAGTTTAGAAGCTTAAGAACTTAACAGTTTAAGCTTTTGAGCTTAAATTGATTTTTAAGCTCAAATAAGTGGCCAAATAAGCTAAACAAAAAGAAACAAAAGTGAAATAAGATGAAAATAAGCTAAAGAAACTAGTAATAAGTAATAAATTACAAAGAGTAGCACTGATAAGCTTAGAATAAGCTAATAAGCACTTTCACTAAATCTACCAACCAAACAGGCCTGCAGTCATTTTGTAGGCTAGATTAAGCTAGGGGCAAAAGTTCAGAGGTCAAAAATAAGCCTTGATACAAGAAGTTGGCTTATTGAGGTTCCCAAAAAGCCAAAAATCTCACACTGGGGCCCACTAATGAGCTTATGAAAGGCTTGAGAAAAAGCTTGTATTACACTGAGTATTCAGTATTCACATGAAATGGGACAAACAAAAAGCTAGTAGCAGCCCTACCAAATAAGCTAGAAAGTTAAAAATAAGCACTGGACCTTTGAGACAGCTAGATGGGCTTTCCAAAAAGCTAAGTTTCAATGCCTGGGTCCCACTAATAAGCTCTGTGTGAGCTTGTGAAATAAAGCAGATACAACCAACTCTATTGGTACAGGGGAGGTTTTTAGAAAAGTGCTTAAAAGAAACCAAGAAATAAGCAGTTTAACTAGCAAACTAAAAATTATAAAAATTATTATGATAAAGATGAGCAGCTAAATACTAATATCCCAAAAGCATAAAACATGAAACTCAAAATTAAATCCTATAGAAAATTATCTATTTTATTCAAAAACTGACTAAGTGAAAATTTGACTTTTTGAGTTATGAACTAAGGCTGACTTTTATGAGGTTTAATCTAATCCTAGTGATTGATAATGTAATAACAAGATTAAGTGAGACTTAAACTAGATAAATTAAGCACTGATGAACCAAATTGGATGATTATGCAAGCCACAATCTTAACAGTTAAGCTGAAATGAGATTCAAGGATCAATTTTGACTTTCTTGTAAACAAGGTCTGGTTGCAAGTATTTAACTGAGTTAATGGATCATATTGGGTGATACATCAAACAAGAACAACCACTCAAACACCCTAGAACACAGATTAAACATCAATACCAAACATCCCTTATTGAAGACAGTTTTAGAGTTTTAAGCTCTAAAACAACTTTTTAAACCAGAAATTTTATAAATTAACTTACATTAACTATAATTAGACAGAATTGAACCTATTTGAACAAGATTTGATTACTTTTAAGCACAAAATGGTATGATGACAGATTTCAAGCTAATTTATGACAAAAAGTACAAAACAAGCCAAAATTGATAAAAACTATTCTAAAAAGCTCAAATATGATAAAATTAAGCTAATGAGACAGAATTAAGCTAAAATTAACACACTTTAAACAAGTAAACTAGGAAATGCAAATTTTGAGAAAATTGCTTACAAATTGTTTCCAAATTCACAACTGAGAACCCAGGATCAAGAACACAACCTATAGCTTCCCAAGAAGCACTAAACCAAGGGCAATCCAAAATTTACCCTGCTCCAGCTGTGATCATCTTCTCCATTGATTTTTTTATTTATAACTAATTTTTTTGTATTTTTGGTATTTTTGCTTTTTGATACTAAACAGGATTTTAAAGTTTCTAAAAGCTTTAAAAAGCTTTATAAGGAGCTTACATGAGCTTATGAGTCCATAATAACAACTAATAACAACATTAAGCTAATATGAGAATTTAAACTTGAAAATTTGCATAAACTAAAAATGAGAGTGAAACTTGAAATTGATCACTGAAAAAGATTCACATACACTGAAAATACTTAAACAAAGTGCTTGAAAGCTAAATTTTACACTGGAATTTAAAACAACATTAATTCGACATAAGCTAATTTAATTTACACTAGATATCT
The DNA here is from genome assembly GCA_910596185.1 of Chrysanthemum makinoi. Taxonomy (NCBI): domain Eukaryota; kingdom Viridiplantae; phylum Streptophyta; class Magnoliopsida; order Asterales; family Asteraceae; genus Chrysanthemum; species Chrysanthemum makinoi. The sequence continues at coordinate 62,607,039 of OU343222.1, read as the reverse complement.
TCCACATTGCTTCATTCTCTCTTTATATTGATCTCTTTTGGCTCTGTGTCGACCTCTGAATGTTTCCCACTTGATTTCAACCCTTGAATTCATCAATTTCATCATAATCGTCCATTTGGCATTTTGGCGGCAAAAGTTGTTTGAGCAGGTTTAAAGCATTTAATGCTTCTTGGGAGATTGTGGGGGTGGAAGGGAGTGGGTAGACAGCTGGGAGACATGTGGTTGCAAGTGGTGGACAGGTGGTGGTGAAAACCAGGGTGGTTTTGGTGGAGCAGGTGTGGGTGAGGAAGGTGTGCAGGGGAGAGCGGGTTTTGGTTAAGTCAAACCCAGTTTGACTTGGAGATATTAATAACGGGGGGTTCAAATTAGGGGGGGTCAAGGGTGAGTTTGGCCAGGTTCAAAGAGGTAGTGGGTTGGGTTATTGGGTTTGGGTTATTTATTTATTTTTGGGTCCGGTTTGGTTTTGTAGCTAATACACAAGGACCATTTTTGTAATTTCTGATTTTTGAGGGACTGAAATTGCAACTTTTCCAAAGTTAACACAAGGACCAATTATGCCATTTATGAATAGTACAAGGTTTACTTTTGATTATTTTCACTTTTTAAATTCACCAAGGACTATTTTTGACAATTTTTAAACTTTAGGGACTAAAGTTGTCATTTTGTAATTTTTAAACTTTGAAGGGTTTGTTTTGACAACTTTTGAATCCCATGGACCTTAAATGATATTTTGCTTTATTTTGATTTACCAGGGACTAGTTTTGACAACATTTGAAACTTGGGGGACTAAAAATGCCAATTATGCAAACTTGATACATTTTTCACCTGCTTTTGGTATTTTTGCATTTGAAACACATAAAACACTTATTTGTGATATTTTTATCATTTTGATGCTTTGACAGGTGTTTTTGGATGTTTTTGGCAGTCTAAAAGGTACAAAAATGATGAGTATTTGTATACTCATCAATCCCCCACACTAAGATATTGCTAGTCCCTAGCAATCTTTTTGAAATTTTAATGGATTTCATCTCTTTACCAAAAGCCTTTACTTCTGGAGTAGCCAATTGCTTTTAGTTCAAGTAAGAACCTTGGTACAATGATAACCAAATGATTTTGAGCAAATCACCAGCTTTCAACGGTTTTGATTTGTCTTTACCAGAAGCCGTTTGCTTCTGGACTAGCCAACTCTTAGATAAATTATCAATATTATCTTTGGTGAGTCGATTACCAATTATGGTTTTCCAACTGCCTTTACCACAAGCCATAAACTTGCGGGCTAGCCAACTCTTCACTTTTAAGGATATGGTGAGTCGAATACCATACAATTTTGGGCAAATTGCAAGCCGTCAACGGATTTGATAAATCTTTACCAAGAGCCGTTTGCTCCTGGATTAGCCAATCCTTATGTGTGTTAGACATGGCGGACTGATAACCATATGCTGAGTAAGTGAAAAACACTTACTCCAAAAAAAATTTTGGCCAAAAATTGGGGAATTGGGTGGTATAATTACATGATAAAATTCGTGAGAATTCCCCCCCACACTAGAAATGAATATTGCCCTCAATATTCAAAGTACCGACGGTTATGCCGAAACATAGAACGTAAAAGGGAAATACTACGGCCATTATTTTTGGATTTTTTTTTTTAGATGTTAGAAAACTTATATACAACAGCGGGGGACAACTCCCCCACACTAGGATGGTAGAAAGTAGAAAGAAGGCAGAAATATGGGTGAAAACCCATATTGTGTGCTACTGTTTTTGATTCCCGAGTCACTAGCTTGACTCGATCCCCGCATTCATTGGTTCATGGGGAAAGTTTGTAAATCCGGGACAACCACATGTGGAATGTCCTCTCCAAAATAGTGTTTCAACCGATGTCTATTCACTTTAAAATTTGGACCATCGGGTTGAGATAACTCAATGGTTCCATAAGGAAATACTTTAGTGATGGTGAATGGTCCAGACCAGCGGGATTTTAGTTTTCCTGAGAAAATCTTCAATCTTGAATTGAAAAGAAGGACTCGATCATCGACGTTGAAAACGCGGTTCTTGATTTTGGAGTCATGAATCTTCTTTGTCTTTTGTTTGTAGATCAAAGAGTTCTCGTATGCTTGATCACGGAGTTCATTTAATTCATTCATTTGAATTTTTCTGTGATCACCAGCTGTTTGGATATCGAAGTTGGCATGTTTTAAGGCCCAGTATGCTTTGTGTTCTAGCTCAATCAGCAGATGACACGCCTTTCCGTACACTAGCTTGTATGGAGTACACCCGATGGGTGTTTTATAAGCTGTACGGAAAGCCCAGAGTGCGTCATCCAGTTTATCCGACCAAGAGGCACGGTTTTCGCCTACTGTCCTTTCCAGAATTCTTTTGATACCTCGGTTAGAAACTTCCACTTGCCCACTTGTTTGGGGGTGGTACGCAGTAGAGAGACGGTGGGTTACACCATACTTTTGTATGACTCTATCAAACTGGTCATTGCAGAAATGCGTACCACGATCACTGATTATAGCTCGTGGAGTTCCAAACCTAGCAAAAAGAGATTTTAAGAATTTCACAACAACTCGGGCATCGTTGGTAGGCAAAGCTTTCGCTTTAACCCATTTTGACAAATAGTCAACGGCCACGAGTATGTATTTGTTTCCTCGAGATGATGGAAATGGCCCCATAAAGTCAATGCCCCAGATGTCAAAGATCTCACACACTTGAATGGCGTTTTGCGGCATTTCATTTCTTTGAGAGATATTTCCGTGACGTTGACAAGCGTCACAGGTTTTGACAAATTCGTGGGCATCCTTGTAAATAGTGGGCCAATAAAACCCGGAATCAAACACCTTTTTGGCAGTGTAGTTTGGACTATGATGGCCCCCGGTGGGTCCAGCATGGCAAGCTTTGAGAATGTCCATAGCTTCCTGTCCATAAACACACCGTTGGATGACTTGATCCGCACAGATTTTGAATAAGTAGGGGTCATCCCAGAAGTAATGTTTAACATCCTTGAAGAATTTGTTCTTCTGTTGGGTCGACATTCCTTTCACTATGAAGTTACCCGCATGGTAATTTGCGAAGTCAGCAAACCATGGGGTAGTAGAGTTTCCACGAAAAGTAACCGAATTGAGTGTCTCGAGAGGAAATGTTTCATTTATTTCCTTTTTCTCGAAAACATCTTGGTGTGGGTTTTCTAATCGGGACAGATGATCAGCAGCTAGGTTCTCAGCTCCTTTTTTATCACGTATAATGATATCAAATTCTTGCAGGAGGAGAACCCAACGAAGCAATATCGGCTTTGCATCTTGTTTTGCAAAGAGATATTTGAGAGCCGAGTGATCTGTATACACCACGCATTTGGTCAAGATTAGGTATGGCCGAAACTTCTCAAACGCATACACCACGGCTAGTAGCTCTTTTTATGTGGTGGTGTAATGGGTTTGAGCCTCGTTCATAGTTTTACTTGCGTAATGGATAGGCTGAAAATGCTTGGTTATACGTTGCCCCAGGACTGCACCGATAGCAAAATCACTTGCATCGCACATGAGTTCAAAGGGTAAATCCCAGTCGGGGGCAACGAGAATGGGTGCTTCCGTAAGCTTTTTCTTTAATGTTTCAAAAGCTTCGATGCACTCAGGTGAGAAGATAAAAGGAGCATCCTTCTCAAGGAGATGAGTCATAGGCCGAGCGATTTTAGAAAAATCTTGTATGAATCTGCGATAAAAACCGGCATGACCTAAAAAACTCCTAATACCTTTGACGGTAGTAGGATGAGGCAATTTAGCAATAACATCGACTTTTGCTCTATCGACCTCAATCCCGTTTTTTGAAATCTTATGGCCAAGGACTATACCCTCCTTAACCATAAAATGGCTCTTCTCCCAATTTAGACAAAGATTGGTGTCTTCACACCGTTTTAGCATTTTTTTCTAAATGTGAGAGAGATGTTTGAAATGAGTCCCCAATGACCGAGAAGTCATCCATAAACACCTCCATTGTTTCCCCGATCATGTCGTGGAAAATTTCCATCATACATCGTTGGAACGTGCCAGGAGCATTACATAGGCCAAAAGGCATACGTCTGTAGGCAAAAGTTCCGTATGGGCAGGTGAATGTGGTCTTTTCTTGATCCTGTGGATCAATGGGGATCTGAAAATAACCCGAGAAACCATCTAGGAAACAATAGTATTCGTTCCCTGCTAATCTCTCAAGCATTGATCCATGAAGGGTAGAGGAAAATGGTCTTTACGGGTGGCTTCGTTTAACTTGCGATAGTCAATACAAACACGCCATCCCGTAACCAATCGAGTTGGAATTAACTCGTTTTCTTCATTTGTGACAACAGTAATGCCACCCTTTTTAGGAACACAGTGAATTGGGCTAACCCAAGGACTATCTGAGATCGGGTAAATTAATCCTGCATCAAGAAGTTTGAGAACCTCTTGTTTAATAACATCATGGATTTTTGGATTTACTCGTCTTTGATGTTGAACTGCTGGTTTGAAGTCATCCTCCATCAAGATTTTGTGAGTACAAAACTCAGGGTTGATACCCTTAATGTCGGAGAGTTTCCAAGCAATTGCTTGCTTGTGTGACTTCAAGACCTTTATCAAAGCAGTCTTTTCATCTTTACTCAAATCTCGAGCAATAATGACGGGTAATTTATCATCACCCTCAAGAAATGCATACTCGAGATGAGGTGGTAAGTCCTTAAGTTCTACCTCAGGAAATTCTTCAGTTTTCTCAACTGACTTGACTTCCTTATTATGAAGCTTGACGGGAGGGAGTGATGATGGATCATCATTGAGCAACTTCTCGATGAGAAGAATATCTCCCTCGATTTCGATAGGAGCGTGATCAATTTCCCATGAAACCGAATCACTAGACAAGTATGCTTCAATCTCTTCCAAGATGAAGTCACTTTCCTCAAACGGAGTGAGAGAAGGAGTAGAATTGGCAATGATGGGTTGAGATGAATGAGTGAGATTATCACTCGAATAATTATGAACATAACCGAGAACTTCTTGAGAGTACTCTTCAGAATCAACATCAATGATATCTATTCGGTTAACCGACTCAGAATCATAGTTTGCGGAGTACCTCGAAGTTTGATCAAGGTTAAAGGTGACAGCTTCATTACCCACACGTAATGTGATTTCTTGCTCAAATACATCAATGAGAGCACGGCCCGTTCTCAGGAATCCTCGTCCAACAATGAGGGGAACCCGATGATCGGCATCGAAGTCAACAACCAAAAAGTCAGCTGGAAAATGGAACTTTCCTACTTTCACGAATACATCCTCGGTGATGCCAAGTGGACGCGATATTAAACGATCTGCAAGCTCAAGAGTCATGCAGGTAGGAGTAAGGTCTGGAAGAGAAAGTTTCTTCCATACTGAATGAGGCATTAGGTTAATGCTTGCACCAAGATCGGCTAAGGCAAAGCATTCAACCATCCCTGGAAATACACAAGGTAAGAGAAATTTTCCAGGATCTCCAAGCTTCTCGGGAAGCTTCTTTAACAAAACTGCTGAGCAGTTCTCGTTCAGTGGAGTTTTAGCCATTTCAAACAGTTTTTCCTTGTTGCTTAACATGTGTTTGAGAGTTGATGCAAACTTGGGCATTAGCATGATAGCATCCGCAAAGCTTATGTCAAAATGTAGTTCTTGGAAATTTTGAAAAAATTTATCCATTTGATGACTGGCTTTTTCGCGGAGTTTTTGCTCATTTAAACGTGATGGGTAAGGAATAGAAGATTTGGGTTTCTGGTTTTCAACCGAGATGTCATGTGAATAAAAAACAACTCCTGGCTTAGACTTGGGTTTCAGGACAACTTGAGGTTGGACATTGTTGGTACCTCCGTTATTAGTAGGAAGTTCCTTGTCCTTTGTCGCCTCATGTTCATGTTCCACTACCTTAGGAGAAGGAGAAGAAGAGGTAGTAGGAATAGCTGGTCCATCATATGAAGCACCACTTCTGGTTGTGATCGCCTTTGCATCGCCCCTCGGGTTAGCGATCGTGTTGCTCGGAAGTTTTCCTGGGCCCGAGGGTTGATCATTTAAAGACTTCTTAATGTCGAATCGGCTAACCAACAACCTGTTCATTTCCTCTTGGGATTTCATGAATTGCTTCAAAAGCTCATCAGATGTTGATACTGGAGGAGGTGGGGGGAATTTTGAGGCCGTATGTTTTGATTATAGCCTTGTTGTTGGAAATTCCCTTGGTTAGGATTCATATTTCCCTGAAATTGATTCCCTCGATTGAAATTGTTTTGATTAAAATTTCCTTGATGTTGGAAACCTTGATTTGGTCCGGGATAGAAATTACCTTGGTTTTGATAACCTTGGTTTATTCTAGGTTGGTTCTGATTCCGGTTTTGCATGTTAGGATTCTGGTTAAAACCGGGTGGTCCCTGATAAGTATTAGCATGGTAGTTTGGTTCATTTTGAGGACGGTATTGATTACCTCCCTGATGTGAAGTACCGTCTATAGCATTGGCTTCAAACGGACTACCATCTGTGGCAGTACAGTTGTAGTATGCATGAGGGCCACCACAAGTGACACAGACCTCGACTTTCTTCACTTCACCATGTGATGGTGTCTGTGTGAAAGTGACTTTCTTTTGGTTAGCAAGAACCAAAGCCTGAATAGCATCCGTGAGTTTTTCAATCTTAGCATCGGTGCTAGATGTACTCACGTGAGATGAAGTAGAAGGTCCTGCATTAGACTGAGACTGATATGTCTTTGTTCGTACAGGGCGGACCTGGGACTTGTTTTCAATGATTTGCAAGGCTTCTTTTGTGGTCTTGCTCAGAAATTACCTCCCGCGGAGGCATTTAAAGAGTCTTGGTCAGCTTGGCTCGGACCATTGTAGAAAGTATCCATTTGCATTAATTCGGAAAAACCATGATGCGGACACTTTCGGAGCAACTCTTTGTAACGATCCCATGCCTCACCGAATGATTCATCAAATCTTTGAGTGAATTTCATTATTTCATTCTTAAGACTTGTAGTTCGGGATGGAGGATAGAATTCGTTAACAAACTTAGTGACTAAATCCTCCCATGTCTCAATGGAACGAGGGGTTGTTTCTCAAGCCAATTTCGGCTTGTCCTCTAAAGAGAATGGGAACAGGAGAAGCTTAATTGCTTCATGTGGGACATTCTTGTATTTGATGGTCGATGCAATCTTGTTGAACCATCGAATATGTGCATGAGGGTCGTCCCGCTCAAAACCATAAAATTGGCTTTGGGTTACAAGATTAAGCAACCCTGTTTTGAGCTCGAAGGTATCAGCCACGATGGCTGGGACAACAATGGCATCTCCGTAACCCTCAATGGGTGCTTGGAGAAGCTCATTCATTGGTTTTTCTTCTGCCATTACGACAGGTGGTGGTGGTGTTAGACGTTCCTCAGTCACGGCTGAAGGAGCAGAACGTCCTCTACGCCTACGTGGAATACTTACAAGCTCTGAAAGTGGACTTGTAGAGCTGGAAGAACGAGTGCGCATGCACTAAGTTTAAAAATCAGTTTTCAAAAACAAATGCGAGGCAAAACGACAAGTGAACTTAAACCAATAATCACAAATGAAATGGCTTTTTAAAAAAAAAATACACCAAATCACAAGGACACAAAGGCAAGTTTTGATCTGTAAGATTGGGAACTTATTAATGTTCACACCCCCAGTTGGTAGGTGTTCTGCCTTGGTTTGCGGTGGTTGATTTTTATGTATTTATTAAGTATCACTAAAAAGACGTAGGTATGGATTTGTGCTAAGGGTTTAAATACTTTTGGACAATATTTTTGGTATCGTCTCGTTTAACCAAATCGTACCTCTTTAAGAATCACCTTAAAGAAAATACAGAATAGAAAACGTTACGATTGTTTTGTTGTTATTATATTTTGTTTGGTGTTGTTAACACTTTAGGAAAAGTGTTAATGAACTTTTTGATTTTGATAACTTTACAAAAAAAACTGTTTACAAAAGGTGGTATATGCACAAGTATGGGTCTGAAAATGTTTAAAACACGCTTACAGCCTCCCCGACAGGGGCGCCAAAATTTGATTGGTTCCAAACAGTCAAGAAATATTGACCAAAGGTTTTAGTCAACAAAAGTCAACTATTATGGACTCAATACAATTTCCCTTGGAATTTAGTGGATTCTCGGGTCGTTTAGTCCCACGGAGGTTGAATGGTGTGTGAAAACGTTCAGAAGTAGAATGATCACTAAGGATAATGATCTGTAAGGATTTTGGTTGATAATTACACTACTGATTGTTTGGAATTGTATTTGGATACAGAACTATAAAGCACAACAATCAGATTAAACAAACGTAAATGCGTACGTTTACTAAATTTTACGTAAACGTATAAAATAAAACGTAAATTTAAAAGAATAAAATACCTACGGATATGAAAATAATATTTTTACAATCCTAATAATAAAAGAAAATTATTGGAAAATTAAAATTATTTTTATGACTATTATTTATTTATTATTAATTTAAAAACTATTTTTAACTATTTAATAATAATCTAAAATATAAGAAAATATGAAATAAAGCTAGAAAAGTGAAATTATGACTTAGAAAAATCTAAAATATTAGAAATCTAATTTTAAAATTTAAAAGATATTTTTATGCTTTTTATTTATTTATTATTAATTATTTAATACTTTTAACTATTTTAAATTCTAATAAATACTAAACAAACTAAGAAAATTCTGAAATTTTTATATAATTATCCTATGATGACAGAAAGCTAAGAAAATTATAAAACAGAAAGTGCTTAATAATAAGCTGAAAAAGAAAATTAAAAAGCTAATTTATATTAAATAAACGCTATCACTATTTTTAAAATGATGTTTTTGTGATTTTTATTTTTTTAAAACCTATTTAACTACTGATAATAAGAAACTTTAATGAAGACAAAAATTTTGAAACTTGAAAATAAGCAGTTTAGAAGCTTAAGAACTTAACAGTTTAAGCTTTTGAGCTTAAATTGAATTTTAAGCTCAAATAAGTGGCCAAATAAGCTAAACAAAAAGAAACAAAAGTGAAATAAGATGAAAATAAGCTAAAGAAACTAGTAATAAGTAATAAATTACAAAGAGTAGCACTGATAAGCTTAGAATAAGCTAATAAGCACTTTCACTAAATCTACCAACCAAACAGGCCTGCAGTCATTTTGTAGGCTAGATTAAGCTAGGGGCAAAAGTTCAGAGGTCAAAAATAAGCCTTGATACAAGAAGTTGGCTTATTGAGGTTCCCAAAAAAGCCAAGAATCTCACACTGGGGCCCACTAATGAGCTTATGAAAGGCTTGAGAAAAAGCTTGTATTACACTGAGTATTCAGTGTTCACATGAAATGGGACAAACAAAAAGCTAGTAGCAGCCCTACCAAATAAGCTAGAAAGTTAAAAATAAGCACTGGACCTTTGAGACAGCTAGATGGGCTTTCCAAAAAGCTAAGTTTCAATGCCTGGGTCCCACTAATAAGCTCTGTGTGAGCTTGTGAAATCAAGCAGATACAACCAACTCTATTGGTACAGGGGAGGTTTTTAGAAAAGTGCTTAAAAGAAACCAAGAAATAAGCAGTTTAACTAGCAAACTAAAAATTATAAAAATTATTATGATAAAGATGAGCAGCTAAATACTAATATCCCAAAAGCATAAAACATGAAACTCAAAATTAAATCCTATAGAAAATTATCTATTTTATTCAAAAACTGACTAAGTGAAAATTTGACTTTTTGAGTTATGAACTAAGGTTGACTTTTATGAGGTTTAATCTAATCCCAGTGATTGATAATGTAATAACAAGATTAAGTGAGACTTAAACTAGATAAATTAAGCACTGATGAACCAAATTGGATGATTATGCAAGCCACAATCTTAACAGTTAAGTTTGAAATGAGATTCAAGGATCAATTTTGACTTTCTTGTAAACAAGGTTTGGTTGCAAGTATTTAACTGAGTTAATGGATCATATTGGGTGATACATCAAACAAGAACAACCACTCAAACACCCTAGAACACAGATTAAACATCAATACCAAACATCCCTTATTGAAGACAGTTTTAGAGTTTTAAGCTCTAAAACAACTTTTTAAACCAGAAATTATATAAATTAACTTACATTAACTATAATTAGACAGAATTGAACCTATTTGAACAAGATTTGATTACTTTTAAGCACAAAATGGTATGATGACAGATTTCAAGCTAATTTATGACAAAAAGTACAAAACAAGCCAAAATTGATAAAAACTATTCTAAAAAGCTCAAATATGATAAAATTAAGCTAATGAGACAGAATTAAGCTAAAATTAACACACTTTAAACAAGTAAACTAGGAAATGCAAATTTTGAGAAAATTGCTTACAAATTGTTTCCAAATTCACAACTGAGAACCCAGGATCAAGAACACAACCTATAGCTTCCCAAGAAGCACTAAACCAAGGGCAATCCAAAATTTACCCTGCTCCAACTGTGATCATCTTCTCCATTGATTTTTTTTATTTATAACTAATTTTGTTGTATTTTTGGTATTTTTTCTTTTGATACTAAACAGATTTTAAAGTTTCTAAAAGCTTTAAAAGCTTTATAAGGAGCTTACATGAGCTTATGAGTCCATAATAACAACTAATAACAACATTAAGCTAATATGAGAATTTAAACTTGAAAATTTGCATAAACTAAAAATGAGAGTGAAACTTGAAATTGATCACTGAAAAAGATTCACATACACTGGAAATACTTAAACAAAGTGCTTGAAAGCTAAATTTTACACTGGAATTTAAAACAACATTAATTCGACATAAGCTAATTTAATTTACACTAGATATCTTCCACATTGCTTCATTCTCTCTTTATATTGATCTCTTTTGGCTCTGTGTCGACCTCTGAATGTTTCCCACTTGATTTCAACCCTTGAATTCATCAATTTCATCATAATCGTCCATTTGGCATTTTGGCGGCAAAAGTTGTTTGAGCAGGTTTAAAGCATTTAATGCTTCTTGGGAGATTGTGGAGGTGGAAGGGAGTGGGTAGACAGCTGGGAGACATGTGGTTGCAAGTGGTGGACAGGTGGTGGTGAAAACCAGGGTGGTTTTGGTGGAGCAGGTGTGGGTGAGGAAGGTGTGCAGGGGAGAGCGGGTTTTGGTTAAGTCAAACCCAGTTTGACTTGGAGATATTAATAACGGGGGGTTCAAATTAGGGGGGGTCAAGGGTGAGTTTGGCCAGGTTCAAAGGGGTAGTGGGTTGGGTTATTGGGTTTGGGTTATTTATTTATTTTTGGGTCCGGTTTGGTTTTGTAGCTAATACACAAGGACCATTTTTGTAATTTCTGATTTTTGAGGGACTGAAATTGCAACTTTTCCAAAGTTAACACAAGGACCAATTATGCCATTTATGAATAGTACAAGGTTTACTTTTGATTATTTTCACTTTTTAAATTCACCAAGGACTATTTTTGACAATTTTTAAACTTTGGGGACTAAAGTTGTCATTTTGTAATTTTTAAACTTTGAAGGGTTTGTTTTGACAACTTTTGAATCCCATGGACCTTAAATGATATTTTGCTTTATTTTGATTTACCAGGGACTAGTTTTGACAACATTTGAAACTTGGGGGACTAAAAATGCCAATTATGCAAACTTGATACGTTTTTCACCTGCTTTTGGTATTTTTGCATTTGAAACACATAAAACACTTATTTGTGATATTTTTATCATTTTGATGCTTTGACAGGTGTTTTTGGATGTTTTTGGCAGTATAAAAGGTACAAAAATGATGAGTATTTGCATACTCATCATTTCTCCTTGCACAAAGCTTGTGTCAAGGACCCTACCGAGATCACCAAAATAGTAAGGAAGGCTAACGAATCGCTGCCGGAATTCAAAGAAAGGTGGACCACCGAGACAGGATTCATACAGGGAGCACCGGAGATCATGAGTATCTCTTCGTTCATGGACGGGTGTAAATGTCCTGAGTTAGCCAAGAGGTTCGCCGATACGATCCCTAAAACCGTAGAAGAGATGATGACTAGGGTCGACGACTTTGTGAGATCAGAAGCCGCCTTCGCCAGCACTGAGCTGCCCCGAGGAGAACATTATGATACGACAAGAAGAGCCTCAACTGGACCATTCCGGAAGGATGAAAGAGCCGCCAGGAACCACTATGGAGGGGACAGGAAGAATGAGGGGCGTTACACCTATTCAGGGAAAGATAGGGGTAGCACACACCGTCACGGTGATCGGTCAGCACCTTATTTACCCCATCGCGGCGATCACTTGAATCGAAGCAATCCCCGCCTAACCTTGGACTCGCTCATTAAACCCCCAAAGGAAATTTTAGCCACGGAACACCAGCTACGCCTGCCTCCTCCGAAACCGATGCGCGACCCACCCCGCAGGGAAAACCAAGACAGGTACTGTGATTATCATGGAGAAAAAGGGCATTACACGAATGACTGTTATCACTCAAGAGGCGTTGGAGCTGGCATTGGAGTCGGGAAAACTGAATCATCTGGTCAAGGATCTCAGACAGAAGGGAAGGAGAGAAACCCCAAAGCATGACTCAGGAGTCAAAGACAAGGTCATCAACATGATCCGAACCCGGCCCGAGCGAAGGAAGAGGAAGTCATCGGAACAAGGGGAAAGGTGGATGAATGTCCCCATAACCTTCCCTCCTCTCCCCGATGGAGACGTATCGGACGATCCTCTCATAGTTGAAGCTACAATGGAAGGATACCTAGTAAGGAGAGTCTTTGTAGATGAAGGAGCTTCGGTGGAGGTAATGTTCGAACACTGCTTCAACAACTTGCCTCCGGAAGTAAGGTCTCGAATGAAACAAACGCAGACAGATCTGCTAGGGTTTGCCGGACAGGTGACTCGTCCGCTGGGAAAAATCAAATTAGATGTGTCATTCGGAGATGAGGGGTTGTACAGGAAGGTCAGGATGAAGTTCACAGTTATTCGGGCACCGTCACCATATAACGTTATCTTAGGAAGGACCGGATTGAAGATCCTGCGAGCCATACCTTCTACGGTCCATTCCATGATGAAATTCCCAACCCCTCAAGGAATTGCAACGTTGGTCACTCGTTCCGTCATCATTTCGGAATGTAGGAGATTGGAAAGATTGCAGACTATTGTTCAGGAGCAAGATAAGGAAGAAACAGGCACAGGAGAGGTGGGTTTAACGGAGGAAGTGGCGATCAACCCAGCCTTCCCCGAACAAGCAGTGACGATAGGAGGTGCGTTATCCGTTGAGGGCAAAAGGCGCCTCAAAGAACTGTTACAAAGGAACCTCGACATATTCGCATGGGAGCCAGCGGATATGACAGGAGTCCCTAGAGGGATCATTGAGCACACTCTGAATGTCAACCCTTCGATAGACCCGGTATGTCAAAAACGCCGAATGTTGGCGGCGGATCGGAGCCAGGCAGTCACAAAGGAAGTAGAAGAATGGGTCAAGGCTGGCATTGTCAGGTCGGTGAAGTACCCTACCTGGATATCCAACCCTGTTCTGGAAAAGAAGTGTGATGGAAGCTGGCGTATGTGTATTGACTTCAAGAACATCAATTCCGCCTGTCCAAAAGACTATTATCCCTTACCGGAGATCGACTGGAAGATCGAGTCGGTCATGGGGTATAAATACAAATGTTTCTTGGATGCTTATAAAGGGTATCACCAGGTGCAGATGGCAAGGGAAGACGAAGAAAAAACAGCGTTCTACACTGAGCAAGGAACCTACTGTTACACCAAAATGCCATTCGGCTTGAAAAATGTCGAAGCCACCTATCAACGGATGATAGACTCCGCTTTCCAATCACAGATAGGGAGGAACCTTGAAGCATATGTGGACGACATGGTCATCAAGAGCAGGGAAGAGCAGGGAATGCTAGCAGACATAGCGGAGACATTCGACAACCTTCGGAAGATCAACATGAAGTTAAATCCTAAAAAATGCTCCTTCGGAATGGAGGAAGGAAAGTTCCTAGGGTATATGGTAACTTCAAAAGGAATTCGGGTCAACCCAAAGAAGACGAAGGCAATAATGGACATGCAATCGCCGAGGACCCTGAAAGAAATGCAGAGCCTCAGCGGCAAATTGGCGGCACTCAATCGTTTCTTGGCTCGTTCGGCTGAAAGGTCCTTGCCGTTCTTCGAAACACTCAAGAACATCACTAAGGAGAATAAGGAGGAGTATCGGTGGACGGAAGAGGCAGAATCGGCATTCCAAGAGATGAAAAAGTTGATAACGGATCTTCCCTCACTAACGACACCAACGGCAAAGGAAACACTGTACGTGTATCTAGCGGCCGCGGAGGAAGCGGTCAGCGCGGTTCTCTTCACAGAAAGAAAGGGAAGACAATTACCAGTCCGTTATGTAAGTCGAACACTCAACGAAGCCGAGAGGAACTACGCCCCGATCGAGAAACTAGCACTGTGTCTACTGCACATGTCAAGAAGATCGCGGAGATACTTGAAGCACACCCTATAAAGGTAATCATGGACCAACCAATAAAGCAGATCCTCAACAAGCCGGAAGCGTCCGGGAAATTGGCTAAGTACTCGGTGGAGCTGGGTGCATACAACATAACATACGAGCCCCGGAACGCAATCAAAGGTCAAGTGTTAGCAGACTTCCTGTCGGAAGCTCCCATCGGAGAAAGTAACGACAAGTACTTCAGTCAGCCTGCGATGAAAAAGAAGGAGGAGAAATGGCTTTTGTATACGGACGGAGCATCCAATAACAAAGGCTCCGGAGCGGGTCTGGTACTAATCAACCCAGAGGGAATGGAGTTCACTTATGCCATCCGGCTTGAGTTCGACAGCACTAATAACGAGGCCGAATACGAAGCCCTACTGGCGGGGCTAAGGATGGCGGAGAGTATGCAGGTCCGTAGCCTTGAGGTCCGGGTGGACTCTAAGTTGGTGGCTAATCAGATAAATGGGGATTATGTGGCGAGTCACGAAAGTATGATCAAGTACCTAGCAAAGGCAAAGGAGTACATAGCTAGTTTTGAAAACTTCACCATCCGGAACATCCCTAGGGGCCAGAATCAAAAGGCAGATGTCCTTAGTAAACTAGCCACGGTCGCTTTTGACCACTTGACGAAAGAAGTACTAGTGGAGGTGCTAAGGGAAAGGTCGACGGAAAGTAAGGAAGTTAATAATGTCGTTGAAGAAGAAGGAGACAACTGGATGACCCCTATCATCCGATGTCTTGAGGAAGGAATTTGGCCGGAAGACCCTAATGAAGCCCGCAACCTAAGGATGAAAATCAGCCAATATGTCATGGAAGATGGTATACTCTACAAGAAAGCCTATTTGGTACCCATGATGAGGTGCGTGGGTCCCTTACAAGCAAACTACGTTATAAGGGAGATACACATGGGAGCTTGTGGAATGCATTCCAGTCCGCGCTCGGTCGTGGCGAAGGCCATGCGGCAAGGATACTACTGGCCTACAATGCACCGGGATGCCAGAAACGAAATAATCAAGTGTGACTCCTGCCAGATCCACTCCCCAGTACCGCAGCTTCCAAAAACCAAGCTAACACCCATCATGGCTCCATGGCCCTTTTACCAATGGGGTATGGACATAGTGGGACCTCTACCATCGGCAGTCGGAAAGGTCAAGTTCCTCTTAGTTGCCATCGATTATTTCACCAAGTGGACAGAAGCCAAACCGTTGGCAAAGATCACTGGGAAAGATGTCACGAAGTTCGTGTGGGATAACATAGTGTGCCGCTTCGGTCTCCCCGCCATCATCGTCACAGACAATGCTAAGCAATTCATAGACAACCCCTTCAAAAGCTGGTGCGAAAAACTCAACATCAAGCAGATTAATACAGCCGTGGCCCATCCGCAGGCCAACGGACTGGTAGAAAGGGCCAACAAGAGCTTGATGGAGGGAATCAAAACAAGGCTGGGGCGTGCAAAAGCCGGATGGGTGGACGAGTTACCGAATGTCCTTTGGGCACACCGGACATCCATCAAGACTAGCAACGGAGAAACACCCTTCAGTCTCACCTATGGAAGCGAAGCGATCATCCCGGCAGAAATAGGCATGCCAACGTACAGAGTAAGGCGGATAAGGGAAGGGCTCGAAGAGGAAGATCCCCGTCGAACAGTAGAACAAAATGAAGAAGATATCCGTCTCAACCTCGACCCGCTACGAACGGGGAAGAAGCCGTGATGGAGGCCCGATACAAAACGAAATTGGAAAAGTACTACAACCGGAAAGCACGGCTGGTTTCCTTCAAGCCAGGGGAGTTTGTGTATCGAAAAAACGAGGCCAGCAGAGCCGAAGATCAAGGCAAATTGGGACCCAAGTGGGAAGGCCCCTATCGGATCAAAGAGGCAAATCTCAACGGCTCGTACAAGTTGGAAACTTTAGATGAAGAGGAAGTGCCCCGGAAGTGGCACGCCATGAAGTTGAAGAAATGTTTTCTTTAAAAAAATATACATGCATTGTAAGCCTACGAGCATGAACTTTATTTTCACTTTCAGTAAGCAATGATATATATTCCCCTACCTATGACGGAGGAGGAAAGTTTTTCATGATCAAATCTCATGCCTAAGGGACGGACCGGCGGAGATTAGCTACCTCCGACCGCGCATCCAAAAACCCCTTAATTAAAATTAATTTACCCCCGTAAGTGCAACGACACTAGGGAAGGCCACATACCATTCGGTAGGCGACTGCATACCCCCGAATAATGCTAAGACATTAAGGGATGAGCAGAGGCATATGTGCCCAAGCGGCACGCAGATACCCCGGAGGCGTGACGACGCCAGGGATGAGCCACCAGGTAAATTTACCAACAGGCGAAACATCACCCCCAAAAGTGCTAAGTCATTAGGGAAGGCCGGGGTATATTTACTTACGGGCATAATTTAACGAGAAAAGTGCTAAGTCACTAACGAAAAACGCAAAAGACATACACAAGGATATACATATCAAAAGTGGCCGTCCGGAAATACGGATGACTTAAAATAGCATTACAAAGGTGCGAAAGTAAATTGTTCAAGTTACAACCCAAAGGCACGAGGGCCCACCACAATACAAACAAAACATTGTATAACATTGAATAGGATACAAAACAAGGTAAAGGCTAAGATCCTCCGGAAGTGCCGGCTCCGGGGGTGGCCCCGGTTCCCTCGGGAAGAATGTTCATCAAATCAGCCAAAGGGAGATGGTAGGATCTCTTTATTTTTTCTATATATGGGTAGCTTCGGGTGAACATCGTATCATAAACCTTGGTAAATCCCCGCACGGCCTCCATATCGAAATCATTCTGAGCAGCAACGATCCTTTCGACCTCTTCGTCAGATCGTTCCTCCCGGACCCCCCCAACCGGCCGTAATCAATAGCAAGATTGAAGACGCCCCCTGTGCTTGCTGGTACTCCTTACTACCCTGTAACCTACGAATCACCGTAGGGATCAACTCTTTAACATAGTTAAAACGCAACATCTCCTCCGGCCGCTCGATGGCAACTTCTTGCATATTCTTTCTCAAATCCGAGGCTTCTCTCTCGATTCCTCTAGCTCGAATTTTTCTTCTCCAACGACTCCTACAACGACCTGATCCTCTCGGCCTGCTCCGTATCCTTAGCCTTCAGCATCACAACCTCAGCCTCCAAACCCTCCAGCTTCGCCTTCAAATCCCCTTCCTTTTGCTCACAAGCTTGGTGAACCTCCCGAAGGGCCTGGTGATCGGCGGTTAATTTCTCATGGATAGCAGCTTGGGAATGAAGGCTAGCTCGGGTCTCGGAAAGTAATGGCTCAAGTCCGGAGCAAGCAGAATGGGCTCGGTGCAGTTCCGCATAACGACGGTTCAATCGCTCAAACCGCTTGAAGACTTCTGCAACTGCGAGGGATCCGTGGCACAGTTCAAACCACCCCCTATATAAAGCCCTTTCGTCAGTTTGATCTTCTTGTTCTGTGCGAATAAAGGGGGAGCAAGGTTAGCCATCATGTCTCTACAGAGGGCTGCGTCATTTAGGCTCGTGTTAGCTGTTAAACCCCAGCCGGGGATAAAAAGCTCCCCAGAACCCCTTCGTCCAAACAAACCTACGAAAAAAAAAATTAAAATAATAATAATAATAATAATAATAATAATAATAATAATAATAATAATAATAATAATAATAATAATAATAATAATAATAATAATAATAATAATAATAATAATAATAAAAGCAAGGAAGAGAACGAGGACGATGGATACCTCCTGAATAATCTTCGGTATAAGGTCCCGCCGGATGCTGGAGAGTCTCCTCCGCATTCACTCCTGACACCCCAGCTTCAGCCCCTGCAGAAAATGAAGTCAGAAATAAAGAACGTGCAACGAAAAAAGGGGGCATACCTTGAACGGCAGGGTTAGGAGTAGATTCCGAGAGAATCGGAGGATCCTCGACGGACAGCATTCCTTCCTGTAAATATCCTCCCTCTTGATCACCCTCGTTATCCCGCCCAGTCTCATCCACGATATCATCCGGCCTTAGGGTATTAATGGGGGAAATCGAGTGAGCGTCCTGAGAATCTTCCGGACTAGACAAAGACTTCAATAGAAGGAGACACCTGCCTTCTTCTCTTCAACAGTGACGAAGGCCCACCGGTAGGCCTTTTCTCCGCCTGCTTCCTTTTCTTTTCTTTGGCTTTAAGCACGCCGGAGTCGGCCCTCTCTACAATCCTCTGGAGCCTACTCGCCTCAGGAACAGGTTGATCAGCCCTCAATGGTTGAGTTACATGTTGAGGAATTTCTTCCCCTTCATTCAACGGGCGTCCCCTACCCAACCGGGACCCCTGCTCCGACCTCAAACGAAGATACTGAGACATGGTGATAACTACACAAGAAAGAGAAAGGGTCACCAAGAAAAAAAAAAAGACGGTCGCATTACCATTCTTGTCAATATCCTTGAACTCCACGCGAAACCCGGGGTGCTTCCAAATTCTAGTCAACCCGACCTCAAACAAAAGTCCGGAATGAACCGGTCAGAGCTCAACTACCCCTTCACACAGCCTCCGAACATCACCTTCGGAAAAACCTCCAGCGGGAACACTATCCGAAACATTTGAATCCGGATGCCTCCAAGGCATGGCATCGGGGATAGCCCTCCGGTCAATCAAGAAAAAGCTATCCTTCCAGTTCTTTAGACTTGAACATGTTTCCTTAAAAAGACGCGGACGAGACTCTCCTCCAGTCCTCCTCTGGAAGGAAAACCAATGTCCCTGCTTATTCAAAGTATAGAAAACCCGGAACAAATTCACGCTGGGCTCAATTTCTAAGCTTCGGCAATAGATCTCAAACATAACCAACCTATTCAATCCGATGGGTACCAATTGAGAAATGTGCACCTTAAAGTATCGGATCACGCTCAAAAGAAATGTGGAAAAGGGAACTCGAACCCCGGAAAATGCAAAATACTGCTCATAGAGTCCGATGGCATCACGGGGAAGGTTGTTCATGGTAAACTCCGAGGTAAACGGGGATGTAGATCGGTCGGGATACCATACTCGCTAATAATATGTTCAAGTTCCCCTTCGGATAGCATGGAAGAATACACATGCATATCAGATTTGGGGGCTGTATCACCGGAGGATGCTACGGAACCAGAGGCCATTGGATATTGACAAGAAGGCGCAACGAAAAACAACGGAGGAATAATGGGATGAAACTCACCTAAACTTGCCGAAAGGTTTGCCAAACAGAGGACGAAGGAATCGAAAAGTAAAAGTGGAAATTACAAATGAGGTAAAAACGCTTTATATAGGCCAAAAAGGTGGGGACATGAAACGTCCTATCGTGTCAGAGATCGACGCGGATGAATCTAAACCGTCCACCACGACGCGTCTGCCACGTGGCAAAATCCCACGGTTTTCGGTAAAATATTTTAACCCGCTCACTGAGTGGGCCTGGGCTCATTGTCCCAAGGAGTGGCCCGCGAAGCTAAAGCCAGTCCAACTGACCCGAATGGTTCCAAAGAACGACTAGATTAAGTATCACATCAATTGTCAAAGACAAATAACATGATACTGGGGGGACATGACGACGTATATGGTCCTTCGGTCAACGACCGAAAGACCTGGAACACCACCGAAAGGCCCTCCGATAGGCTACCGCCGAAGGGCGAGTTGACTGACAAGTACCTTTGGCACCTTGCCCGACGCAATTCATCTCATTCTCTTGAATGTCGAAAGTACACCAGAGCAAGTGTCCCGACGACACCAGTGGTCCCATAAAGTACAACGGTCTCGGGGACCGATAGTGACATCAAGTAGTATAAATACGCATACAATAGTTGGAGACAGAGGTATCATTTTTTTCACACACACATTTATACTATACCTTTCGGTAAAACACATACTTACTCTTACGCCGGAGTCGGGTCCTGGGATAACACCCGGGGCGAGACTAACGCGTTGTTTATCTTAGCAGGTATCTAGAAGGCTTATTCCCAAGGCTGAAAGATAACTGCGACAACCCACAAAAAAATACTTCGACAATCATCATGCTGAGCCGATTATTTACCTTTTTGTCTTGTAAAAAAAGTGAAGTGTTACACACTAGAACTAGATGTTGGAACTGAACTGAGCTAATTGAACTCACTTAACGCATATTACACATCAATTCATGGTTATTAGACAATTTGGGTACGTTTTATATTGAATTTTTCTTTAACTAACAAATTTTTAGTTGTAACATAGGCGATTTCATAGAGGTGTCAAGATGGACGGGTTGGGTACCGGGTCAAAACAGGTACGGGTTGAAACAATACAATTACTATTACATTTTGGGTCAGGTGGGTTTGGATTGACCCGCGCAAACTTATTGGTTACTGATTACTAATTTTGATTCAAAAACAATGCTATGATACTAGTATTCTATATCTGTGAATAAAACAAATAGTTGAAGTTGTGTGCATCAAGATCTTAAAACAAAGGTTTCAACCCGTTTGACTACTACCTTTATAGCTACAATGTACTATTCAACCCGTTTGAGAAAAAACATAATCCAACTTATAAATGTGTTGAAATTTGCCACCTTCACTCATTTTTACCACATACTTATAACTTAAATGCAAAATTTAACTTTGGCATTCCAATTTCATGGACTAGAGTTAGTGTGCATTAAGCTGTTAACCGAAGGAAAACATAAAGACTTCCAGAAACCAAATGTGAGCATCTCCAATTTTTTTTGTAAAAGTTGTCCTTGAATTGTATTTCTACTGTTTCTTCTAAATGGCCATGAGTAAAATTGATATAAAAAGACGAGTCAGACCATTAGCGAAGATGGTGTGATTTGTGTTTCATTGCACAATCTGTAGTATGAGAAAGTTTGGTTTGTGTAGGAAAAAACATGGATTTATCAGTAAATGTACAACTTCAAGTAGACTACTTTAGCTCAGATGCTCCATCAGAAACAGTTTCTTCAACATGCTGCTGCTTCAAGATGCTTTTATTTGTCTGTTTGCCCAGAACCAGAAGCAGCTTCCTTCCCTTTTCCCGTATCACCAGATTCCTTATGCTCGGCTTCCTCAGTTGGTTTAGATCCCTTGGGGTCACTTCCTTCACCAGAATTCTTACCACCAATTAGCTCAGCACATGTAGGCTCCTTAAAGTCATTTCCAGCTTCAAAAGATTCCATAGGCTGCCAAAAAAAGCATCTAATAAGCACCACTAATATACGCACCAACCAACTTATCCTTAACAAATTAAGCTATAAGATCACCTCAGATATTGTTTGGTGAATTAATGAAACTGCCTTGATAACATTCTCACGAGGACCATAAACACTCACTATTCTCTCCCATTCTTTACCACCACGTGGAGGATTAGGATTTACCTGAACATTCAGAATTACAATTTTAATAACCTAATATATATGAAAAAGCTTCTGGAGTTTTGCTTATTTGTCATATAAAGTAACAACCCTTATCCATGCACCAGATGTCATTTCCATTCTCACAATATGGGCTCGTTCAAAGCCAAGAACACGTGAAACCTACAAAAACATATACAATAAACAAGCCTGTCAAAAATTCTTTTAAGGTAAAACTGGCATACAGCTATTTTTGGGATGGATGAAGTAATGATTTATCACCTTGTTTTCGTGAATCTTCGTTTCATACCCATAAACAGTTGGTGGCATCAAAATTACTGGATAGCAGACACTACTGTAGGTCTATTATCAATAAAGCAAAATACTGGGATCAGACTAGTTACAAAATGATGTCAATGAATGAAAAAATTTTAACCTTCAGGACTTTGTTTAGGATGAGTTCTTCAGCCATATTAACTTGTTCAACTGTGCCCACTAAGTCAAGATATGCGTGACTGTGTTTATTGGTTTCAGTATCAGCTAATAGTCCAATCGTGGCTTTTGAGACTCTGTGAATGTGTATCATCCCTGCGAAGTCTACCTCAAGTACTTTGAGAAGCTGTCAATAGGGAAGTTAATATACAATCATTGGTAAAAGAAGGAAAGTTGGCATTGTTTATGGAATAGATGAACTGTGCAGAAGTCACTTACTTCTTTGTTACGAATCCGATACACTTTCCTACCAAGTTGTGCTCCTGCAGCAATTGCCTCAGCGAGATGCTGAGCTTTTCGATTATCCTCTTCTGTTAGTGATTCAAAAAGAAAACATATTAAACATATACACATTCAAGCCCTCATGCCGACTTTTTATATAAACTACAGAATCCATATTATGCAGCAATTATAAGCAGATCATACCAATAACCTTATTGATACAAAGACCTTGTAACACATATCTTTGGCATCTAAGAATGTGATATCAAAGAACAGCAACAACCAATATTTTCTAATAGAATCACAGGTGTCTTTTTGATATATATTATCAGCATACGAGACCATTACAAGATCGATTCACAAAAGTTACCTCAAAGACACAAAGTACTTGGTATGATTTATCTCATCTATTTGGTTGAATTCATCACAAGAATATAAAATACATACACAGATTACCTCAAACACAAATTATACACAAACGGATCGATTAATTAGATTACGTATAAATAGTAACAACAAGAACTACTTACGCAAAAATAGCATCATGAAACACACGAAATGGCAGTCAAGAAAACACACAGATCAGATGACACCTGGTATCAGTCGATTACAGGTTTGATACAAGCACATCTATCTGTCTGATTTCATCACAATACCTCAAACACACAAAATACGGTATAAGATCCATTTCTTTTTTTATTTTTCATCACAAATACAACACACACATTACCTCAGCCACCAAATATGAACATTGATTACAAGTCTCTTTTTGATGAAATTTAAACAATTAGATAACCGAATATATAAACAACAAATCAAGTTGAGTAAACAAAACACTGCATAAATCTCGTGAAAACAAACACAAACACACAAATACACTCGCAGTAACGAATACACAAATTACAACTATGATATATCATTTACATGTTCGATACACATACATCTATATGTTTAATTTCATGACATATATGCATTCAAAGTACCTCAAAGACACAAAATACGCAAAGTGAACCGCAAACTACACACACATGACAAATTACGATCAACTGATTACACTTTCTAGACACACAACCACATGATACTTCTTTTATCTCAAATGCAAAATATACGCATTGATCAGTTTGTGACAAGATCAAATAAATCACAATACCGATACATAAAAAGAACAAATGAAACATCACAAGAAACGAATTAAACACAAAAAATGGCGCAAACTTTAATCAACTTCTTACAGTCACAAATCGGTCATATAAACAGCAAGAACCACAAAAACGGTCATATCACGTTCAAGAAACATTATACAACAAGAATCTCGTATAAATAAACGAACTTCTCCACAACAACATCACTAAAAACGAATCAAACACATGAAAATACCAGTAAGTCAATAACTAATACAATTTCGCGTAGATATTAATAAGTCAAACAAATCAGTTTACGATACATAAGAATAACTACCAACATAATAACATCAAGTTCAAGAATCACTATGCAACAAGACTCTTTAAAAAAACATCACGAGAAACGAATCAAACGCAAGAAATTATTGATAAAAGTACACTTTCATATAGATTACGAGATGAGGTTCTTACCAAAGATTCTCTGATAGCAGAGATCAGAATTCGGATCACTACCAGGTTTCAGTAACGATTTTGGCAACTGCTGATTCGGTTCTTCGATTCTCGCCTTTGCGTACTTGTTGATTTTTGGTTTTTGATCCATTTTTGTTACAGACTGATTTTGAGTGTTAGAGAAGAAATGGCGTTGTAAATGTTATGATAGATGTTTATACATATAGTTAGCTCTGGTGAGAAAATAGGCGGGAAATACTGTTATGAATATGGGATAACTGATTTCAACGGAAATTTAGACTTAAGTCCTCTGAGATATGATGTATTTACAGTTAGTGTGTTTGTTTCATTAAGATGTTTTGGGTCTGAATCTGACTACCACATCTTACTAGTAAGAGGTGGGTAGAAGGTCTAAATCTGAACGAAATAATGTTGTTTGTTTTTGTATAATTGTCTGAATGATTGTAAGTCTGTTTTGCAATTTGTTTATTAAACCAACGAATGATAATAAATAACTTATGTAAATATAAAACAAGACTTTTATCATAAATATAACATAGTTAATAAACAATTAAATATATTATATAAAGTTTACAA
The DNA here is from genome assembly GCA_910596185.1 of Chrysanthemum makinoi. Lineage (NCBI taxonomy): Eukaryota > Viridiplantae > Streptophyta > Magnoliopsida > Asterales > Asteraceae > Chrysanthemum > Chrysanthemum makinoi. The sequence continues at coordinate 62,582,326 of OU343222.1, read as the reverse complement.
AGCGAGTAAGACAAGTCTCCCACCTCTGAGTAAGATGTTATATGTCTAACTCTACTAAAAGAAACAAACAAGAAAAAGCGTACCTCTACTGGTAAGAGTAAGAGGCCTAGTAAGACTTTTTTTAAAAAAACAAACACACCCTTAGTCCCTGAACTTGCTTTCAGTTTTATCACTTTTATGATCGAGTTCTAATGTAGTTACAGTTGGTTCCTATTGTGGTCATAAAGATAGTTCTCGTTATTATAATTGATTGTATTTGAAGTCTTAAATATCATATTAAAAGTGATTTAATCAGCATACTATTTTTATTAACACGAGCTAATAATTAACCTAATTAAGACAATCAAATGTGTATTCTTAAGCTAATATTTTTGGAAATGGATTAATCTTAAGGTGATTGTTATTGTGATGTTAAAATTTTTGTATTTGTATTTTTGATTATTTGAGGTGGAATGGCATGTTTTGTATTGCTCTTCTGTTTTTTTTCGAGGTCTTGTAATAATATCTTGCCTTTCCAAAAAATAAAAAATAAAAAATTGTATTTTACCTTATCTACAATAAGTGACAAGTAAATAAAAATGTATTTAATAATCTTTTTTTTTGTTAATTATGATTTTCGCCTTATACAATTTTAATCAAAATATTTATTTTTTGGGTAACTTTAGTTTCATAATTTTAATCAAAACAGCACACAACCCATACTTTAATAAGCTCATTGTGAAAAAAAGGTTCAGCTTATCAAAACGATATTATGAAATGTAATTAAAACCTTTGACCGGTGTTAAATAGTGACCTTCAATTCGTCATCATCGCAAATTCAGTGTTACGTAAGCTTATCTCTCTTAAACCAACTTCACCACCACCATGGTGTAATAGGGCAACCAATCTCACGATCTAAAATATACCTCACTTATACACAAATTGTGACAATCGGTAAATTCTCAAACTTTAATTTAATAATAAATTATTATTTATTATTACCTGAACGTTTTGAGCAAGCATTAGCTCACTTGATATAATTATGGGAAGTTATCCCGCACACTGAAACAATTTAAACTATTTATGAATATCAGAAAATGCGCACTTTATATTTTTCGACATGAACTAATTAATAAAAATTTAAAAATGAGAAGTTACCTCATTTTTTTTTGAAAATGAACCCACACGCGTACCGACACCCAAATTAGTGATGGCAATAATTATTTAACTCATGTACGAATCTAAAGATGTTTTTATAACACTTATATAAAAACACTCCCGAAAATGCATATTATACATTTTACTTGAAAGTGTCAAAGCGCGACACCGCGACTCACTTTTAAAACACTACGAGATCATAAAAATCATTAAATGCAAAAATCATTAAATCATTAACGGGCTTAGACCCAATCAACAATTATGGACACCCAAACAAAACCGAACCTTCATTAATTTATTTGTATCACTAAAACCAAATTTAATTCAATGTGATATGACAAGTTTTTATAATCACTTTTTCTTTTTTTTTCCTCCTTCCTGCTCGTACCAAACCACACAAAATGAACACTTTTATATATTATATATTTTTTTACTTTTCTCTCTTGTGTTAAAAACAAACCAACAAAACCATGGTCAATCTCTACATTCTTTTTCATTTCTTTTGCTTGCTACTTCACGACACATGCAAACACTTTAAAGTTTCCTTCTTCCTTGCGTGTAAACATAACCAACAGGGGACAAAACCTTTTCCTTTAGCCACCCTATGTATTATTAATTCCCCTAGCCATGCCTTGACCATCTTAACCTTGTTAACTAGTGTACAATATGTTTCCTTACCCACAAACACATGACATGACCATGCCTCTTCTCCTCATAAACAGTCAAATGTCATGCATGCCATAGACGAAACTTGAATATTTTTTTTGGAGGGGCCGAATCGGAGATTTTTTTGTAACCTCAATTAAATTACCTCTAAAACCTATAATATTTACACCAGGTGCCGCAAATTTTGGGGGGGCCGCGGCCCCCCCGGGTCTCTATGAAGGTCCGCCCTTGATGCATGCTTAAGAATAATCAAAAGTCACTTTTCTCTTTACTTGAAATTCATGCAAGAAAGGACTAAAATATGGTTGGTTTATATGGACGGTGGCTATTTGGTTAGATTAACCCTTCCTATAATATAGGGGTACTTTTGTCCCCCTTTGTCCCCTCTCTCTCCCACATGGCGGCTGTGGGTCCCCTCACATGGCTGTACCATTTTTTTTATTTTTTTTTATTTTTTTTTTTAATTGTGTAGTGTTTAAGTATATGTATAATGTATTTATTTGTGTAGTGTTTTTATATGTATAGTGTTTTTAATTGTGTAGTTTTTTATATGGTATTTATTTTACGTTACTTTTTATAAAAAAAGTTTATTAAAAAAAGTTTATAAAAAAAGTTTAAAAAAAGTTTATAAAAACACTACACAAATTAAATATACCACACAAATAAATACACTATACATATAAAAACACTATACAAATTAAATATACCACACAAAATAAACTTAAAAAAAAAAAAAACACAATGGTACAAAGGGCGACCCACAGCCGCTGCATGTGAGAGAGAGAAGGAGGACAAAAGGGACCACTTTTGGCAGTCTAGGGGTAGACCCCGTTCATAGTACCACCCCTAAAATATTGCTCAAACCATGCCTTGAATTGCCTATATAAATGATCAACTTTCACACTTACATACTCACCTAAGCAAAAACACAAGCAAACACACATTTCACTTACATTTACATACGAGTTACAAGCTCAAACAAAGGAGTTTTGGAAAAACTATAAGGATTTTCGGGTTATATTTTGAAAGTTAACTGGTTATAACTCTCGGTTCACATCTCATATGACTAACACTCTCATTTGAAACCCACTGTAAGAGCTCTAAGCTTTCAAACTTATGTCTCTTTATATCACACGTATGATTTCATGATGAACTATTATTATGCCAAGGTTTTGAAAACTAAATGGGACTTGGTTTACTTTCTTGACTTCAACATATATATACATGCGTTCATATATACATGAATCAGATATGAAATTGGTTTTGTTCAAAAGAAACTTGTGTGGTGATTTTCTTTTTTTGAAAACTTCTTAATACATATATATTGACCAAGTACTTATTATGATAAAACCCGAAGTCAAAATGCTTGTTTTGAAACGTTACAGCTCATTCGACTAACTCTACAAACCAAAGTTCATTATGAAAACTAGAGATACTAGAGTACATGCATAAGTTGGCGGATCGAGTCTTAAAAACGAAATGGAAGCTTAAACACAGTACACGAGCTCACTGTCTTAACAATATGTAAACAATATCCCAGAACTGAAATACTATATAAACGAATTGTTGGGTAGAATAACATAAGAAGTTGCCTAGCTCAGTTGGTTAGGGATGTTGGGCTGTCAAGCGGTTGGTCACAAGTTCGAGCCACAGCTACGGCATTTTTACAATTTTTTTTGTTTTTTTTGCCACTTCCACCAATTGACAGTTTCAGTCCCTCCAATTCGAATAACTTGCTACTATTCTTAAAAACTTATTAAACTTGTAACTAATATATATATTCACACTTTGAAACCAATCGAATCTAAAAAATAAAAAAAAAATAAAAAAAAAAAAAAACCATTCGACTTGTATTTATCCTCATACTTGAGTAAATATTCGAGCCAACCTTCATACGAAAGTTTCGTATACATTTTTTTTTTTACTCCTTTCGAGAGCCAATACTTACAAAACATTTTGAAATGATTTTTTAACGTAAAGTCTACCACACAAGCAACAATAAACACAACCACTTGTAAACACTTAAATTTATTTACACACTTTGAGTCGTGAGTACACATTTCTGTAAACTAAGAATTGCCATACTAATTTAGGTCTTGTGTTGGTGCCACACACTGCTACTTCTTAACTATTCATTTCGGAGGACTTATTTCGGAGGTGAGTTCGTAGCCCCACTTTTTAACTCGTATTTGCTTTGCAAACTTGGGGTGAGAAACATGCTTGATTTTTATGGACCATTTAAACAATGCTTTTGTTTGAAAAACTATTACGTGTTAGCCTAAGTACTGTATCCCAAATTCATGCCCATACTCATGTACCGTTAGTTCCCGCTGGGAATCACGAGTGATATAAATAGATCTATTGAGGGTGACGCCTCCATCCGTGTTGGAGAACCAACTGTCCGGATAGGACAAACGGATGTATACCATGTCGAATTACAAGTGTCACGGGATAGAACACTTACCGGGCCTTATTATGATTACATGAGCTCATTTCATTCACATTGTCGTAGCTTCGGTAACATGGAACTTATTGCAGCGTAGTAGACTTTCGTATAACAATATGCACATTATAATGTTAACCTATAAACGTAGTAGACTTTCGTATAACATTATGCACATTATAATGTTAACTCGTAACCTTATTTAAAAGACTTTCGTATAACATTATGCACATTATAATGTTAACTTGTAAACTTACTAGACTTTCGTATAACATTATGCACTTTATAATGTTAACTCGTAAACTTATTGGTCCAACCTTCGCTTTTATGTAAACCTATGAACTCACCAGCTTTATAGCTGACCTTTTTAGCATGTTTTCTCAGGTATTTGATTTTGAAGTGTGACGATATCAAGGCAGGGCTTGGCATGACATTGTCATAGACTACACCGACTTATTTGGGACCACCTTTTATTAATGGGCCATATTTCCGCAACAAATAAACTTTTGTAAACTTTATTATTTTATCAATAAAAGTTCTTAAACGGGTTTTATTATACGTTATTTATTACCTGTGTTATGATGTCAATTGAGTCGCTCCCTCGGGTTTTGGGGGTGTTACACAAATATACCCCCACAATATTCTCACGCATCAAAAAATATATATATTTCCTCATTCTACACAACTCAGATTTCTAAACAACCGAGTTCCCTCAAAAATCCATGACCAACGCGTCGAGTGGGGGGAAGTTTTCAAAGAAGACGCGTCGTTTGTAGTGCCAACGAGTATTTATATGTGTCCTCCAAGCCTTAGGGTGGTGGCAACCATGCCTAAGCAATTTTTTCATGCCTAATCACCCACCAATAATATCATTCCATCTCATCTCATACCTAACAATAGATTTTTAGCGGCAACCATGTCTAACCCATACCTCATCTATTTTTTTTATTTCTTTAGCATGCAACGGTTACAAATATTAAATGCCCAACGTATACATTTGCTCATGCCTAATCGGTAAAGTATATCGATTCTACACCCACTCTTGTGATGCCGATCCATGCCGAGTTGGAGGCAATGCTTACACCGATCAGCATGCTTCATGCCTAAGTCATGCCGATCCCCATTGCCAGTACCCTTATTAGCACTCTTTGTAGCTCAAGTGCCGTTAAACACCGGATCTTGTATCTCTTTTGGGACTTGATCTTTATTTGTAGGTCATTCCAGCACAAGGGTGCTCACCTTTTTGTGGCTCATTCCCTCTTGAAGTTCACTTTTTTCTTATTGGGTTAAAAAAATTGAACTACTTAGAAACTCATTTTGACATATTACTTAACTGGTTCCCATATCTATATATTTACTACTAGATATAATTGGTGTAATTTTTGAAATATATTGAAAACTTAAAACTTATTCAGGAAAAATATTAAACACACGAATTGAATTATATTGAAAACTGAAACACCGTCTGAAACTAATTGTAATAGTTGACTTGAAAATTTAAAACTTAATCTAGGAAAGTATTAATAATATGCCAACCAAAAACTAAGAAACTATTTTCGTGTACTAATCAAGGAAAATATTCAGTTCGTGTACTAATGTAGGAAATTATTAACAATGTGTGAATCAAAAAACACTGTTAATAGTAATCTAAAAAACTATTAACAATTTAATACCCCTTAAAAGGAATGAAATGAGAACTTTTTAAATATAGGGGCATTTATATACATCCTCATATTTCAACCAATATTTACATATTTCCCGAAACCTTGTTTTAGGAGCATTGTACATCATGCATTAAAAACTTGTATTTGGGAAAATATGTAAATATTGGTTGAGATATGGGGACGTATGTAAATCCCTCTTAAATATATGATTTCGTTTGAGGTTTATAACTCACAATATAAACACTTTTTATACGTTTGGTGATAAATTATAAAAATTATTTGTTTACTTAAATTATCGTATGTTATACTCCTTTTGTCCCAAATTTTATGTTCATTTTGATTTTTTCAATCAAACTTTGACTTTAAATATATCTTTTTGTGTTATATAATACATGATGTAAAATATATAAATGAAATTGGGTTTTAAATATATTTCTATTGATATAACTTTCATTAAGCATTATATAATAAAAAAAAACATATTTAAGGTCAAAGTTTGATTATAAAAATCAAAATGGACATAAAATTTGGGACAGAGGTAGTAACATTTTTCAATCAAAGTTTGATCATTTTACCTTGTATGCATAAACGTTACACAAAACACATAACCAAAATATTAAAATGACGTTATGAAATCCAGTTGCTATGCATGGTTACTCGTCTTGTAACCCAAATAGACATAAAGTTTGTCATCAATATTGACATAATTCAAAATGCCTATTTTTTTGTCCTGTTCAATCTTAACTATAAAAAAGCAAATATTACTTTTATTTAGTAATAAGAAAAAAAATCTTTTAATAACGGTGGATATTTGATAGCACCGAAAAGCAAATACGAGATTACGAATCTTATTGCTTTTGCAAAAGATAATAATGTGTAGGTCCATAATATATATACGACTTATGACACAAAATCACATCACCAACAGTAAAAGTTTACTAATAAAAACACCTTAATTAGCTAATAGCAAAGGTAGCAATAACAATGGCGACCACTGCAGCACGTATGCAACTCACCATACTACTCGTACTTCTTGCATGTTTTCTTGGTATGTCTCGTTCTGTTTCGGTTACTTTAATTATTTCATTATCAATAGTTCGGACTCGGTGATCATAACATGTTTTGATACCTTTCCTTTTGGGTTTATCTCTATCAGTGTTGGCATCTAAGGAGAAAATGGAACTGGGTTCAAACGAGTTCGAGATGATGACAAAAGCTAAGAAGAGTTGCAAGACAACATTGGGGTTATGTACCCACGATTGCCTCACGGGGTGTTGTAACGAGAAGTGTTCTAAGAAGTTCATACATGGGACCGGAAAATGTTTAGAACCAGTAATGCCTGTTGCACCATGTTTGTGCCAATACACTTGTTAGAATATTTTCAAAGTTGAACTTTGCTGCAAAATTTTGAATATGAAACTATATTTTGTGTTCTCACATGTTTGGTATTTGATTCATTTCAGTTGGGCTTCAAAATTTAAGTTTTACTCATGATGTGTATGAATCGTTCAGGAAATAAAATGCTGAATCCAGTGTTGATATGGATGTGAATGGCTAAACATACATGATACATCAATCATATATCATAACGTTTAAATCAACTAAGATGTTACTAATCTTTTGTTATCAAAAAGTTATATATGTTTCGTTACACCTATTCGCCTAGCCAGTCGTGTAGTTCTTTTAAGCCATAGTGAGGGAGTTGCTAGTTAATCTTGTTTTACCCTGTGATGCTTATATTGTAGTTGTGTTTATTGTTTTTTTTACGCACTCATCAAATACGAAACAACCATATACAAAACTGCAATATAACTGGTGACATCATCAGTTTCTTAAGTTGTTGAGCCTTGTTAAAACAAAAAAGACATGTCATTCTTTGGGCCATCTTCAACCATCGTAATACTCCCGGTTGCCGACGACTAGCTCACAAGTTAGGCGAATGCAATGTTTTGTGTAGTTCAAATGTCAAGTAATACATTCTCTCTAAACCGGATATGGGTCGACAATGACGGTCACAACAATGTGATTTGGACGATGGAGATTTATTATTGAAATCATTTTGATGTTCTACGCGGTTTCTATAGAACGTTTAGTATAACTTAAAACTGCTTCTCATCAACAAGTTGATATTAATCAAATCATAAAAGTGACAAATGAGCACTAAAATCAAATTACACTTTAAGTAAAGACTGGTAGTAGCGGTGACCCTTGCAAGAGTCGGTCTAAGTTGCAAGGACCTCCCCAAAAAAAAACAAAATACGAGACCCCCGTCTTCTTTTTTGCTAGGTTTGGTCGCTTAACCAATCATGCATTTGGTTTGTGTGTGTTTTTTGTAAGGTATGTTTTTTTTACTGATGTCGCTTTACTACAAGCTAAGGATCATGTGTTTGTTTAAATAGAAAATATGATGTGGCGCTGAAGTGACAGATGTGACTCTAAAAGTATTCCTTCATTCCGATTGAGGTATTCCAAAAGCGCCCTTATTTGTTTTGTTAACTTTTAATGATATTCATAATCGCTTTTAACATTGTTTGTTATAACAGAACCGTAAGAGAAGAAAAATGATTTTATTTTACCAAAACATCAAGTGTGATAGTAGCTCATTTGGCTGTTCTAAAATGATACTGTATTATTTATATTTTTTATCTAACGCCATGGAAAATTATATAAGGTAAAAGTTAGCAAAAAAAACAAAGAGATTATGAATATCATTAAAGTTGAATACTTTATTTTAGTGGTTACGAAAAATTATTCTTTATAATTAATAAAATATTAATAGTGCCCACTAAGGGTATATAATATGCACCTTGATCAGATATATGTTTTGCAAAAAGGCTAAGTTTTTACATATATTCATCTCATCCAGTTGCCTCTTTGCAATTAGCGCAAATAGAATTTCCCAAATCATAAGTTGAATGGCATCTACTTCAGCTTCATCCGTTCAAAAGAGCTTCAAGTATGATGTTTTTTTAAGTTTCAGAGGCGAAGACACTCGTAACAACTTTGTTAGTCATCTTTATAAAGCTCTTGAGCAAAATGGGATTCAAACTTACAAGGATGATAAAAAAATTGAAAAAGGGGAAACGATCGACACCCAGCTCATGGAATCCATTGAAGACTCAAGATTCTTCATCATTGTGTTCTCTAAGGATTATGCAGGTTCATCTTGGTGCTTAGATGAGCTTGTCAAGATTATGGAGTCTTGGGAAGGAGTGAGCAGACGCTTACCCAGTCTTTTATGATGTGGAGCCCACGGAAATCCGCAAGCAAAGTGGGGCTGTTGAAGAAGCTTTTAGAAAACATGAAAATAAAGAAGCTGCTGGGAAATGGAGAAAGGCTTTAAAAGAAGCAGCTGATCTGGCTGGGTGGGAGTCGAAAAAGACTGCTAATGGGTAATTATTTGTAATTTATCTGCTAGATGAATTAATTTTATATCTTATTGATAATTAGTAATTAGTTAGATCATCTTCATTGTTACAGGGATGAATCCAAATTGATCGAAATAATTGTTGACGGTATTTTCAAAAAGATATGTTCCAGTAGTACGAGTGTTGACGGAAAGTTAGTAGGCATGGAAATGAGAATAGAAGATTTACTTTCATCTTTAGAACTTGATGCTCAAGAAGTCCGCATGATAGGGATATGGGGGATGGGAGGTGGGGGGAAGACAACTTTGGCAAGAGCTGTTTTTGATCAAATATCCATTCAGTTCGACGGTAAAGCATTTGTTGAAAATGTAAGGGAAGTTTCAAAATCCTCTTTATGCGGTTTGAATAAGTTGCAACAACAAGTTCTTTCAAGCGTGTTAAGTAAAGAAAACATCACTGTAAGTAGTGTTCATGAAGGAACAAACATGATAAAAAGGATGATACGTGGGAGAAAAGCTCTTATTGTTCTAGATGATGTTGATGATATAGACCAACTTGAGGCGTTAGCAGGCGAGCCTGAGTGGTTCAAAGTTGGAAGCAGAGTTATCATTACCACACGAGATAAGCAAGTTCTGTCATCCCACGGAGTGAAGTTCATTCATGACGTCAACCTGTTATCACCCACCGAAGCGATTTGTCTCTTGAGTAAGTATGCATTTAAAAAGGATATTCCGAATGAAGGGTATGAAGAGCTTTCACAAGAAGTTGTACAATACGCTGATGGTCTTCCATTAACGATCAAAGTTTTGGGTTCACTACTTTGTGGTCAAAATGTGCCTCAATGGAAAGATACCCTAGAAAGACTAAAAAAAATTCCATTGAAGACAACTATGGAAAAATTGGAACTCAGCTATAATAGTCTTGAGGAGGATTACAAGGAAATTTTTCTAGATGTTGCATGCTTACTCAAAGGTTGGTCGAAAGACTATGCAGTCAAAGTGTTTGAAAGCTGTGGATTTTATGCTGAAGCTGGCTTAAGAGTTCTTGAGCAGAGATCCCTTATAAATATATATGAAGGTCATATTTTGGGGATGCATGACCATATTGAAGAAATGGGCAAGAATATTGTTCGTCGTGTGAACCCCAATAAACCTGAAAGGCATAGCCATTTATGGGTTAAGAAGGAAATTGAAGATATATTGGCTAATGACTTGGTAAGTATCAAGTTATTTCGATTGTTAAACTAAAAAGTCTAAAAGTTCAATTTAGTCATTGTACAAAAACAAAATTTTGTTTTATTATATATACAAAATAGCTTCCATGATAAGTAGTCAAATACACTACTTCTTTTATTTCTTATCTATGATAATCCCACCATCACCCAACCACCACTCCCGCCACCAAATCACCACCCAACCAACACCCCAAAAATCCCCAAATTTAACGAAAACCCTAACCTTAAAATATGAAATTGAACCAATTCCTCTAATTTACTAGAAAAAACAAAAAGACCCAAATTTTATAAAAATTAGAAACCTTAACCTAAACATTTCATTTCAATTCGAGAAATTTACACATTTTGTTTTGTAATGAAACAAATCTCATGGTCACTGCTATTTGAATTGCAGGGTACCCAAGCAACAAAATGTATAACACTGCAGAATGCATATGGATTGAATTTTGAAATTTTAATGAACGGTCTCGCAAACATGAAGGAACTTAGATTTCTTCATTTTAATACATATGGATTGAATTATGACGAAGTTAGCAAGTGGAACTTTGATGAAGATAGTCTACACCTTCCAAATTCCTTACGATTTCTGGGATGGGATTTTTATCCTTTTTCAAGTTTACCGAAAACATTTCAAGCAAAAAATCTTGTTGGACTTGATATGCATGGAGACAAGATGGTTCAACTTTGGAAAGATGGAGAAGAAAAGGTAGATCGAATAATGGTTGATTAATTGGTAGTTTATGTTTCCCTCTTTTGTTAGTCAATACAGAAGTTGACATTTAGCTTTCCATTTTTTGTTTCTTATGACAGGCTTGTTTAAAGCTCAAGTTCCTAAAGTTCACAGCTTCATTGTTGAGGACCCTTGCCCTTAGTGTGGCTCCGAATCTTGAGAAACTAATTCTTGAAGATTGTTTTTATTTGGTAGAAGTTCATTTCCAGGTTACTCCAAATCTAAAGGAGTTACGGATCCATAATTGTACAGGATTGGAAAAATTACACATGCCTGCTGAAAGTCCAAAACTCAGATCTATCGAACTTTATAATTTAGAGTTGAGGACCCTTCACCTCAGGGTTACTCCAAATCTTGAGACGCTAAGAGTCAAGAATTGTACTAATATGATCGAACTTCATATGCCTGCTCAATGTCCAAAGCTCGTAGATCTCGACCTCAGTAATTTAAAGTTGACGACCCTTCACCTCGGGATTACCCCGAATCTTAAGACGGCAAGCCTCAATGATTGTTGTGATTTGGTCGACCTTCAGATTCCTGCTGAATTTCTAAAGCTCGTTAATCTCGACCTCATTAATTTAAAGTTGAGGATCCTTCACATCGGGATTACTCCAAATGTTGAGACACTACGCCTCGACAACTGTACTCATATGGTCGAACTTGAGATTCCCGCTGAATGTCCAAAGCTCGTTAATCTCCACCTCAGTAATTTAAAGTTGACGATTCTTCACCTTGGGTTTACTCCAAATCTTGAGACGCTAAGCCTCAACAACTGTACTGATATGGTCGAACTTCACATGCCCGCTGAATGTCCAAAGCTCGTTAATCTCCACCTTAATAATTTAAAGTTGACGACTCTTCACCTCGGGATTACTCCAAATCTTGAGACGCTAAGCCTCAACAAGTGTACTGATATGGTCGAACTTCACGCTGAATGTCCAAAGCTCGTTAATCTCCACCTTAATAATTTAAAGTTGACGACTCTTCACCTCGGGATTACTCCAAATCTTGAGACGCTAAGCCTCAACAAGTGTACTGATATGGTCGAACTTCACATGCCCGCTGAATGTCCAAAGCTCGTTAATCTCCACCTTAATAATTTAAAGTTGACGACTCTTCACCTCGGGATTACTCCAAATCTTGAGACGCTAAGCCTCAACAAGTGTACTGATATGGTCGAACTTCACATGCCCGCTGAATGTCCAAAGCTCGTTAATCTCCGCCTTGATAATTTAAAGTTGACGACTCTTCACCTCGGGGTTACTCCAAATCTTAAGACGCTAAGCCTCTATGATTGTACTGATATGGTCGAACTTCGTATGCCCGCTGAATGTCCAAAGCTCGTAACTCTCGACCTTTATAATTTAGAGTTGAGGACCCTTCACCTCGGGGTTACTCCAAATCTTGAGACGTTAAGAGTCAGATATTGTACTGATATGGTCGAACTTCATATGCCTGCTCAATGTCCAAAGCTCGTTAATCTCCACCTTGATAATTTAAAGTTGACGACTCTTCACCTCGGGATTACTCCAAATCTTAAGACGCTAAGCCTCTATGATTGTACTTATATGGTCGAACTTCGTATGCCTGTTGAATGTCCAAAGCTCGTAACTCTCAACCTTTATAACTTAGAGTTGAGGACCCTTCACCTCGGGGTTACTCCAAATCTTGAGACGTTAAGAGTCAAATATTGTACTGATATGGTCGAACTTTATATGCCTGCTCAATGTCCAGAGCTCGTAACTCTCGACCTTTATAATTTAGAGTTGAGGACCCTTCACCTCGGGCTTACTCCAAATCTTGAGACGTTAAGAGTCAAATATTGTACCGATATGGTCGAACTTCGTATGCCTGCTCAATGTCCAAAGCTCGTAGATCTCGACCTCAGTAATTTAAAGTTGACGACCCTTCACCTCGGGATTACCCCGAATCTTAAAACAGTAAGTCTCAAAGATTGTCGTGATTTGGTCGAACTTCAGATTCCTACTGAATGTCTAAAGCTCGTTAATCTCGACCTCAGTAATTTAAAGTTGAGGACCCTTCACCTCGGGATTACTCCAAATGTTGAGACACTAAGCCTCGACAACTGTACCCATATGGTCGAACTTGAGATTTCCGCTGAATGTCCAAAGCTTGTTAATCTCGACCTCAGAAATTTAAAGTTGGCGACTCTTCACCTCGGGATTAATCCAAATCTTAAGACGCTAAGCCTCTATGATTGTACTGATATGGTCGAACTTCGTATGCCCGCTGAATGTCCAAAGCTTGTAACTCTCGAGATTTATAATTCAAAGTTGAGGACTCTTCACTTCGGGGTTACTCCAAATCTTGAGACGCTAAGAGTCAATAATTGTAATTATTTGGTCGAACTTCAGATTCCTGCTGAATGTCCAAAGCTTGTAGATCTCAACCTCTGGAATTGTAATCAAGTTGCGGAATTGCCTGAGGAAATTGGACGATTAGAATGTTTAAAAGAGTTGGATATCACTGGAACATGCATTAGTCATCTTCCAGAGAGTATTTTTAGGGTGAAAGGTCTGCGTCTTGTTGGGTCTAGATGCCTTCTTGAGTCATGTGGTTTTACATCCGAGATAATAACCTATGATTGTAAAACATTCTGCTACATATAAAGCCATGAATAGCACAGGCACCAAAGGCAGAAGTCCCGTGTACCGTGGTCGATTGATGATTTTAAACAGCTCCAAAGGCCCAAAGAAGTCACTGCATTAAGAACTTTTTTAACAGGTACTTTCTTCCTTCTCTATTAATTGTCCTATGTTCCTGATTTATTTTTAAAAGGTTATGGGTCAGTAAGCAAGAGGATTCACCTTGTCTGCAGGTGGTGCACCAGTTGTCCTTGTTGTTTTGGCTTCTGGTCGTATTGATGTTACTTTTGCTATGAAGAATAGAAAGATTCATTCTATTTCATAGGTCTGGTCGTCTGAGTGTCCTGATCAACTGGAGGTAAATGTTTCTCACAGTCAATGAAAAAACATACATCTAACTTAGACCAGAAACTATCCGACATTAGTTCATCTTTGTTATTTTCTTTTTTCGTTTGTACTGCATTTGGGTTTTATTTGTTTTCAGTTTACACAATTACATGACATACTGAAGTTGAAGGTCTCTGCCCTCAATGGTTTGGTTTCAGCTATTACAATAATGATACTTGATGTGATATTAAAGATGCTCGTATTATAAATAAATGTTGGTGATTTTGCATCACCGATATTATTTAAGTGTAATGGATTAATTTAGGTGACCAATGTGTAATCATGATAAATGTTCAACAAGTCGGGGTTGTGCGGAGTGCACACTTGTATGACGTTATTATGATTGCTATTTGGGGGCGAAGCCCCATGACGGGGTCCGTAGAAGTCCAAGGGCGGCAGCCCCTGGCAGGTCAGCTTGGAAAAATTTTATTTGGTATAAAGTGCTATGTTAAAAACGCACTAGAAAATAAAATTTCCGGTAATTTTAACCCTAAAATTAAACTAATTTGGCGGTTAATTTAACGCTATAGCGGTTGTAACCGACCATCAGTTTTGGTCATATATTTCGATTTCGGTTGTCCATAACTAACAAAACATATTCTCAAGTTCAAATCTGAGTTTTATCCGATTAGAGATTTCGGTAGAACCACCGAAATACTTCAATCTGATAGTGTTTACACGACTCTCAGATTACTGTGATAATAATTTCCTAACAATAAATTCAAGAAATGTTTTGATTTGCATAATTATCTTCTTACTTTTGAGTCAAACTATTGAACAACATATATTATAAAGTGTTTAGTGGTACTGAGAAAAGCTACTAAACATGTTTCAGGGATACGAAGTTACTTCACTGCCAATCATTTGCGAATATCCATTTTCGGACATAATTTGAAGCCGGGAACAACGGAAGAAGCTAACATATAAATCGACGTTACTTCTTGTTCCATGTAGCCATGGGCGGAGCTATTAAGGGACCGGGAAGGGTCCCGGCCCCCCTAGGCCTAAGCCCGTTAGTGTACTTTTTCGCGATTTCATGTGTATTTCCGGAAAAAAAATTATTTCGGCCCTCACATTTAATGTATTTCTCAAAAAAAATTTTGTTTCGGCCCTCCCACGAAAATTTTTCTAGCTCCGCTATTGCATGTAGCACTAGGGGTAAAAATGGTGTAAAGAAACAAGTAAAATGGTATACCGCATGTCTCTTTTTTACTGTTGCCTTATGTTTCTTACTTTTGGACAAAATGTAAAATTTTGATAACAGTTTAGTGAGAATAATATCACCACATGGACTCAAAGTTGACTTTTACAGGTCAAAGGTTGTGTAAATATGAACATTGAAACATGAATGAAACAATACTATAGCTACTACATGAAATTGAAATGAAAATGGAGCTTGGTTGAATTCGTTAATGGATTCGGATCCTACTTTGAGTTGTAAACGGTTTAGGAAGATGACCCGTGAGAAATGTGAAGTTTTCATTCTCACACTTTGGCCACAAACGTTCCATACCTGTGTAGTTCACCCACAGATTTAAAGATGTTGGTCACTCTATTGTAAGGAATTTAGGTAGGCAGCCTTTGAACTTGATTTAATCGGGGGATATGACAACCCAATTTTTATAAAAATTTCTATAGTTACCAAAAATGGAGAGAACTGGAGTATGGGTCAATGAAAACCGGTTTGCCTTGGCAGAATACTACTCAAGAAAAGTCAGATTCTGATTCTTGATGAGGCAACTGCATCAGCTGATGTGTCAACTGATAACATGATTCAGAAAACAACCCAAATGGGTTATTATCAAACAACAAGTTCATGTAAAGGTTTACTTGCATAGAGGGTTCAAATCGATTTTTATACTGTGGCGCCAAGGTTTTAAACAGTAAGTTTACTTGTTTTAAACAGTAGGAAATTGTCGAGTTAGCTGTGGATATTGGAAGATTGGAATTTTAGAAAGTCTAATTTTATCTGAGTGTACACTTCTACAAGATTTTACGAACAGCATTTATGAGATGAACGTCTGAAATGTTTAGAACTTACTCATTGTATTCAAGTTGAGAAATTACCTGAAGAAATTAGTCGTTTAGAATGTTTGAAAGAGTTAAACATACTAGGTTCAGGTATAAGTCATCTTCCGCATAGCCTATATGGTTTGAGAGGTCTACGTATTATTGGGGATAGATGGCTTCTCGAGTCATGTGGTTTGACACCCAAGAGACGAAGAATGTTTGATGAAGATCCTGATTTTGATAATGAAATGGTCTGCGCCATATAGCCAGTAATAACAATTCTTTTAATAACGGTGGATATTTGATAGCATTGAAAAGCAAATACGAGATTACGAATCTTATTGCTTTTGCAAAAGATAATAATGTGTAGGTCCATGTTATATACGACTTATGACACAAAATCACATCACCAACAATACAATTTTGCTAATAAAAACACCTTAGCTAATAGCAAAGGTAGCAATAACAATGGCGACCACTGCAACACGTATGCAACTCACCATACTACTCGTACTTCTTGCATGTATTCTTGGTATGTCTCATTCTTCTTTCGGTTACTTTAGTTATTTCATTATCAATAGTTCGGACTCGGTGATCATAACATGTTTTGATACCTTTTTTTTTTTGGGTTTATCTCTATCAGTGTTGGCATCTAAGGAGAAAATGGAACTAGGTTCAAACGAGTTCGAGATGATGACAAAAGTTACCAAGAGTTGCAAGACTACATTCGGGTTATGCACCCACGGTTGCCTCACAGGATGTTGTAATGAGAAGTGTTCTAAGAAGTTTAAACATGGGACTGGAAAATGCTTAGAACCAGTAATGCCTGTTGCACCATGTTTGTGCCAATACACTTATTAGAATATTTTCAAAGTTGAACTTTGCTGCAAACTTTTGAATATGAAACTATATTTTGTGTTCGCCCATGTGTATTAAGTTTTACTCATGATGTATATATCATTCAGGAAATAAAATGCTGAATTGATCCAGTGTTGATATGGATTTTAATCGCTAAACACATGATACATCAATCATATATCACTAGCAGGGTACCCGCGCGTTGCAGCGGCGGGTACCCTGAAGTAAAAGTCCGGTGAATCATGTATTTTAGTTCATTATGTTTTTTTTGACAATAAATTTACGGATATCAAGAATTTTGTTTAACCCGTGCCTGTTCGAGCTTGAGCCCGTTTGACCCGTGCCCGTTTGGGCTCGACCCCGTTTGGCTCGTGCCTATTTGGGCTCGACCCCATTTGGCCCGTGCCCGTTCGGGTTCGACCCCGTTTGGACCGTACCCGTTCGGGCTCGGGCTTATTTGGCCCGTTGCCTGTTCAGGCTTGAATATTTGTATAATGTGCTTTATTATTTGTATTAGTGACATTTAATGCAGGAATTGTGTTTAAGTTAGTTGTACAATATGCTTGATAATTTGTATTTCTTGTGTAAAGGGTGTTTTAATAACTGCATTAATTGTATTTATTGACCAGTTAATTAATTGACTATGTTAAATATCTTGACCACATTAATATTGCTTTGTATTTTGTACATTAAGCTTTAAGACTTGTAAGTCTTAAAATTAAGATTGATGAGAAAGATCATTAATAGTGCATTGTGTATTGTACAATAGGCTTTGTATGTTGTAAGTCTTAATTTTAAGACCATGAGGAGAGAGATTCATTCATCTATTATAAGTAATATAGATAACGTTTAAATCAACTAACATGTTACTAATCTTTTGTTATCAAAAAGTTATAGTATATGTTTTGTTACACCTATTCCCCTAACCAACCTTGTAGTTCTTTTAAGTCCATAGTCAGAGAGTTGCTAGTTAATCTTGTTTCCCTGGGATGCTTATATTTCAGTTGTGTTTATTGTTTTTCTATGTACTCATCAAATACGAAACAACCATCTACAAAACTGCAATATAACTGGTGGCATAATCAGTTAAAACAAAAAAGACATGTCATTCTTTGGGCCATCTTCAACCATCGTAACACTCCCGGCAGGGCCGTCTCATGGATTTCGGATGCCATGTGCCATAATGAAAAATAAGCCTTTTAAAACAAACAAGTTTTAGATGTATTGTAAAATAACCAACATCATTTTTTTACAAAAGAATTACCTATAAAGCAAACCAAATGAGGTAGGATGTAGAAAACAGAACTCACGTAAAACTTTAAATTTTCCTTTAAGAGAAGAAGAAGAAGAATAAAAACTCACATAAAACTTTACAACCCAAGTTAATTGGAACGTCGTGGTTAACTTTGACATATAATTAACTATGATGAATACCTTAACATCTCAATCAAGATAATACAAAAACATATGTGATAGATAAAATACTTTTCTATCTTAAGTAGATTACTACTCCCTAACAAGCAGACAATACATGATATATTACTTATTTATAACATCAAAAATAGACCTAAAGAATTTAACAATCTCTATATAAAATTTGAAATGTTACCTTAGGTTAGCCAAAAATTTAATGTGATAATGATGATTAGACAAAAATTTGATGTGATAATGATGATTAACTTTGATCGATCAATCTGTGATGACATTCATTAGGCTGGTAAAAATGAAGCAAACAAAACAAGTAATGAACGGATCTATTGCCATGCTGGTGTTTTGTTGGGCTTAAAAAGAGCATTTGTGAGTGTATATATATAATGAGCTTTACAGAAAAATGGGGCCTTTAAAATTTGTTGGGCCTTGTGCGCCGGCCCAGGTTGCCGATTGCCGATGACTAGCTCACAAGTTAGGCGAATGCAATGTTTTGTGTAGCTCAAATGTCAAGTAATACATTGTCTCTAAACTGGATATGTGTCCAGGGCCGGAGCCAGAAAATATTTTAAGAGGGGCAAATTTTTTATTTTTTATTTTTTTTATTTATTTTTTTTTTATTTTGTTTTTACGTTATATCAAAAATAGAATACAAAAAAGTAAGGGTATCGTTGGCAAACATAAACATGTCTAATTCAAATAGTTAAACGGGAAATGGATGAGGTTTTATTCGAGAAGAGCAAGTCTTTTATTCAAATGTACGCGGCCAAATCAAGACATCATTATGACCATTTCCGACTATTCCGTGTAAAATATTTAACTACTTATTTTTGAACTCTTGACATCTTGTAGAAAGAATTTATACACGTATATCCACACAATGATTTGGCAAGTTCAATAGTTCAATCATATTGTATTATAATTTTTTTTACCTTTCATATTTACTTGTCAAGTAATTGTATAGATGTAATTTTATAAACTCTTTCTAAATGTATCATTTCTCTTTTAAAAAAACAAAAAATCACTTGTCCAAGAATATGAATAAGATTTGAACGACTTTAAATTTTAATGGCACACACCATTTTCAAATTTAATGATATATCTGTTTTGTCAATGACTGAAAATAAGCTTAAAACAAAAGAAAATATTAATTAAACACACCCACATGATTCCACTAAAAAACAATGAAACAAAAGACCACTAAAAAACAAATGAAAAAAAAAACGCTTTACTTTTTCTTTCTCGATTTCGTGCACTTCATCTTGTTCCATATTCTAAAAAATAAACCTGCACTTCAAAAATGGTCTAAACCGGATTTTGACTTTCAAATTATAAAGAGGCATACAATTTCTAGGGGCAAATTCAACAAATAACTCAAAATATCGAAAAATGTACACTACGAGTTTTTTGGGTTTCGGGGGGACTTGCCCACTACCTGTGGCTCCGCCTCTGTATGGGTTGACAATGACGATCACATCAATGTGATTGAACGATGGAGACTAATTATTGAAATCATTTTGATGTTCTACGTGGTTTTAAAAAAATGTTTAGTATAACTTAAAGCTGGTTCTCATCAACAAGTTGATATTAATCAAATCATAAAAGTGACAAAATGAGCTCTAAAATCAAATTGGACTTGAAGTTAAGACCGGTAGTAGCGGCGACCCTTGCAAGGGTTGGTCTACCTTGCAAGGATGCGTCCCCGCCCCCCACTTTTTTTTTTGGTTTGGCCGTTCAGTCTATTGAACTTGTGGATTTGGTTTGAGTTAGTTTTTTTAGTTAATTTTTTTGGGATATGTTTTTTGTTGTGACTGAGGTCGCCTTGCCACGGGCTTAGAGTCATGCGTTTTGTTTTAATGAAAAATTTTGATGTAGCGCTGAGATGAAAGAGATGAATTACTACTCATCTAAGACTACCCGGCATGGGTGTGGGTAGTCACCTTAAATCCCCACTTCACCTTATAGTGACCATGTCCATCACCAAGCTACCAAGAAAAAAAATGATTGAGGTCGCCTTGCTACGGGCTTAGAGCCATGTGTTTTGTTTTAATGAAAAATTTTGATGTAGCGCTGAGATGAAAGAGATGAATTACTACTCATCTAAGACTACTCGACATGGTGTGGGTAGTCACCTTAAATCCCCACTTCACTTTATAGTGGCCATGTCCATCACCAAGTTACCAAGAAAAAAAAAAATTAACTTAAGGTAAGGGGCTCACCAAGTTACAACCGGTGTGAAGCGGGCCTTTCGTTTTTGTTTTATTTTCTTATTTTGTTTGTGAGTGTGTGTATGGTATTTAATGAGGTATATTTGTATAAAGTAAGTATTTTAATGAAATGTAAGGGGTGAGGGAGTGAGGAGAAGTGAGAGGAGAGAGAAAATTGAGATGACGTTGATGTGTAAGGTGAGTGAGTAGTGACCATGGCCTTTAGCCTAAGGTTGTTTGTATTCAAACATGCTAGGCATAATAAGGCACTCGACCGACTGGGTCGTGAAGGTCGGCATCGGTCGTCCTTGTTGTGGGATGTTGGTCGACTGTCAGTCGACGAAGAGAAATGGATGAACGGGTTTGGGGTCTCGACCTATAGCTAATCCACAAACAAACAAATATTTGGAATGTTGGTATTAAAAAATTTATCCTTTATTAAAATTAAACCTTTTACCTTATAAATATCCTATTCATTTGATCATTTTATACATAAATTCGAACCACTTTTCTCTATACACATTCAACACATTCTCTATATGCACTTTTACACATTTAATCTACAAAATCTCTTCTGATCTATTCTTTTATACATCTTCGGACGATTAAGATGAAGTTAATAGTGAGCTTGCGTTTTTTGCGGAGGCATGTAGTGTGGTTATTAAAGCGTCAAAGCCAAAAATCTCACGAACCCTAGACAGGGATGATGATCCCATAGGAACGCATGAAGAAACGTTAGAAGTTATTCGGAAGATACACAAGAAAACAACTCATCTAAGCCTAAAAGACGATTTAGTGGAACATATTTGGCATTGTGAAAATCAACACTAGTTTAGTCATTCTATTTGAAGTTTTATTTGTAATGTTTTAAATGTATTTGAATTATTATGTAGTGTTTTTTATTATTAATGAATATTAATTTTGTTGTTAAAAAAGGTAAAAAAAAAAAATGTTGATCTTCTTACCGTGCTTAAAATACCGTTTGTAAGTTGCACAAGAGAAAATGCTAATGTGACAAAAAAAAAATTAAAGATTGCTGAGGGTTATCGTTGTAGGTCGTCTTAAACTGTCAATCATATTGTGCCATCTGGAATGGGAGATCCTGGTATGTTTCAAAACCATGTGTAGCCCACGTGTACATTTTACATTGTTACATGGCAACCTTTTGGATGATTGTTTGCCAGTAATAAAAAGGATTTATTCTTTTAGCGAGTAATGACAGACGAAAAAAAAAAAATCACAAACACATTTACAAAATAACATGTCATTGTTTGATTGGTTAATAAATAAAAAGAAAGAGAACCTATAATCAAAATACATCAATCAAATAATGTTAAGTCATTATCTGAATGTATTTTGTAAAAGTTTTTTTGTGGGCCTATCATTGCTTTCTTTTTCCACGCTAGCATTTACTGAGTAACTACAAGACAATGCATTTACAAGTGTATGACCACTAAACTAATTAAGCATACATACCTTATTTAAACATAAACATACAAGACAATGCATTTACACACAACAATAAAATTTCGATTAGTCATTTTGATGACTAAACTACCTTAAAAAATTGTCTTCCACGCATGGTTGGGAAACAAGTGTAGCAAGCTTGACGCGTGATGAAAAATGGTTGCACATATGGTGTATCACCCTATTATGATGGATCTTAAAGAGTTTGTTTGAGACTTTGAGTAGTCATTTCAAATGTAAGGACCAAATTTTGTTACTCCATCCGTCTTAAATTAATAGTCTCTTTTCTTTTTCGAGATGTACCAATTTAATTTTTTGCTACTAAATATAAATATGAAAGTTTGATTGAGTTTACAATATTACATTTACTTGAAATTATTATTAAAAAAAATAAGAAGAAAATGATAAATTAATTAATAGGAAACTGTTATTCAAGAAAAAGTAAAAGAGAAAAACAGGATTAATTATGGCTTTTAAACTATATATTTTTTTGTCAAGGTCATAATAACTTTAGAGGGAGTATACAAAACCAAACAAAAATATAAAATGTTGACAACACAAATTTGGTGTCCGTGAATTGCTCACTTTTCAACATAATCCACACCACCTGACCCATTGTCGTTGACATTTCACTAATCACAACTCACACATCTTCATTGGGGCCTTCAAAATCATAAAATTTTATACTAACAATTTTTCGAAACTGAGTGTTTTTATACAATTGAGCGGATTTTTTACACGGGTTTGTCTTAAATCAGCTCAATTAAGCTCACATTAGTGTTTCTTGAATCTGGTCGTTAGTTTTAGTTGAGATTAGGGCATCCACTATGGTGGTTCATGAAAAGGTTTATAAAATGATGAAGACGTTTAAGAACTTATAAACCATAGTGAGCATCTATCTCAAGCTTATGTGTCATGAAAATGTCTAAGATATTGAACCATTTCATAATTTAATGCATATGATTATGTGTGATGTTTATATTACTTGAAAAAGTTTATAACATAGTGGGAATAGGTTTATAAAACAAAAAAGTTTATAATTTAGGGCCTGTTTGGTTTGTTGGTGGGTTTAGGATTTGGATTTAAATTTGGATTTGAATTTGGATTTGGTTTTGATGTAAGAGAGAGAAAATAATTTTATATATTAAAATTTATAAAAGTAAAATTAATATATGTAAAAATAAAATTAATATATAAGATTATTATCAATTTTTTTAACAACTTTAATAAATCATGTGGCTAGGAACCATTAGAGATAAAATGATTGTTGACTTTTGTGGAAATTTGTCAGGAAACTATAC
Source organism: Chrysanthemum makinoi (assembly GCA_910596185.1). Taxonomy (NCBI): domain Eukaryota; kingdom Viridiplantae; phylum Streptophyta; class Magnoliopsida; order Asterales; family Asteraceae; genus Chrysanthemum; species Chrysanthemum makinoi. The sequence continues at coordinate 62,558,820 of OU343222.1, read as the reverse complement.
GCATTGTCAGAAAACCAAGTGAGATATGTGACTTTTGTGAAAACCCTCCTTTGAAGGTATCAAACACTGTTTCGTAACCCACCAATTCAAACCAAACAATTTATATTTCTTTAAAACCATTCCCCAAATCCAAATACCTCAAAACAAACGGACCCTTAATGTCATATCACAAGTATAAACCTTTTAAAAGGTTTACCATAGTGGATGGCCTTATAAGACTCTTTTTAAAGAGTGAGTTGGAATTACAATGGCCGGCCAAGAATTTTCATCTTGAATGTAATTTGTTTAATCTTTGTTACTCCCTCCGTCCCATATTAAGTGTCCACAATGGAATCTTGAGATGTCCCAAATTAAGTGTCCATAATATATTACAACTAATGAGATGAGACTTTAGTGGGTGAAAATGATATTTGATTGGTGGAAAGTATATTTAGTGGAATTTCCTAAACCTTTGTGCATATTGAAAGTGAACACTTAATATAGGACACATGGAGTAATTAAGTTAGTCTAAATAAAGTACTCCCTCCGTCCCAAAATTATTGTCCACCGACAAAAAACACATAGTTTAAAAAAAACATCATAATTACAGCTTTCTCTCACCTACTTTTTGCACAATGACAGTTTTACCCTTAACTAATTAATTTATAACTTCTTTAAAGTTTGTAATAATAAATTCAAGTGAGGGTAATATAGTAAACTTGATTTATATTCTCTTTCCATTTATGGAAGGGGACAATTAATTTGGGACATCCCAAAAAGAAAACATGGACAATAAAAATGGGACGGATAGAGTTTCATATAGCAATTTGGCCATCTTAAAATTAGTAGTAACATTTGGCCCCTTTACGCTCAGTTCTCGAGTTAAAAAGGAAGAGGAAATTAAAGGAAACGGAAAGTTTTTTGTGTTCTTGAGTCTTTTTTAAAGGAGGAAAGGGAAACAGAAAGGAAATAGAGAGGAAGATTTGATAAGTAAATCTTCCTCCCACTTTTGGGAAGAAAGGGAAAGGAAACGGAACCATATGTTGTGTAAAGACTAATATACCATTTTTAAAACATTTGACATTAATAATTAAAGGGCATATATGTAATTTAACCAAGTTATTTTCCTTTTCCTCTCACTCAAGAACTCTCAAGAACATGATTATGATTACTTTCATTTTCCTTTCCTATATCTCAAGAACATAACAACTAACACTTACTTTCCTCTTCCATTTCTTTTCCCTTTCCTATTATTTTCCATTTCCCTTCCTTAAAAACTCGAGAACTGAGCGTTAATGAAGTGGTTCAAGCTCCGTCACTCCTTGCAGCCCTTGAGTTAAGGCTTATGCTATGAGCAGTATCATTGCATTGTTGTTGGTTAGATGAAATATTAAGAAATGAAAATGGAATATTTGTTTGATATATTATTTCAATAGTGAAAAATACGATGAGCAGTATCATTGCATTGTTGTTGGTTAGATGAAATATTAAGAAATGAAAATGGAATATTTGTTTGATATATCTTTATCTTTACTATATAAAATAGAAAAATGGTCAAAGGTGAAAGTGAAAATTGAAAGTTGAAATTTGAAAGTCAAAGGTGAGAGAAATGTATAATATAATTAATACTCTTATTAAAACACCTCATTACTTAAAAGTACATTAATTTATTCATATTGTACAACCAACTAAAAGCATATCCACCAAATTAAATACAAACAATTAAAACACCCATACTAAAAAGTAAAATAAAATTTTCACAATATATAATTTAAACAAGCTTCAACAAAATTCAGAATATAAAATAATTACACACACTAATTATTGTTATTTTTAAAACACCCTAAAATGAAAACTACGTGTTATTATACACATTATACAAATTAATAAAACTACGTGTTATTATACACATTATACAAGTTGATGGTACAGATAGTTTTGAAAACTGGACCGGACCGGACCAACGGGTTCAACCGAGAACCGGTTTCGCCACTGGTTCAAATAAAAAATAAAAGTCATCCGAAAATGAATCAGAGGGGACCCGTTGAAACCGATACAAACTGGTAAATCAGGCCTCATCGAGATCTATTTCTCCAGTTAATCGTCACAGGGCACCCGCGTATACTATATATAAAGGAAAACACAAAAAGTGAAATGTTGAAACTAAAAATAGAAATGTTGAAAACATATATTTCAAAAGAAAACTATTAATACACATCGAAAACCGGGTTGACACAGGACGCTTCAAACCCGACGGGTTGACCCGGTTTAAATCAATCCGTTTTTCGACCAAAACAGTTCAACCCATTGAACCACCCGGTCGACCCGAGTTTCAAAACATTATGTTTAATACCCAAATCTTCAAACTTTTATTATTTTTCGTTTATAACCATAAATATTTTTTATCACTAAACGATATGTCGCTATAAAATCCCGTTGCTATGCAGTCTTCGTCTTTAACTATATGTATATATAATTATCATTAAAAATTCAAACTAATATTAAATGAAAACTGATTTGGCATATTCAATGTTGGAAAGTCAATAAATTTTTATTATTATTATTATTATACATCCAAAGCATGTATCCATGTTTTTTAAACTTAAAAAGTGAGTAATGTTAAATTTCTAACATTCCTTTAAAACTAAAATTTCTACATAAAATTCAAAGAATTTGTCCTTAATGAAATAGCTACCATAACAATTCACACCTAAAATTTCAAAGAAATGTATGACAAATTTTAATAACTTTTACTAATGTAATTTTCCAAATATATATATATATATATATATATATATATATATATATATATATTTTAATTTATTTAATCTTAACACTAATAATTTCTAAAATTTATAAGGCACCATATTACAATTTATTTTTTTATTGTTATGTTACTTTATACTGTGTGTATCATATGCGATCTCAATTATTAAATATTAAAATGTGTGCAGAGATATTGTTTTGACATTTATATATAGTTGAAATTGTAGAGATATTGTTGTGAATAACTTGAATGTTTACAATCACAAAACATTGTATCGATTTTTAAAAATATTGTTTTGACATTTATATATAGTTGAAATTGCAGAGATATTGTTGTGAATAACTTGAATGTTTACAATCACAAAACATTGTATCGATTTATTATATAGTCACGGGGTTCATTTTTTTTTGTTCTTGTTCTTGCGCATTCAATACGTTAAATACAAATCTGTTTCTAAATATTGCTATAATGATGGCGATTGATTGGTGTTTTAATCGTTGATTGTTCCGGCGCATTAATTTCAAAGATATACAAAGTTTTCTGAAATAATTTGGTCAAAAAACATTATACAACCGGTGTATATATTTTTGTTAAGTTTCTTAGGTTTGAAGTTTTTTTGATTGAGTCAAATACCATGCCTTGATGGATGATAACTACAAAGTGAAGCCAATCAAAGAGTTTGGTCAAAGAGGATTCAACACCTCATATGCCGTGTACTAAGAAATTTTACACGACGAGTAATGCGTTGTTAGTTATCTCATAATTGATGTAATGTTTTATTTTCAGTTTCAATAAATATTTTTATATGTTCTATGATACATGTTAAGAATTTTTGCTTCAGTTAAATTATCGCATGTTACGAAACACTTACCACAATATCGCATACTGTTAATTATCTTCCGCTAGGAACCGCTGCCGCTAAGCGCGGATACTCATCTAGTTATTTCAATAGTGAAAAATATATTTTCACTGTAAATATACTCCGTCACTTTCAAGGATTTTTTTCATGAAAAATATGTTACCAATAGCCACAGGCCCACATTATATTCGACCACACCTTTACATGATTATGACGAGACGTACGTACGCTATTCAGACAAATATAAAACATTCTATGGTGATGTTTTCTCAAGTAAGTAAAACGTTTTGTCCATGTGTATCATTTTTGTTCATTAAAATATTATCCATATTATGCCACACCACGTAATATTTGTAAAGGGCTAATTTTCAAAAAGGGACAAAAAGTTGGACATTGATCACTTTGAGGTACAAAAATAAACCCTTTTCTCAAAATGGTCATGTGCGAATGTGCGAATGCGCGACTCCATTAGATGTGCGACACGTGTCCACTTATTTATTATTAAAGTACAGTGGTAAGTGAGATTTTTTCCCAAATATTCTTTTTTGTCTTATTATTGAGAGTATTAAAAGTCTAATATACCCTCACTTTAATTTTATCATTTCTCATTTTATCATTTCTAATTTATATAAAAAAAATTGTATCACTTTAATTTGTTACTGTGTTTCATTATAAACAACATACAAGGAAAAGTAAAGGAGTCTAAGCTGGTCCTATAGCTTTTAACAACCTTTATGCACCTTTAAATACTATGTCTAAGTTTAAGTATTTCAGTGGTTAGTTAATCATTCATGATTTACAGCAAAACCATGAATACTTCCATCTCAGCCAAAGGACTATGCGTGTTTCATGTTCTACATAATGGGGGTAATTCACTAGATTGATAAATATCATTTCGTAAAGGAGTGGCAGAGAATATTTGTTACTGTGTTTCATTATAAACAACATACCGCCGTCTTCTCCGGCCAATATTCCGCCACCGCCACCGGAAAATTACACCACCTATACCAAACGATAGATCGTCGAAAGATGATCATTCGACATAGGTACGCGGTGAAACCCACCGACGCACCCTAGATCTAAAATTTAAGTTTCGGACTTTTTGGGTTTTTGTCTTGCATGTGTTACCGTGACTTCTCACGTGTATACCAGTGCTTCGATGGTGATGTTTTTGTTGGTTGTTTGTGTAACCGACACGGTAACCGTGGTTAATGTGCCTCGGTGTGATATTATTGTGGTGTCGAGAGTCTCCCAAGACTCTTTGGGATGGAATACTTGTGGTGATATTGTTGTGGGCATCCCAGTGATCTGGATTTGATGGTGGGTGGCCGGATATGGTAGTGGCTAGATATTGTAGATGATGAAGGGAATGGGTGTGTGGTGTTCTAGCAGTGAGTGGGAGAGAGATAAAGTGAGAAATGATAAAATTAAAGTGAGGGTATATTAGACTTTTAATACTCTCAATAATAGGACAAAATTCACCTACCACTGTACTTTAATAATAAATAAGTGGACACGTGTCGCACATCTAATGGAATCGCACATTCGCACATTCGCACATGACCAAATTGAGAAGAGGCTTTATTTTTGTACCTCAAAGTGACCAATGCCCAACTTTTTGTCCCTTTTTGGGAATTAGCCCATTTGTAAATTATTACGTAGTACAATACTGTGAAACAACTTCATTCGTGTCTCATTTTTTTATTTTTTTATTTTTATTGAAAATGATTATAATTGCATATATGGCTAAACAAAAAAAGTGTAGATTGGCAGGGACACCTCAATAAAAGTTTGCTAAACATAATTACTTAAAAAGTTAAAATATTTAGTAGTTCGAACGAGTGTGGGAACCCGCGCGATGCAGCGGGATTGGCTTCAAAGGACTTACTTTGTAGCGACACTTAAACCTTAGGGACTAATTTTGCCAAGTTGTTATAGTTAGCAATTAATTCTACATGACTTACCTTGCAACGCCCCTTGAACCTTAGGGACTATTTTTGCCAGATTGCTATAGTTAGCAATTAATGATGCAGGACTAATTTTGCAGCGCCACTTAAACCTCAGGGGCTGTTTTTGCCAATTTATGAAACATTGCATTTAATGTTTGGTGGTTACTGTTTTCTTCCCTTGTAATTAGTATATATATATAATTTGACTTTAATAATTAATCACCACGACATTTATAACACAAAATAAGTCACCTTACAATTTGCATTAATTACCTATAACACATTCTATTATGCCATACAAAAATTTATTTAGTTACGGTCTTACGGAGTACTATTTGTATTTCATATCTTGAGCTTTGTAACTTCAAAACAACAATGCATGCTGCAAACACTTGTACGTTGCTCATTGATCGCTAGTATTTATATCTCACATCTAGAACCAAATTTGTAAGCTTTCATTACTCCCTCTTTAGCAAATTTATCAACTATGGTTCCTGCAGCTCATATTTCTATCTCGAGAATCAATGTAAGCCATCGAGCTATCTCGCCAGGACTATCGGGTAAGCGTCAATACACGACCGTTGCTCGTGTGGCCCAAAATCAATCATATTGGGAGTCGATACAATCTGATATCGACTCCCACTTGAAAAAAGCAATACCAATCCGCGAGCCTTTAACTGTCTTCGAGCCAATGCACCATTTAACATTCTCACCACCAAGAACAAGTGCTTCTGCATTATGTGTTGCCGCCTGTGAGTTAGTGGGCGGCAACAGGACTGACGCTATTGTGGCAGCGTCAGCTATTCATCTCATGCATGCATATATGTACGTGCATGAGAATATGTTGTTAACTGACAGGGTTGAACCACAACCCACAATCCCACACAAGTTTGACCCGAAAATCGAGCTTATGACTGGTGATGGTATTATGCCATTTGGGTTTGAGTTACTAGCTGTGTCTATGGACCCAACTTGTAACAATGCTGACAAAATACTAAGAGTAATAATTGAGATCTCCAGAGCTATAGGCTCGGAGGCAATGATTAGTGATCAAGATTACGAAGCCGATATTGACCAATCGAGTGGTCAAAAAATACATCGGCTCCACGAAAGCGCGTGTGGAGCAATACTAGGAGGTAGGAACGAAGATGAGATCGAAAGACTAAAAAAGTTCGGACTATATGCAGGCAAAATTCAAGGACTAGCAAATAAAATGGGAAAAAATGAGGTGGGTAAAATCGAGTTAATTGAGAAATGGAGAGCTTTGGCTTTGAAGGAGTTGGAACATTTTGACAGTAAAAAAATTGAGCAAATTTCTACAATTGTGACTGGTGATAGTCTAAAATTTTCTTATGTTGGTAAGCATCAGTTGTTATGTCATGTTAATAAATTAGCTCATATTATTACTGTATGCATGAAATGATGTATTGATATTGACAAAGTTTGAAAGGGAAGGAGAACTTTGTATTAGTTATCAAAAGTACACTTACAGAATGGAAATGAAGAGTATATATACAACATATTGACTACAGCTAACTGCCTTGACAACTACTCTACATATGCTATGAATCTGGACTTATTTACATGTACAATACATTCTCACATCATGTAACATAGAACTAGACTTGTATCAAGCATAAGCTTCATCTTGTGTTGGCTTGTTTTGTAGCTGTGAACATTTTGTACTGAATGACTTGTAGATGAGATGTTAGGAGCTTGAGTGTGTACTGTGGTAGTCTCTTTATCCCCCCCACAAGTTGGCATAGAGTAAGGATTACATATGCCCAACTTGGAGAGACAATTGTAATGTAGAGCTCTGCTAAGACCTTTGGTGAAAATATCTGCCACTTGAGATTTGGAAGGAACAAATGAAGGTAGAATCTCACCAGCTTTTATCTTGTTTCTGACAAAGTGGCAATCAATCTCAATGTGCTTTGTCCTAGCATGAAGTACTGGATTGGAGGCTAAAGCAATTGTGGATGCATTGTCACACAAAATGGGAACAGGGGTAGGTACTTGTATTTGCAGATCTTTGAGAAGGCAAGTGACCCAACTTATTTCACATGAGTTATCTGCTAAAGACCTATACTCTGCCTTTGTTGAGGATCTTGACACAACACCTTGTTTCTTAGATTGCCAAGAAATGAGACTAGAGCCTAGGAAAATACCATATCCTGAAACTGACTTTCTTGAGAAAGAACAACTGGCCCAATCACTATCACAGTAGGTGAGTAAGTTAAGGGAGTTGGTAGAGGAGAAGAATAAACCTTGGCCTGGACAAAGTTTAAGATATCTGAGTTCTCTGATAAGGGCTTTCATGTGAGGTGTTCTAGGATCTTTAAGGAACTGACTGAGAGAGTGTGCAAAGAAAGGAGATGTCGGTCTTGTAATTGTAAGGTAAATTAATTTACCAACTAAAGTTCTGTACAAAGATGGGTCACTAATGGGGGTGCCATCAGTGAGATTTAATTTGGTGTTGGGTTCCATGGGTGTAGCACATGGTTTAGAGTCAAGAACATCAGCAAGTTTGAGAAGATCCAAAGTATACTTCCTTTGTGTCATGGCTAAACCAGTGGAATTCCTCAGAAACTCAATGCCCAGATAGTAGTGTAGGGGTCCCAAATCCTTGATGCTAAAAGTCTGATGGAGCAACTGTTTGATGTGATCAATGTATGTTTTGTCATCTCTAGTTAGTAGGATGTCATCAACATAAATTAGGATAGAAGTTTGGGAACCATTTTTGTTGATGGTGAACAATGAAGTGTCTGCAAAACTTTGTTTGAATCCTTGGGTAAGGAGGAAAGTAGTGAGTTTTTCAAACCACTGTCTATTAGCTTGTTTAAGACCATAGAGGGATTTGGTTAGTTTTGACGGTGTTAGGTGGAAACTTGTGTGAGTAGCCTTGTGGGACTGACATGTACACTTCTTCATTCAAGTCCCCATGGAGAAAAGCATTATTGATGTCCAACTGTTCAATGTGCCAATTAGATGTGACTGCCACAGCTAGAAGGGTTCTCACAGTAACCATCTTGGCCACAGGTGCATAAGTTTCCTTGTAGTCAATGCCTTCTTTTTTATGATAACCTTTAGCAACTAGTCTTGCCTTATATCTTTCAACTTTGCCATTTGCATGATACTTGATTCTGTATACCCATTTACTACCAATAGAAGATTTTCCAGGTGGAAGTAAAGTGGGTACCCAAGTTTTGTTTTGTTCAAGTGCCAACATTTCTTTGTCCATGGCTTCAATCCATTTTGGATCTTTGGAAGCTTGGACATAAGAATGTGGTTCAACTGATATGTCAATGCAATTAATGAAGTGTAGTGACTTGGTTTTTAAGTTTGAATAATTAAGGAAGTTGGAGTGGTGATGCTTGGTAAGAGATGGTGGAAGTTTATAATGATAGTCAGAAAGTTTGACTGGTTTGGTTTTGGTTCTTGTAGAAGTTCTGTGTGATGGAGGTGGTGGGATTGATGGTGGTGGTTCAGTAGAGGGTGGTGGTTCAGGTGGTACTGAGTCTAGTTGTATTGGGGATGGTGGTTCAGTGTGTGTTGAGGGTGTTGATTCAGTGTGTGTTGGTGGTATTGGTTCAGTGTGTGTTGGTGATATTGGTTCAGTGTGTGTTGGTGATATTGGTTCAGTGTGTGTTGAAGGTGTTGATTCACTGTGTATAGGTGATGATGGAGTTGCTGTTGTAGGGATATGGTGAGGTGTGATGACTGGTTGATTGATAATGAATGGTGAAGGTTGGGTGGTGGTGTTTGGAGATGGTGCAGGGGAAGTTAAGTTGTGAAATGGATAAGAGTTTTCATCAAATGTGACATGTCTGCTGGTAATAACTTTGGTGGTAGAGGAATCATAGAGCAAGTAACCTTTTTGATTTTGAGGATAGCCCAATAAGATAGTAGGAATTGATCTTGGATGAAAATTTTCAGGTGTGTGGTGATGAACATAAGCTCTGCAGCCAATGGTTCTGAGATGATCAAGTGGGGGTGGTGTGTTGTAAAGGAGCTCATAGGGGCTTTTGTTTTGTAGAATGGGTGAGGGGAGTCTGTTGATGAGATAGGTTGCAGTGAGAATACAGTAACCCCATAGATGTTTTGGGAAATTGGCCTGAAATTGGAGAGATCTAGCAACCTCTAAGAGATGTTTGTGTTTCCTTTCAACTCTGGAGTTTTGTTGTGGTGTGTATGGGCAAGAGGTTTGGTGAATGATACCATTATCATTAAAAAATTCAGTGAGAGTTGAATTAACAAATTATGTGCCATTGTCACTTCTGAGTGTTTGAATTGAAGTGTGAAACTGTGTTTTGACATAAGCATGAAAGTGTTTTATAGTTGAGATAACATGATGTTTGGTTGGAATTAAATATGTCCATGTGGCTCTTGAAAAATCATCAAAAATTGTGAGAAACAGTTTGCATTTATTCATTGTACAATGGTGGTAAGGACCCCATACATCAACATGAATGAGTTTGAACATTGAATCAGCATGTGATGAACTAGAATTAAAAGGTAAAGCATGGTGTTTTGATAATGGACAAATTGTACAATTGTGATCGAGGTTGCTTTCTTGAAAGACAATTGTTTGATGGTCTTGAGAACTTGAGAAGATGGGTGTCCCAATCTAGCATGCCAAAGTGAAAAATTGTTTGTATGTACAGAGGAAAATGCTTTTGATACAGGTTGAGTGGTGGTATTCACAAGTGTAGAAGAAGGTAGAACATAGAGATCACCTTGAGTAGTCCATGAGTTTGAGATCCATCATGGCCCTGGAAAACACAAGTGTTGTAAGTAAATGTGATTGATTTGAGAGTGTGTTGAAGTATCTTGGACCGAGATGAGGTTGTTTGTGAAGGTGGGTATGTAAAAGACATTGTGCAAGATGATGTTTGGTTGTAAGGTGACTGAACCAATCTTTGTGACTTGAGCTGTTTGACCATTGGGTAAGTGAACAATAATAGGTGTTATGCAAGTGATTATGTTGTGCATGAGTGTGAGTGAAATGCATATGTGATCGGTGCCCCACTATCTATTATCCAAATTTCCTTAGAACCAGAAATGTAATGAGCAATGATTCTTGTGGGTTTACCTGCCATGAAGTTGTAAGATCCGAAGTAGAGGTCTCGCATTATTCTGCATCATCAACAGCACTGATTGAGTTGATTACATCGATCCATCCTTGCATCACCGAGTACTCGGTGGCGGGTTCATGAGGTTTTGAGTGTCAACCGAGGTAGCCTCAAGCTGGAGTGTTTTCATTTGTCATTGCCATGTTGACTGTCCTTGGTTTGTATTGTGACTGGTTTGGTTGTCTCCTTTGTGGTGGTTGATACTTATTGTGTAGGGGATGGCCAATTGGATAACCCACAAGTTTGTAACATTCTTCTTTGGTATGACCCTCTTTTCCACAATTTCCACAGATAACTCCAGTTTTGAAAGTGCTTTTCCTTGTTTGTGGTTGGGTATGAGATTGTGAGTTTTGATTTCTGGTGTTTCTTGTTGGATCATAATTGTTGCCTTTGTAAGTGTTGAGGGCAAAAGAGACGGTGTAGTGGTTCTGCTTTTGGGGCTTCTCTTTGCTTTTCTTTCTGTCTAAGCATACTATAAGCTTTGGCCACTAAGGGTAAGGGTTGTAGTAATAGGATTTGACCTCTGATGTTAGTGTAACTCTCATCTAATCCCATTAGAAACTGAATGAGTCTCTTTCTTTGATCCCTTTCTCCATTTGTTTTACCATTTTCACAAACACACTTGCATGTACAGTTGTAGGGAGCCTCTAAAGCATCTAATTCATCCCATAGACCTTTGAGTTTATGATAGTACACTTCAACTGAACTATTCATTTGTTTCAAGTGAACTATTTCAGTGGTGAGTTGATAAATTCGTGTCCATCTATCTCGTGAGTAGTGATCATGCAGTTGATGCCATAGTGAATGTGTAGAGTGTACAAAGTTGAGATTATTACCAATTTGATCTGAAACTGTATTAAGCACCCAAGAAATGATCATATCATTAGCTCTTTCCCAGTTAGGCCTTATTGAAGATGTTATGTCAGGTTCCTCAAATTCACCATTAACTAGTTTGAGCTTGTTTCTGGCATTCAGTGCAATGGTCATGGATGCGTGCAAGAGTGAAGTTTTCGAACCTGTTAGTTTTCTTGAGATGAGAATCATGCCAGGATGATCTTGAGGATGAAAGTACAATGGATGATTTGGTGAGGTAAGATCATCCATGGTGTTATTGGTGCTTGTGTTGGAAGTGCTTGAATCACTGTTTTGAGGCATTATTGATGATGAATCATTGTGAGATGATTGTAACTATTCTTGATGATTGTAACTGTTCTTGATTGATTTGTTCAGTTTTGATTGTGAAAGTTGATGATTGTTATGTTTTGATGTCATAGATGTGTTCTCCTTGTTGTTGTGATCGAAATCGTATGATTTGATCAAGATTAATGGTGAAAAAGTGGTGGTTGTAGTTAGTTATGGTGGTTTGTTACGGTGGCCGGAGTTAGTTATGGTGGTTTGTTATGGCGGAATGTGGTGGTTGTAATGGTGGAGCAGGATATTGCTTTGATACCATGACAAAGTTTGAAAGGGAAGGAGAACTTTGTATTAGTTATCAAAAGTACACTTACAGAATGGAAATGAAGAGTATATATACAACATATTGACTACTGACTAACCGCCTTGACAACTACTCTACATATGCTATGAATCTGGACTTATTTACATGTACAATACATTCTCACATCATGTAACATAGAACTAAACTTGTATCAAGCATAAGCTTCATCTTGTGTTGGCTTGTTTTGTAGCTGTGAACATTTTGTACTGAATGACTTGTAGATGAGATGTTAGGAGCTTGAGTGTGTACTGTGGTAGTCTCTTTAGATATGCTTTCGCATATAGGTAACAAATTGCTTGTTTACTAGTTACTCTAGTTTTACTTAATTTAAGTAAGTTTTGTTTAATGAGTGATTAATCAGCAATACATATATTGTGCCTATCTCAGATAATCTTGATCTTACGTTCTTACACGTATAGTTGTTCTTAAACGCACAACTTTTAAGTTGATGAGTCACTCATTTATTTACTTGTCTTTCTGAACGAAAGTGTTTGAATTCAAAAGAAGACTTGTTAAGTGTCACGTCTGAAATTTGATTTTAATGTTTTAACTCAAAAAGATGTTGTGATCTTTAAACTCGTATATAAACATATCTTTTTGTCACAATTCTCAAATTCCGGTCATTTCTTAAATTATATATGCATCATATTAATTCATTCATGGCATTTCATTTCACATTTAACGCGTAATTTTTATATTTAATAAACGTTATCGCGTGAGTTATTATTTTAAATATTTAATCCGTTACTTTCAAAAATGATCCCGGGGTATTTTTATACTTACAGTTAGTTATATAAACTATATTTTGAGTTTTCCTAATGTTTTAAATTTATTTGGTACATAAATCGTTAAATTAATATTATTACGACACTTTTCTTAAAAATTACTCGATAATTATTTTATCACTCAAATTTCACAAGGAATGTATTTTTACAATTTTTATTATCTCATTATATTCTATTTTGATCTATTAAAAATTACTTTTACCCAAAACTACCTTAAATACACTAATGTATATAAAACCTTACAAGTTACATTTTTCTTATATATTATACTTACATTTTAATTATACACATGCAAAAAAAAAAAAAAAATATATAAAATTGTGAAACATTGCCCCCCAATCCGCCCTATGGGGGTGACATTAAATGATGGTTAAAAAAAAATTCTTCATTGATAGTTTATATGTATACTCCAAAGACTTTATGCATTCATTCAATCTCATAATTATTCACAAGTAGCAAAAAGCTTCTTCCTCTCTTTGTTCCTTCATCAAAAACCGGCCATAGTAGAGGTTCTCAAAGGATCACAAAATTTTTCCAAGTTCAAGCATAATCACAATCTAGTAATACTCTTATTAAGATTTTGAAATAAAAATCTAGAGTATTTAGGCTAAACCTTGTTCTTTGCACCTCATCATAATACTTGTAAGCATGTTTCTTTCATTTTTCATGTTTCCTTATCATCTCATATGTATCTTTTCATTTTTGGAGCAAGCATGCATGATATGTGATTTATACCATTTTTACTTGATTTTTGGAGTTTTATATATATATGGTCATCCTATAATTATCCCCTTGGTATTCATTGGTCTTGATGGTGATTAGGAACCCATGACACCCTAAGAAGGTGTATGGTAGGATTAGATTAGCTTTGGAGTTGATTTGAAGGGATTAGAATAGGTTTTGTCCGAGAAAAACTATTTTCGATACGTATAAAATAGGTTCTGTCCTTATTTTGATTTTCTGGAAAAACCAACAGTAGGCACGACATTTTGGCCTTGATATTTAGAAAATATACTTTAAAACGAATCCGTGGCCGCTTGAACGGATAAAAACGGACTTATAACGAAGAAGTTATGGATTTTACAAGTTTGACGACGAAATATATAATTTTCAGAAATTTCAGCATACTATTTTTCTTTTGTCCGAGTCAAAACGAGCCTTAAGCTTCACAAATTATTTCGACTTGTCAAAAATATATTAGTATACTTCGATACGAAGCTAAGGACGTATTATACGTAGAAAACGGATTTGAAACGACAAAGATATGCACGTTTTCATAAACTTGCCGTAACTATTATTTTTTTTGAAAAACTATATTATTTTTACGAGATAAGTGTTACGGTAACTAAAATCACCATCTTTAACCCTTATTATCTTTATGTTCGAGACCACTATGACGAAAACTCCTGAACTGAAACTTTTAGATTTTGATACAAACTTTCCAAAACCGTCGAGTTCGTTTTCTAACGATCGACGTACACCATTTTACGACTAGTTTTTCGAGACCATTTTTGTCACTTTTATGAAATTTCCGGCGACATTGTTTTACTGACGAAAAGTGATAATTTCACTATAAATCATTACAAAACCATTGTAGGATGACATTTTGACGTAAATAATTGTAAAGTGATTTTTGGATGGTCAAGACGTCAAAAGAGTATTTTTCGACGAAGAGTATTATTTTCAAAAACCCGCAAATGGTATAAATAACATACTAAATGCATGCATAACATTACATTGCAACTCATTACATATCATATCATTCGTAATAGGTCCCGGTTAAAGCATCACATTATACCTCGGTGTACTCACTTTTGTCGTCACATCTATTCATCAGGTGAGTATTCACAGACTCCCTTTTTTAAATGCTTTAAATTGTTTTGGGGCTGAATGCATGAACCATACTTGAATTAAATTGATTCTTACTTTGTGAACTCTTTTGACTAGAACTTGTGAACTATTTTGGCTTGAACTTTTGAACTTGAATCAAATCCTTGAACTTAATTACGAAATTATGACTTATTTGAACTTATTGAACCGTACGTGTTATGACCTTGTCTTAAAGTCTCCCATGTTCGAGCATCACTATAAAGTCTCGCCTTATTGGTGGAGCGGTCTCAATAAATCTCGTCTAGGTGGTCGAGTGACAAAGAAGTCTCGCCTTATTGGTGGAGCGGTCTCAATAAATCTCGTCTAGATGGTCGAGTGACAAAGAAGTCTCGCCTTATTGGTGGAGCGGTCTCAATAAATCTCGTCTAGGTGGTCGAGTGACAAAGGAGTCTCCCTTGTTGGAGCAAAGGCAAAGTGTCCCATGTTAGGAGCATCCCTGAATTATTATATACTTGGTACTATATTGTGAACTATTATGACCACTTACACTTGACTACTTGACGCACTATATTTTTGTGCAATGGGTTGTGTACACACAAGTTGCAAGTTTTGTATGGGGAATTTGGGAATCGAGTGGATACACAATGCCTTTGCTTTGTGGACCATTTTCGTTGACCGAAATCTTTGATTATTTATTACGAGTTTTCTTATTTTGCTAAACGTGTTTACTCACCAACTATTTTCATAGTTGACCCGTTTTCTCTTATGCATTTCAGGTGATCGTTAGTAAGCTTTTCTATCAAGTCTTTCATAAAGAAGTTTTCACTTGTCGCTACAAATCATTATGTATAAAATATAATATTTTGGAATTTAAACTTTGTAATATATTTGCCAATGACGGTTAAACTTGTATTGTAATGGTGTAATATTTCTTTTTAATATTAATGTTGGTATGTTCTATTATCTTGTGCTTATGTTCCCTTCCGTTACACCTCGTGTTTCAGCCTCCCGTGAGGTGTGCAGATTGGTACCAGAGCCAAAGGTTATAGAGAATGCCGATTTTTCAAAAATAAAAATCACAGCTATAACCGGAAAATTTTTATTTTATTTTATTAAACATTGAACATCATCCGAGTCATCTAGTCCTATCGTTGGATTGTTACTCATAAATTATACATAGCCTGATCAACTATGTCTAATTTATGAAGAACCATGCAATGATAAGAGTAGTAGTTTTAAATCATGTTTAGTCGAGTCTTTAAAGTCTGGTCACCTGAAGTTGCATTGGTCGGGTGGGTATGCATGGCATGTTTTTACGTTCACGTCTACATTACCGTATCTTGTTCATATCTTCTTTTTTTTTTCCATCTTTCGACTTGTTAGACATAGCATGTCTCTGTTCCTGTCATGTTTCGATCACTATAACACATTACCACCGTTCTGCACCTCATCTGACTTCGTTCGAATGTCGTTTACTCAACCCGATGTTTTGGTCCTCTGTAGAATCATGGCTGCAAGAAACACACGCTCAGGAGGTAACAACAACGGCAACCCAAACAACAATGACGATCCGAACAACAACGCTGCTGGAATAGCGGATCTACTCACCCAAATTATAACACATCTCGATGCTAGAGCGAACCAACGGAGAAGGTTTAACTAGGATGGTTCCTCACATGGTTTCTACTGTGGAAATTAGAAGGGATGTCACCTCGTCGAACACAACCACTGCAAGCTGTGAGCATGGCATATTGCTTGACAAATGATGTGATCAGTCCGGAGAACTAACAAAAGCAAACGACAGGGACGAAAGCGACAGGGAGGATCACCGGGGCCGAGACCGTGGTCAGCAAGACAAGAGGCAACGAATAACCAGAACTATGGGGCGACCACCCCGAGCGCAGAGGATATGCAGGTCCACATCCTTTGTGCACTCAATGTAATTATCATCACTCAGGAGACTGCCGAAGGTGCAACAAATGTGGACAGACGGGCCACTTCGTGCGAAATTGCTCAAACAGAACTGGAAATCAAGGACAGAGAAAAGCATGTTACGAGTGTGGAAGTCTAGATCACCTTCGCAATACCTGTCCAAAGCTGAAAAGAACTCCCAATCAAGGAGGTAATCGTCCAAACTTGGCATTGGCAATAGAAGGCCCACAAGATCCGAATATTGATGTTTCCCCGCGACGTGGTCGAGCATTCTATCTGGGTACCGAGGAAGCCCATACGCTTAACGGGTACATTCTTTCGAACAACTACCTTATTTCGTATGCGACATGATTTTGGCGCATAACTTCCTTCCAATCTTTATCACGTTCACGACCTTGATTAATTTGAGACCTATTGATATCGACCTTAGTTGTTATATATTTTGTTGATTGGATTTGATTGTGTAAGCAAATCGAATATCGGGCGAATCTTTCAAAAGACTTCATTCAAGGATTTGGAATCCTACCTTTCTAACAACTTGTTTCCTAGCTTGATCTAGTGACAGTTCTTGTTTGATGAGTTGCGAAAATCAAGCTAAGAGACAAGTTTACTCAAGTCGGTTTAGTTTAATCTCATGACAGTTCTTGTTTGATGAGTTGTGAGATTAGATTATAATCGACAACCTAAAGGTCTTTTGAGAGCTACGTTCGATATTGGGTAAGTTTACCCTATCAAATCTAGTCACGGGCACGTACTTAATTGAATGGGGAACACATACGCATGGACATTGATATGATCATTTAGACTGTTCGTTCGAGCATGAACTTTTAGAACTCTTGTCGAGGTTCGGACCATAGTATCGTTAATCGAATCATGAGGACATGATTCCGCTGACATGGGAAGAATGTCACAATTCTCAAATTCCGGTCATTTCTTAAATTATATATGCATCATATTAATTCATTCATGGCATTTCATTTCACATTTAACGCGTAATTTTTATATTTAATAAACGTTATCGCGTGAGTTATTATTTTAAATATTTAATCCGTTACTTTCAAAAATGATCCCGGGGTATTTTTATACTTACAGTTAGTTATATAAACTATATTTTGAGTTTTCCTAATGTTTTAAATTTATTTGGTACATAAATCGTTAAATTAATATTATTACGACACTTTTCTTAAAAATTACTCGATAATTATTTTATCACTCAAATTTCACAAGGAATGTATTTTTACAATTTTTATTATCTCATTATATTCTATTTTGATCTATTAAAAATTACTTTTACCCAAAACTACCTTAAATACACTAATGTATATAAAACCTTACAAGTTACATTTTTCTTATATATTATACTTACATTTTAATTATACACATGCAAAAAAAAAAAATATATATAAAATTGTGAAACATTGCCCCCCCAAATCCGGCCCTATGGGGGGGTGACATTAAATGATGGTTAAAAAATTCTTCATTGATAGTTTATATGTATACTCCAAAGACTTTATGCATTCATTCAATCTCATAATTATTCACAAGTAGCAAAAAGCTTCTTCCTCTCTTTGTTCCTTCATCAAAAACCGGCCATAGTAGAGGTTCTCAAAGGATCACAAAATTTTTCCAAGTTCAAGCATAATCACAATCTAGTAATACTCTTATTAAGATTTTGAAATAAAAATTTAGAGTATTTAGGCTAAACCTTGTTCTTTGCACCTCATCATAATACTTGTAAGCATGTTTCTTTCATTTTTCATGTTTCCTTATCATCTCATATGTATCTTTTCATTTTTGGAGCAAGCATGCATGATATGTGATTTATACCATTTTTACTTGATTTTTGGAGTTTTATATATATATGGTCATCCTATAATTATTCCCTTGGTATTCATTGGTCTTGATGGTGATTAGGAACCCATGACACCCTAAGAAGGTGTATGGTAGGATTAGATTAGCTTTGGAGTTGATTTGAAGGGATTAGAATAGGTTTTGTCCGCGAAAAACTATTTTCAATAAATATAAAATAGGTTCTGTCCTTATTTCGATTTTCTGGAAAAACCAACAGTAGGCACGACCTTTTGGCCTTGATATTTAGAAAATATACTTTAAAACGAATCCGTGGTCGCTTGAACGGAATAAAACGGAGTTATAACGAAGAAGTTATGGATTTTACAAGTTTGACGACGAAATATATAATTTTCAGAAATTTCAGCATACTATTTTTCTTTTGTCCGAGTCAAAAACGAGCCTTAAGCTTCACAAATTATTTCGACTTGTTAAAAATATATTAGTATACTTCGATACGAAGCTAAGGACGTATTATACGTAGAAAACGGATTTGAAACGACAAAGATATGCACGTTTTCATAAACTTGCCGTAACTATTATTTTCTGAAAAACTATATTATTTTTACGAGATAAGTGTTACGGTAACTAAAATCACCATCTTTAACCCTTATTATCTTTATGTTCGAGACCACTATGACGAAAACTCCTGAACTGAAACTTTTAGATTTTGATACAAACTTTCCAAAACCGTCGAGTTCGTTTTCTAACGATCGACGTACACCGTTTTACGACTAGTTTTTCGAAGCCATTTTTGTCACTTTTATGAAAATTCCGACGACATTGTTTTCTGACGAAAAGTGATAATTTCACTATAAATCATTACAAAACCATTGTAGGATGACATTTTGACGTAAATACTTGTAAAGTGATTTTGGATGGTCAAGACATCAAAGGAGTATTTTTCGACGAAGAGTATTATTTTCAAAAACCTGCAAATGGTATAAATAACATACGAAATGCATGCATAACATTACATTGCAACTCATTACATATCATATCATTCGTAATAGGTCCCGGTTAAAGCATCACATTATACCTCGGTGTACTCACTTTTGTCGTCACATCTATTCATCAAGTGAGTATTCACAGACTCCCCTTTTTTTTTTAAATGCTTTAAATTGTTTTGGGGTTGAATGCATGAACCATACTTGAATTAAATTGATTCTTACTTTGTGAACTCTTTTGACTAGAACTTGTGAACTATTTTGGCTTGAACTTTTGAACTTGAATCAAATCCTTGAACTTAATTACGAAATTATGACTTATTTGAACTTATTGAACCGTACGTGTTATGACCTTGTCCCAAAGTCTCCCATGTTCGGAGCATCACTATAAAGTCTCGCCTTATTGGTGGAGCGGTCTCAATAAATCTCGTCTAGGTGGTCGAGTGACAAAGAAGTCTCGCCTTATTGGTGGAGCGGTCTCAATAAATCTCGTCTAGATGGTCGAGTGACAAAGGAGTCTCCCTTGTTGGAGCAGTGCAAAGTGTCCCATGTTAGGAGCATCCCTGAATTATTATATACTTGGTACTATATTGTGAACTATTATGACCACTTACACTTGACTACTTGACGCACTATATTTTTGTGCAATGGGTTGTGTACACACAGGTTGTAAGTTTTGTATGGGCGAATTTGGCGAGTGGATACACAATGCCTTTGCTTTGTGGACCATTTTCGTTGACCGAAATCTTTGATTATTTATTACGAGTTTTCTTATTTTGCTAAACGTGTTTACTCACCAACTATTTTCATAGTTGACCCGTTTTTCTCTTATGCATTTCAGGTGATCGTTAGTAAGCTTTTCTATCAAGTCTTTCATAAAGAAGTTTTCACTTGTCGCTACAAATCATTATGTATAAAATATAATATTTTGGAATTTAAACTTTGTAATATATTTGCCAATGACGGTTAAACTTGTATTGTAATGGTGTAATATTTCTTTTTAATATTAATGTTGGTATGTACTATTATCTTGTGCTTATGTTCCCTTCCGTTACACCTCGTGTTTCCGCCTCCGGCGAGGGTGTGACAGATTGGTACCAGAGCCAAAGGTTATAGAGAATGCCGATTTTTCAAAAATAAAAATCACAGCTATAACCGGAAAATTTTTTATTTTATTTTATTAAACATTGAACATCATCCGAGTCATCTAGTCCTATCGTTGGATTGTTACTCATAAATTATACATAGCCTGATCAACTATGTCTAATTTATGAAGAACCATGCAATGATAAGAGTAGTAGTTTTAAATCATGTTTAGTCGAGTCTTTAAAGTCTGGTCACCTGAAGTTGCATTGGTCGGGTGGGTATGCATGGCATGTTTTACGTTCACGTCTACATTACCGTACCTTGTTCATATCTTCTTTTTTTTCCATCTTTCACTTGTTAGACATAGCATGTCTCTGTTCCTGTCATGTTTCGATCACTATAACACATTACCACCGTTCCGCACCTCATCTGACTTCGTTCGAATGTCGTTTACTCAACCCGATGTTTTGGTCCTCTGTAGAATCATGGCTGCAAGAAACACACGCTCAGGAGGTAACAACAACGGCAACCCAAACAACAATGACGATCCGAACAACAACGCTGCTGGAATAGCGGATCTACTCACCCAAATTATAACACATCTCGATGCTAGACGAACCAACGCCGGAGAAGGTTTAACTAGGATGGTTCCTCACATGGTTTCTACTGTGGAAATTAGAAGGGATGTCACCTCGTCGAACACAACCACTCGCAAGCTGCGTGAGCATGGCATATTGCTTGACAAATGATGTGATCAGTCCGGAGAACTAACAAAAGCAAACGACAGTGGACGAAGCTACGGGGAGGATCACCAGGGAAGCCGAGACCGTGGTGAAGACAAGAGGCAACGAATAACCGGGAACTATGGGCGACCACCCGGGAGGAGGATATGCGGTCCACATCCTTTGTGCACTCAATGTAATTATCATCACTCAGGAGACTGCCGAAGGTGCAACAAATGTGGTGACGGGCCACTTCGTGAAATTGCTCAAACAGGAACGGAAATCAAGGACAGAGAAAAGCATGTTACGAGTGTGGAAGTTTAGATCACCTTCGCAATAACTGTCCAAAGCTGAAAAGAACTCCCAATCAAGGAGGTAATCGTCCAAACTTGGCATTGGCAATAGAAGGCCCACAAGATCCGAATATTGATGTTTCCCCAAGCGTGGTCGAGCATTCTATCACGGGTACCGAGGAAGCCCGCAACGCTTAACGGGTACATTCTTTCGAACAACTACTTTATTTCTGTGCGACATGATTTTGAGCGCATAACTTCCTTCCAATCTTTATCACGTTCACGACCTTGATTAATTTGAGACCTATTGATATCGACCTTAGTTGTTATATATTTTGTTGATTGGATTTGATTGTGTAAGCAAATCGAATATCGGGCGAATCTTTCAAAAGACTTCATTCAAGGATTTGGAATCCTACCTTTCTAACAACTTGTTTCCTAGCTTGATCTAGTGACAGTTCTTGTTTGATGAGTTGCGAAAATCAAGCTAAGAGACAAGTTTACTCAAGTCGGTTTAGTTTAATCTCATGACAGTTCTTGTTTGATGAGTTGTGAGATTAGATTATAATCGACAACCTAAAGGTCTTTTGAGAGCTACGTTCGATATTGGGTAAGTTTACCCTATCAAATCTAGTCACGGGCACGCACTTAATTGAATGGGGAACACATGCGCATGGACATTGATATGATCATTTAGACTGTTCGTTCGAGCATGAACTTTTAGAACTCTTGTCGAGGTTCGGACCATAGTATCGTTAATCGAATCATGAGGACATGATTCTGACATGGGAAGAATGTCACAATTCTCAAATTTCGGTCATTTCTTAAATTATATATGCATCATATTAATTCATTCATGGCATTTCATTTCACATTTAACGCGTAATTTTTATATTTAATAAACGTTATCGCGTGAGTTATTATTTTAAATATTTAATCCGTTACTTTCAAAAATGATCCCGGGGTATTTTTATACTTACAGTTAGTTATATAAACTATATTTTGAGTTTTCCTAATGTTTTAAATTTATTTGGTACATAAATCGTTAAATTAATATTATTACGACACTTTTCTTAAAAATTACTCGATAATTATTTTATCACTCAAATTTCACAAGGAATGTATTTTTACAATTTTTATTATCTCATTATATTCTATTTTGATCTATTAAAAATTACTTTTACCCAAAACTACCTTAAATACACTAATGTATATAAAACCTTACAAGTTACATTTTTCTTATATATTATACTTACATTTTAATTATACACATGCAAAAAAAAAAAAAATATATAAAATTGTGAAACATTGCCCCCAAATCCGCCCTATGGGGGTGACATTAAATGATGGTTAAAAAATTCTTCATTGATAGTTTATATGTATACTCCAAAGACTTTATGCATTCATTCAATCTCATAATTATTCACAAGTAGCAAAAAGCTTCTTCCTCTCTTTGTTCCTTCATCAAAAACCGGCCATAGTAGAGGTTCTCAAAGGATCACAAAATTTTTCCAAGTTCAAGCATAATCACAATCTAGTAATACTCTTATTAAGATTTTGAAATAAAAATCTAGAGTATTTAGGCTAAACCTTGTTCTTTGCACCTCATCATAATACTTGTAAGCATGTTTCTTTCATTTTTCATGTTTCCTTATCATCTCATATGTATCTTTTCATTTTTGGAGCAAGCATGCATGATATGTGATTTATACCATTTTACTTGATTTTTGGAGTTTTATATATATATGGTCATCCTATAATTATCCCCTTGGTATTCATTGGTCTTGATGGTGATTAGGAACCCATGACACCCTAAGAAGGTGTATGGTAGGATTAGATTAGCTTTGGAGTTGATTTGAAGGGATTAGAATAGGTTTTGTCCGAGAAAAACTATTTTCGATCACGATATAAAATAGGTTCTGTCCTTATTTCGATTTTCTGGAAAAACCGACAGTAGGCACGACATTTTGGCCTTGATATTTAGAAAATATACTTTAAAACGAATCCGTGGCCGCTTGAACGGATTAAAGCGGAGTTATAACGAAGAAGTTATGGATTTTACAAGTTTGACGACGAAATATATAATTTTCAGAAATTTCAGCATACTATTTTTCTTTTGTCCGAGTCAAAACGAGCCTTAAGCTTCACAAATTATTTCGACTTGTCAAAAATATATTAGTATACTTCGATACGAAGCTAAGGACGTATTATACGTAGAAAGCGGATTTGAAACGACAAAGATATGCACGTTTTCATAAAATTGCCGTAACTATTATTTTTCGAAAAACTATATTATTTTTACGAGATAAGTGTTACGGTAACTAAAATCACCATCTTTAACCCTTATTATCTTTATGTTCGAGACCACTATGACGAAAACTCCTGAACTGAAACTTTTAGATTTTGATACAAACTTTCCAAAACCGTCGAGTTCGTTTTCTAACGATCGACGTACACCGTTTTACGACTAGTTTTTCGGAGCCATTTTTGTCACTTTTATGAAATTTCCGACGACATTGTTTTACAACGAAAAGTGATAATTTCACTATAAATCATTACAAAACCATTGTAGGATGACATTTTGGCGTAAATAATTGTAAAGTGATTTTTGGATGGTCAAGACGTCAAACGAGTATTTTTCGACGAAGAGTATTATTTTCAAAAACCCAAATGGTATAAATAACATACGAAATGCATGCATAACATTACATTGCAACTCATTACATATCATATCATTCGTAATAGGTCCCGGTTAAAGCATCACATTATACCTCGGTGTACTCACTTTTGTCGTCACATCTATTCATCAGGTGAGTATTCACAGACTCCCTTTTTTAAATGCTTTAAATTGTTTTTGGGGTGAATGCATGAACCATACTTGAATTAAATTGATTCTTACTTTGTGAACTCTTTTGACTAGAACTTGTGAACTATTTTGGCTTGAACTTTTGAACTTGAATCAAATCCTTGAACTTAATTTCGAAATTATGACTTATTTGAACTTATTGAATCGTACGTGTTATGACCTTGACCTAAAGTCTCCCATGTTCGAGCATCACTATAAAGTCTCGCCTTATTGGTGGAGCGGTCTCAATAAATCTCGTCTAGGTGGTCGAGTGACAAAGAAGTCTCGCCTTATTGGTGGAGCGGTCTCAATAAATCTCGTCTAGATGGTCGAGTGACAAAGAAGTCTCGCCTTATTGGTGGAGCGGTCTCAATAAATCTCGTCTAGGTGGTCGAGTGACAAAGGAGTCTCCCTTGTTGGAGCAGTGCAAAGTGTCCCATGTTAGGAGCATCCCTGAATTATTATATACTTGGTACTATATTGTGAACTATTATGACCACTTACACTTGACTACTTGACGCACTATATTTTGTGCAATGGGTTGTGTACACACAGGTTGCAAGTTTTGTATAGGCGGAATTTGGAACTGAGTGGATACACAATGCCTTTGCTTTGTGGACCATTTTCGTTGACCGAAATCTTTGATTATTTATTACGAGTTTTCTTATTTTGCTAAACGTGTTTACTCACCAACTATTTTCATAGTTGACCCGTTTTCTCTTATGCATTTCAGGTGATCGTTAGTAAGCTTTTCTATCAAGTCTTTCATAAAGAAGTTTTCACTTGTCGCTACAAATCATTATGTATAAAATATAATATTTTGGAATTTAAACTTTGTAATATATTTGCCAATGACGGTTAAACTTG
Organism: Chrysanthemum makinoi; assembly: GCA_910596185.1. Classification (NCBI taxonomy): domain Eukaryota; kingdom Viridiplantae; phylum Streptophyta; class Magnoliopsida; order Asterales; family Asteraceae; genus Chrysanthemum; species Chrysanthemum makinoi. The sequence goes on along the minus strand of OU343222.1, from coordinate 62,533,481 downwards.
TATTGTAATGGTGTAATATTTCTTTTTAATATTAATGTTGGTATGTACTATTATCTTGTGCTTATGTTCCCTTCCGTTACACCTCGTGTTTCCGCCTCCGGCGAGGGTGTGACACTTTTGCTCATAATCAAGAGAGGAGCCAGGATTTTAAGTTAAGGGAAGCCGAACTTAATGTACAAAATATAGTAAACAATATCGCTCAATGATGGATATTTGGTTTTGTTTTTCAAACGTGATTCAACATAACACCATACTGACGAAAAATTATTAAATTTAGGAAAGCATTGTTTGACAAGTAAAACCATCTTAGTGTTGTATTTGATTGTTCAAGTTATTCGTTTTTGGACTTTAATCAGCATATCTATATGATTAAGGGTGGTTGATTGCAAAAGTTATTAAGAAACTAGCTATTATACTAAATAACTAATAAAAGAAAATGAGTTAATTAATTAGAGATGACTCAACACCCACTAGTCCCCTACTAGCTCTGCCCCGCTTATAATTAACTCTTGTGATGCAGCGGAAGCGTGACAAATAGGATATCACGATGCATCAACACACATGAAATGGTGCTTTGTGTGACACTTTAGAAACCCCAAAATAGGTTGATCTTTATGTAACCAATGTACCAACAGTCAATAAATATACACTTTTTTTTTGGCATACAACGGGTCGTAGCAGGTTGTAAACTTGTCATAATCGAAGACATTTGTAAGAAATTCAAAAAACTTTATGTTTAAATAATTTTCATATGCTTTGCCAAATGTGTAAAGACATGTTAATTTTGTTGAGGTTATATATTGTACTTGACATACAAAATAATAAACAAAGGCATCACAGAGCACACACAGCGGAAGACTTCATATAATTGTAATATAATTAACTGAAAATTAAATGCGTAAACATACCTCTTGCAATTAGGCTAGATCTCTTCAACAAAAGTGACAAAGTGGTTTAACGAGTTATCTCTTACCGTTTTATAACTCAAACCAATTGATGTAACAAAAGCATGTTACACCACGTTCTTGTACACACGAATTAACAACGAGTTAAAGAGATTGCTATATCTAACAAAAACCTTGTTTAATGAAAAACAAAAGTCGAATATCCCTTTGGATGGGGGTATTCGGCCTATTATATGCAAGAGAAAAAGAGAAAAGAGTTTGGTTAATTGTGTGCACAAAATTTAACCCTAAACTCTCATCCTAGGTTTGCTTATATAGTGAATAGAAAACTTTGGGAAAAAGTTAGGGGCCATTTAGTTGGTCAAAAATTTTCCGTTTTTTCAGGAAATTTTTTATATGAAAAGGAAAAAATTGAAAATCCGTTTAGTTACACTTTTTTCCAACAATTTTTAAAAAATGTGAAATTCTCATTTTCTAAATTTTAACTACAAATTTGAAAAGCTCATTCTAGTCTTCTCACTTTTTTTCATTCTCAATTTATATACGTTCTTTTAAATACGTTTCATCCGTTTATTTTCGCTTTTATCCGTTTTTATACGTTTCTTTACGCTGTCGTCCGTTTTCTTACGTTTTCGTCCCTTTTTTACATTTTTATCCTTTTTTTTTACGTTTTCGTCTGTTTTTTTTACGTTTTCATCCATTTTTTTACGTTTTCGTTCATTTTTCACAAACTAAACGGCCCCTTAGGGTTTTGGGTTGGAAAACCCTCCCCAAAACGTCCATATACATAAGGGGAACACCCAAATCTTTTCCTTTTATAACAATTTCACTATTAGTCCTTCTTTTTATATTTAACGATCGTTAGTCATTTTTTCCGTTAAATACTTAACGATCGTTAGTCGGTTTTGTGTAATAATTAATCGTAATCATTTTACATTAATTATTTTTAACTTTAATTCTCATTCGTAATGTGTGCAATCCCGTGGTCATGAGTTCGAATCCGGACATACGCGTTTTATAAATATATACATATTCCAACAGCTCCCACTTGGATATGTTTACAAAACGTGCAATGACATTGGTTAGCGTCTAGCAACATGCCAATGCCCACAGTACAACTCATGTATGGTTTTCTGGAGAAAAACCCTTTTGATGATTCATCATCATATTTATCCTTTTGTTTCTAATACCATGTTAATAAGAATATGGATCCTACTCATTTCTTAATTAACTATTATGTTTCTCGTTTTATATGATTGATCAAGATTGCCAATTCTTCTGAACGTAATCCAGAAGACCTTGGGTATAGCCATGCAAACATCTTGTCAACCTTACGAGGGGCCCAACAATATTAAGCTTCAAAACAAATTTGAAGGAAACAAATCATGTTTTGATTACGAGCAGAATTCATGAATTTCGCAACACTTCTAAAAACGACCCTTATAACTATCAGTTACATATAGCGTTAGATTGCCTCACAGAAATGCACTACACCCATGACATTTCTCTTGTATCTCAAATCTGAGGATAAATATTCATGATGTACTTAATGACAAAGATCCATAAAGTACCATCATGTGGTTGGGATAAGTCCTATATTCAATCCATTGAATATCATCTGAAATTAGTCATGCTTCGCATCAATATACTTTCAAGTATATTCTAACTAAAACTCAGATTTGTCTTAGTTCAATAACATTCCCATGTCATTGATTGACAACGGACTGTTTAGAATAACTTAAGTTACTCAAGGATTTAAACATGCAAATACTGGACACAATATTATAAATGAAATTAAACGTATAAAGTACTTTAATTCATTATAAATAATAATTGTTTAACATCCTTTATCCAAATACTAAATAGATCAATGCATGATAATTCTTAGTTAATGAATTTTTCCATAAGTCATGATAATCATACTTGTTGACAAGGCATAATTCCAACTAGCTTTGATCTATAGGAATTTTGAGAATACATTTTCCAAGAATTCAATAAGTGAACTTCTTGTATGTGCGCATTCAAATATCTTGACATTGCCACATAATGTTTCATAAAGTGTGTGACATCCTCAATCACCAATTTATGACAATAACTTTCAAACCTTTTTAAAGTTTAAAGTATTCTTTATTCTTTAATGTATAATGCAACTATGCTCTTAGTTGAGCATAACTAGACAACATGGTCATCATCAAGGATACAATGACTAGAATCGAGTGTCATCTCAATTATACTAGCATCATTGTGTACAACTAACAATATGCTCTTTCAAACATCCGTAAACTTTGAATAGTTATTTGTTTGTTGCAATTCAAACTTCAAGTTTGTTGACTATGACAATTACGCAATAATTGTTGTCTGTTCATTTATAGAATCTGGGAGCAACTCCAGCTGAGGAATGCAATTCTAAATCCAAACATAAATATTCCAATGTTGTCAAATCATGTTGTAATCAAGCATGATACAACCTTATATACAACATGATGTACATGATGAATCTTCAAGTTAGACTCATACACGTTCTATCTTATCAAAGATATGTATTCATTTAAACTTTCTAAATGATACTTCATGTTCCATTAGACTCATTTATTTTTTACCGCATATGTTTATAGCAATAAACATATATTCCAAGGTTGTATGTCTTATTTCCAAATCTTACAAGCGAAGTTTCATTCCCAACTAAAACTTAATTTAGGTGGAATCTAGTTGCCCATATGTCATACAACATATAAGATTTAAAAAAATAAAAAATAATACTCCCACTAGCTTTCAGGAATACTTATGAGCTATCTTATTTCAATTATTAAATCAAACATGAATTTAATATTAAACATAAGAATCATCTCCTAGATGTATGCATATATCCATTCATGGATTCTTGCAGTTTGTACATATTCAAAGATTATTTGAATTCATAAAACTCCTTTGTATTACTGATCGTCCTCGCAAAAGTAATTCCACAACAAAGAGTTTTGATATTCATTGTCAAAATTTCATATCAATGAAACTAAGTATGACAATTATAATCTTTATACTACTATTTAATGTATCTAGGAAAGAATATTCAATCATAGTTAATTGCTTAAGTATGATTAATATTATTATCATTAGACATGCATTAAATATGTGTACAATATTGTCTATATGATTTCTACACAAAGATTTAAACCACTAGGGTTTCCATCTTTTGAAGAAACTCATCTTCATTAAGATAAACCAAGTATCTAAAGTTGATTATCTTTATGGACAACATATCTACATTTATAGTATGATTGATTTACCACAGTTCAATATTTGGTAAATTCATCATTATGATCAACAGGCTTACCAAGATCTTGTAACTCATATTCCTCAGCATATTAAATATTTGAGACATCCTTACGGATCTATGAATGACAATTCCATCATATTGAGGTCTATCATCTACATGTTTAGCCTCATCATGATATTTGCTAGTGCATTTTAAAAGATTATGTATTTTGTAATTTAATCTTTCAAGATCTAAACAAAACTCTCACTTTCCTTTAATAATTTAAAGATTACCTTTAAATTGTTTAGCAAGTAGAGCAACAATACATTGTTCTCTTTTGGAATATTACAAAAAACATTGACAGTTCCTGACATTAGTTTGTTACAACCCACTTTACAAGTAGTTTAACAAATTCAGAACTTCATTTTAAGACTTAATGTGATTCATCACATTCTATAATAAAATGGTGTATTATTAATCTTCTAGGTTGGAGTTTTATTGAGTATATTCAATCCATACTCAATCTACTAACCTTGATTACATGTGGAAGAAACTATAGTTATCTTGAATCAAACATGCCAATAGATTTTGATTCTTCTAACTGAACACACCATAAAACTATGGTATTTCATTAGAATCATTTTAGAAGATTATGTATTTTGTAATTTAATCTTTCAAGATCTAAACAAAACTCTCACTTGCCTTTAATAATTTAAAGATTACCTTTAAATTGTTTAGCAAGTAGAGCAACAATACATTGTTCTCTTTTGGAATATTACAAAAAACATTGACAGTTCCTGACATTAGTTTGTTACAACCCACTTTACAAGTAGTTTAACAAATTCAGAACTTCATTTTAAGACTTAATGTGATTCATCACATTCCATAATAAAATGGTGTATTATTAATCTTCTAGGTTGGAGTTTTATTGAGTATATTCAATCCATACTCAATCTACTAACCTTGATTACATGTGGAAGAAACTATAGTTATCTTGAATCAAACATGCCAATAGATTTTGATTCTTCTAACTGAACAAACCATAAAACTATGGTATTTCATTAGAATCAATATTGTAGGATAATCTAACAATATTTAAGATAACCATCTACTCTTTGGCTTACCTATTTACCAACAAAGTAAAACATAATGGTACAATAGAATTACCAAGTCAATTACATGCATTATAACACAAGTATTATCGACCAAGTCAAAATACATAACAGTTATAATCCTACTATACGTTATAAGTCATTGATCAACTCATTGACTTCATGCATGTGTCTTAATAAAAGACATAGCAAGTTAACATCTTACTTTATATTATAAGTCTTGTAATAATTAAAAGACTTCATGTTTGTAACTTAACAAAGAAATAATAAAACATGTATAATTAAAGTAATTATGAACACCACTTTTGGTTTCAATTAATAATTTCAAGTTAATATCTACTACATTTATTTATGTCATTCAAAGAATACATAAATACTTATATTTTAAAGTAGCATTAGATTACTTAATTTAATTATGTCATTCCATGAAATGTTCAATATAAGAAACTGCAAAATTATACATGCTTAGTCTCACGACATATGGATATTTTACATTGGGCTACAATCTAGTTCACGTTCTCACGTAAAGTAAATTGTAATTATAAGTTTTTCTTTAATATTGAACGACATGAATTTAAACTAAGGTAGTCTTTGTTATCATCTTGACACATGTTCTTAATAGGGAAATCTTACATATTAAATGTATAAGTCCTATTAGAACGTTACTCTCTTACTTTACGGTCAAGAGAATCTATTAAATCATATTAATATGTGTTGTACATTGCACACAATAAAGATCTCTCCCACTTGTGCATGGAACAACATCATGTAGCAAATAAACAACACGACAAACGTTTGTTTATTTGATTAATATGATTTGTGCATAGATATAACAAGTAGATGTAGGACTATATTTATTAGTAAGGAAACGCACATGACTATCCTTAAAAAACATAAGTGCCTACAATTGGAAAGTAATTATCTTTGAAGATAATCTGGGCTACTACACAGGAAACAAGGCTTGTAGCTCCCACTGAATTAGTGTAACTTTTAATTCAGTAAGTAACACAATGCTCCCACTGGATTTGATAACATTGTAAGTGTTTCATAACCAGTGAAAGCAAATTGCTTGCTCTTTACTTTCCCACACCTTTGAAGAACCATACGTAATCATTACTTAGGTACTAAAAGGTGTATTCTACTCTGTGAATGATGGGTTATCTACCAATGTTATTAACTTGAAAATTTGGGTATGCAATTTCTTCCTTAACAGGCCTACCATCCCCATACTGGTATGTAGCACCTTTAAAGGTTAAAGGAAAACAACTAGATAAATTATGCTAGTTTGTCTTTTACCAATTTTCGCGGTAATTAGTCTAGCTTCTAATTTAGTAACTCGTATACATGTTTTCCAGTTAACCAAAAGTCATGTTTGTTACAAAAGGATTCATTCACCAAATGAGGGTAATGAAATATTTATGGAAAATAAGATGTGCAATTCTTTGAAATGAGTTACATTAGAATTTAGACAATTCAAATGTTCCTATTATACCTTTCTCATTCATGAAAAGAAATATGATTGAGTCTCATTCTTCTCCCATGGAAAAGAGACTTTGTTTGTCTTTTCATTAAATTTTTCTCGATCAAACATTTGTTTGAAAGCAGAATGGATCAATTTGCTAATAAAATACTAAACCACGTTTACGGTTAAATGTTGCATTAATACATTCAAAAACATTACAAAATTCAATTTTAGTATTTTCGATAATTAACCTTTTCAAGAAAATTAAATACCCATGGTTCATAAACATATAACCATTTAATTTTCACTAAAAACTAGGATCCAAATTGACATATTTTCATCACATCAGTTGATTTGCTAGTAATGAAAGTATTCAAAATGGTACGAGTCGAACCTCAATTGCCAATTTTCAAATTGCAACTCCTAGATTTATGGGATTTACATATTGCCAACAACAGTTGCAATGTGAGCATGTTTTATCCCCATCTTATGCCTTGAGTTGCTAGTTCTCACTACAAAACTCAATTAAGTTGTCCAACTTAAGAAACTGGAAAATCATACATGCCCGTTCTCATGACACGTGGATATTTTACCCTTTGATTACGATCTAAGTCACATTCTCACGCAAATAAAAGGAAATCTCATGTGTTTCCGTTTCATTGGATGGCATATAACTTAAATTAAGGGTAATAAATTTGATTTTGGTGTCAAATCAAATATGTACAAAGATGTCATGCATTCATCTTTGTAGCATAAGGTTTTTATTAAAACAGTTATATTCTTGTTTTAATGTTTAAGCTTTTAATCATCAAACTTTAATCGAGGTATTGGTTACACCAATTAAAGCATTACCTTTAATTACCACTATATCATACTGCTGCATGAGTCATAAGACCCAAGTTATTCGGATAATTACCACAAAAATGACGCGTAGAATTTAAGGTCAATTCACCCTTAAGATGTTATGGAATACTTGGTAACTCCTTTAAACGGTTGTAAAGTAAACGGGTCCATAACCTATCAGGATGATGCCACTTGGGTTTAGGTCTAAAAATAGGCCTAAATTTAGGTCCCTCTGTTATTTCTCCTAAACTAATTACACATACATACCTTATTTAAACACACACATACAAGGCAATACATTTACACACAACAATAAAATTTCGTTTAGTCATTCAGATGACTAAACTATCTTAAAAAAGTTGTCTTCCATGCATGGTTGAAAAAGAAGTGTAGCAAGCTTGACGCGTGATGAAAAAGGGTTGCACGTGTGGTGTATCACCCTATTATGACCGATCTTAAAGAGTTTGTTTGAGACTTTGAGTAGCCATTTCAAATGCAAGGACCAAATTTTGTTACTCCATTAATAGTCTCTTTTCTTTTTCGAGATGTACCAATTTAATTTTTCTCTACTAAATATAGATATGAAAGTTTGATTGAGTTTACCATATTACATTTACTTAAAATTATTATTTAAAATTTTTAAAGAAGAAAATAATAAATTAGTTAAGAGTAAACTGTTATTCAGAAAAAAGTAAAAGAAAGAAAATAGTATTAATTATGTTTTTTTAATCTATATATTTTTTGTCAAGGTCATAATAACTTCAAAGGGAGAATAAAAAACCAAACAAAAATATAAAAAGGTTGACAATACAAATTCGGTGTCGGTGAATCGCTCACTTTTCAACATATTCCACACCAACTGACTCATTCTCATTGACATTTCACTAATCACAACTCACTAATTTCATTTAGGCCTTCAAAGTCATAAAATTTTATACTATCAAATTTTATGAAACTTAGTGTTTTTTTATACAATTGAGTGGATTTTTGACACAGATTTATGTTAAATCAACTCAATTTTCCGAATCGGTCACTTTTCAACATATTCCACACCACTTGACCCATTCTTGTTGACATTTCACTAATCACAACTCACACATCTTCATTTAGGCCTTCAAAATCGTAAAATTTTATACTAACAAATTTTCCGAAACTGAGTGTTTTTATACAATTGAGTGGATTTTTTTCACGGGTTTGTCTTAAATCCTCAATTAAGCTTAAATTAGTGTTTCTTGAAGCTGATCATTAGTTTCTGTATGAAGTACAATAATTGTCTTCAATGCTCTTATAAAAACAATAACTATAAGTTATCTGCAGTTGGAATTATAAGACTTTCTAACGAGCGAGTTGGAATTACAATGGCCCACCAAGAATTTTCATATTGAATGTAATTTGTTTAATCTTTGTTAATTAAGTTAGTCATATAACAATTTGGCCCCCTTAAAATTAGTAGTTGACATTTGGGCCTCTCTAATAAAGTGGTTCAAACTCCATCACTGATTGCAGCCTTTAAGTTAAGGCTTATGTTACATTTTGTAATCATCATACTACTCTAATGGAAGTAAGGCCGCCATTACTGTTTTGTGATAATAACTATATAATTTACTCTCTTTTGTTTTATCACTTTGTGATCATATATTTGTAAGTTGAAATAACCAAACTACGTTTCTATAAAAATAAATTGCTTATCTTATACATAAACTTCCATGCAACATAAAAATGCAATTGCAAACCTCTTGGTTTCTTTACTACTACTTTCGTCCCAAAATAACGGAGTGAAGAAATGCAATGGGCACTATCATTGCATTGTTGTTGGTTAGATGAAATATTAAGGGTGCGTTTGGTATATGATAATCGGAATGAAGGAATAGTTTTTCGAAATAAGATGTTTATTTTACTACTTTGAATTCGAAAATTTATTATGATGCTCAAATATATAACATACTTCATACCTCACCCACTTGCCTCTTATGAAACTATCATACTTGAGGCACTCATTTTATACACAAATTCATAACAATTGTGATTCATATCAATTATGATTCATGAAAACATATCAAACACACATTAAAAAATAAAATGGAGTATTTGTTTGATATATTATTATTATTATTTTTTTTGAACTTGTTTGATATATTATTTCAATAGTCAAAAATGCTTTTCAAGGATTTTTTCATGAAAAATATGTTATCAATAGCCACTGGCCCACATATATATATTTTTTTTTGAGCAAAGGCCCACATTATATTCGACCACACCTTTACATGAATATGACGAGACGTACGTACGTTATTCAGACAAATATAAAACATTCTATGGTGGAGTCACTTTATTTTGCTTACCAATAAATTCATGCTTACCAAGGAATAAATCCCTATCATCCATCTAATTTGATCTAATGGTGGGGATTAACCTAAAATTTAGTAGATAAACCTAAGTCCATGTTTTTTTTCTTGTCTTTTTGTTTTTTTTTTTTTATTTACATTTTTTTTTGTTTTTTTTCCTATTCACGTTTTTTTTTGTTTTTTTAAAATTAATTTTTTTTTTCTTTCTAATTCGCGTTTTTTTTTTCTTTTTTTTTAAATTCGAGTTTTTTTTAATTCGTGTATTTTTCTTTGATTTCATACGTTTTTCATTATTTTCAATACGTTTCTACGTTTTCAACATTTTTCTTTCATTTTTCGTTCGCTTTGGACGTGTTTTTCTTCTTTCATACGTTTTTACCATTTTAAATACAATTGTCCGTTTTCACGTTTTCGTTCCATTTTTTAAGTTTTCGTTCGTTTTCATACGTTTCTTACTATCACAAGTGATTTATGTGATATTCAGAATATCACTTGTGATTATCTGAATATCACTTTGTGATATTATGAATATCACCTGTGATTTTTTATTTTCTGAATATCACTTGTGATTTTCTGAATATCAGTTTGTGATATTCTGATATTCTGAATATCACTTTGTGATATAATAAATATCAGTTGTGATTTTCTGGATATCATTGTGTGATATTATGAATATCACGTGTGATTTTCATGATACAAAACATTAGTTGAAAAACACTTGTGATATTCAAAAAATCACTTGTGGTATTCGAATATCATAGTGATATTCGAATATCACATAATATCACTTGCGATATTCATTATCATTTGTGATATTGAGAATATCACGAATATCATTTGTGCTATTCGAATATCACTTGTGCTATTCGAAACGATGAAAACGCGTTTAAAACGGTACGCGTTAATAACGGACGAAAACGTATGAAAACGTAAGAAAACGGACAAATATGCATGAAAACGTATGAAAACGGACGAAAACGTATAAATAATGGATGAAAACGTAAGAAAACGGGCGAAAACGTATGAAAACGGACAAAAATGTATGAAACGGCGAGCGGGGACGAAAATTAGATGAAAACGTATGGAAACGGACGAAAACGTATGAAAGGGAAGAAAAAAAACGCGAATAAGATGAATTAAAAAAAACAAACTAATAATAGAAAACGTGAATATAAAAAAATGTGAATTTAAAAAAAAAACCGTAAATATTTTAAAAAAAAAAAAAAAAAACGTGAATATTACTAAAAACGTGAATAATTAAAAAAAAACAAAAAAAAACAACAAAAATGTGTATAAAAAAAACAAGAAAACAAAAAGACAAGAAAAAAACATGGACTTAGGTTTAGACATATTAAATCTTAAGTTAATCTCCACAATTAGATCAAACTAGATGGATGGTGGAAATTTATCCCTTGGTAAACATCAAAATAAGAATAAGCATTTGAAAATTCCTCTTCTACGGTGATGTTTTCTCAAGTAAAACGTTTTGTCCATGTGTATCAGTTTTGTTCATTAAAATAATATCCATATTATGCCACACCACGTAATATTTGTAATAATATAATATTTGTAAATTATTACGTAGTACAATACTGTGAAACAACTTCATTCGTGTCTCATTTTTTTTTATTGAAAATGATTATAGTTGCATATATGGCTAAACATAATTACTTAAAAAGTTAAAATATTTAGTAGTTCGAATTTGACTTTAATAAGTAATCACCACCATGTTTTATAACACAAAATAAGTCACCTTACAATTTGCATTACCTTAACACATTCTTTATGCCATAAAAAATATTTATTTAGTTACTATTTCTATTTCATATCTTGAGTTTTGTAACTTCAAAACAACAATGCTGCAAACACTTGTACGTTGCTTGGGGTGGGAATGAGCCGAGCCGCTCATGAAAAGCTCGAGATCGGATCGGTAAAAAGCTCGAACGAGCCGAGCCTAAACGAGCTCGAGCCTAAGTTTGGGCTCATTTAATAATTGAGCTCGAGCCCGAGCTATTAAAAAGCTCATTTAGCTCGCGAGCTCCATCAACGAAATTCCCTAGAAATATATACGTATATATATTTTCTATACGTTTAACCGTGTTAACGAGCTCGAGCCTTGTGTTAACGAGCCGAGCTTTGTGTTAACGAGCCTAGCTCGAGCCTTGTGTTAAGGAGCCGAGCTCCATTTGAACCTTGTTTTGTCTACACATCATATAAATTAGTCGAGCCCGAGCCGAGTTCGAGCTTGTGAAAAATTTCCCGAGCCGAGCTCGAGCTCAAAATGTGAGGCTCGAAACGAGCTCGAGCTTTTTATATATAAACGAGCCGAGCTCGAGCTCTGGCAGGCTCGGGCTCGGCTCGGCTCGTTTTCACCCCTATACGTTGCTCATTGAACGCTAGTATTTATATCTCACATCTATGAACCAAATTTGTAAGCTTTCATTACTCCCTCTTTAGCAAATTTATCAACTATGGTTCCTGCAGCTCTTTTTTCTATCTCGAGAATCAATGTAAGCCATCGAGCTATCTCGCCAGGTTTATCGGGTAAGCGTGGCCCAAAATCAATCATATTGGGAGTCGATACAATCTGATATCGACTCCCACTTGAAAAAAGCAATACCAATCCGCGAGCCTTTAACTGTCTTCGAGCCAATGCACCATTTAACATTCTCACCACCAAGAACAAGTGCTTTCAGATTATGTGTTGCCGCCTGAAGTTAGTGAAGCGGCAACAGGATCGACGCTTATTGTGGCAGCGTCAGCTATTCATCTCATGCATGCATATATGTACGTGCATGAGAATATGTTGTTAACTGACAGGGTTGAACCACAACCCACAATCCCACACAAGTTTGACCCGAAAATCGAGCTTATGACTGGTGATGGTATTATGCCATTTGGGTTTGAGTTACTAGCTGTGTCTATGGACCCAACTTGTAACAATGCTGACAAAATACTAAGAGTAATAATTGAGATCTCCAGAGCTATAGGCTCGGAGGCAATGATTAGTGATCAAGATTACGAAGCCGATATTGACCAATCGAGTGGTCAACAAATACATCGGCTCCACGAAAGTGGGGCGCGTGTGGAGCAATACTAGGAGGTGGGAACGAAGATGAGATCGAAAGACTAAAAAAGTTCGGACTATATGCAGGCAAAATTCAAGGACTAGCAAATAAAATGGGTAAAAATGAGGTGGGTAAAATCGAGTTAATTGAGAAATGGAGAGCTTTGGCTTTGAAGGAGTTGGAACATTTTGACAGTAAAAAAATTGAGCAAATTTCTACAATTGTGACTGGTGATAGTCTAAAATTTTCTTATGTTGGTAAGCATCAGTTGTTATGTCATGTTAATAAATTAGCTCATATTATTACTGTATGCATGGAATGATGTATTGATATGCTTTCGCATAAAAGGTAACAAATTGCTTGTTTACTAGTTTACTCTAGTTTTAACTTAATTTAAGGCCTTGTTTGTTTTTTAAAAATAAGAGCTTATTACCACTTTTCACTTCTTTCCTCTGCGGGCGCGCAGAGGAACATGTTTGTTTTTTTTCAGACAAAAGAGCTTCTTTCCTCTTCTTTTCTCTTCCCAAATTCAGACATATACTTCCTCTTCTTACCTCTTCATTTGAAAAACCCTACCATCACCAACCCATCCCAGCCGACACCATCACCCCATCCGCCATCCACCATCCCATCCACCATCCACCATCCACCACCACCCCATCCACCATCCACCACCACCATCATCTCATCCGCCGGCCACCATCATCCTAGCCGTCGCCGCCACCTTCTCAGCTGCCATAAAAGGTATGGGTTTTATTTCATTCTTTTGTTTGTGGGTATGTCAAAAAATGAGGTTTTGAACTTTATCCCATGATATTTGAGTACCCATTTCATTATTAAAGTTGTGGGTATGTTAGAAATTAGATTTTTGTACATTTTTAATGTCATTTATTAAGAAATTGTTACAAGTATATGTCGTTTGAATGACATGTTTTACCATCTCAGCCACGGACACCACCATCCACCGGACACCACCTCAGCCTCCATACTAGCCGCCGCAAAAGGTAAGGGTGTTTTGATGTTTGTGTTGTGCTGTTGTGATGTTTTGATCTTGTGGGTATGCTTAAAAATGGTTATTGGTTATTGGTGATATGCTTTGCTCCATGAACAATGATCATTCATCTTTTCGAATTTTGTGTGTAAGTAGGTTACTAGTTAGGCAAGTTTGTGTGATTTATATGCATTGTTCAATAGAACTATCGCACTTGTTAATGTCTGAATTATGAAAGATGGTATGGAGATAAAAGGATGCTATAAACCCTCAGTTTAAGGAGTCAAGCTTATGAGCCATTTGATGGAACTATGGGACTGAATTATGAAGCATCTGTCATGACTTAGCACCAAGATCCCATAAGATGCATTTGGATTCACGCTGAGATAATCACTGATTGTTATTTCATTCGTAGTCAACTGATGGTAAGATATAGCAGACAATAAGATTTGGCCTATGGGATCCATTGATCTAATAAGTGCATCTGTTAGGACTTAGGAGTGCTATTGAGTAATGTAGTAGGTACTTAAAAGAATAATGTCTCTACAACATAGGGAATTACGAAACACACTTTGGCTGTAAAGTAAGAATATGCCATTCATTTAAGATTCATTTTAGGCCGTCCCCTACCTTCTCTAATCTCGATAGAAAAGAGAAAAGTGATATATGGTGGCTTATGAGATACACTGTTTATCATATCATGATAGTTACTCTTGTGTTGGTCTGTTGGAAGTTTGGAGATCTGTGGATTCTGAAACTTTTTGGTTAACTTAAAAGTAAACAACATAACATAATAGCAGCGTTGAGAAGGAAGTAAAAGGCGTGGTAATGGTGACCAGACATTAATTAGGAAGTAAAAGACTCGGAAATTGTTGGTGAGTAATGGACAAGCAAGTGTACCGTAATCTAACATAAAATAGAACTATCGCACTTGTTAAATTGTTGGTGTTTGTTTCGACTTATTTAGCTCGCTTATAGCTTATATGGTTTTCGGCTTATGTTTGGTAAGCTTATTTTTGTGCCTTATTTTCAAACTTTTCGGCTTATTATATAAGCGTTTCAAAAGTTTCAAAATAAGCCACAAAAAGTGAGCTTATGAAACATAAGCCCATAACCAAATAAGCCATAAGCAACTATATAAGCCGAAACAAACTTTGATGCGATTAGCCTGTTAAAATATGTGCTGTAAGAAAAATCAAAGTTTGTTTCCTTTGGTGCAATTAATGTGCATAAGAATGATTAGTGAGATGTATAGAAAGAGAAAAAGGTGAATGCATGTTTGCATTTCTTAATGCATATTGGCTGTTAGGAAGATGTATAGTATAAATATTGCAATAAGATATAAGTATGATACAACTTATATAGAATTGTAAAAAAAAGTGAACTAAGCCTTATATGATGGAGAATATTTGAACTAATGTATGTTTCTATAGCACTGGTCGTACCAGTAGTTTTAACTATATTACACTTTAAAAATATTGACAGTGTATACTACAAAAGGATTAGTCTTAATGATGGTATTGTTATATTTTGCAGCCAACTTTATTTCTATATTACCTGAAGCTTTCTGGATTAAATTAGGACTAGGTTACTAATTTTGAGGAAACAATACAAATTGGCTATTGATGTGTCTAATAGTATACATCAGTTGCACTAACTGATGTATACTTGAACATGTAGTTGCACTTACCTAATAGTTAACTAGCTTACTTAAAAATCAAAGTATATTAAGTATAATAATGATCTCCTTATGTTTATTTGTTATAGCTACAATGGAAGGTCCCAAGCCACGCAAAAATTGGTCCAATGAAATGATCAAAGTCTTACTAGACACATGCATCGAAGAGATGAAAACGACCGGTAGAAATGGTGTTAGCTTGTATAGGTCGTCTTGGGTTAGGTTAGGACAGGTGCTGAAAGACAAGTTCGGCATGGAATTCACACAAAAAGAAATGAAAAACGGATTTGATAATTTAAAAGCGAAATATATTGGTTGGCTTTACTTGAAGAACAAAACAGGGAACATCTATAACCCAAAACAAAGATGTTTACCCTAACACCCGAAGAATGGGAAGACTTCAAAAAGGTGTGTGGTACTAAGATAATTAACACTTATATAATTTTTTTCTACGAAAATAACTTATCTAGAAATTATTTGGAATTGGGTACAGATTCATAAAAGGGCCGGATCTTTGCAATCGAATCCATTACCATACCATGAACTATGTGAAATTGTGTTTCAAAGTATTAGCCCCAATGGTGATGGTCAATGGACCAATTTAGAAGGGTCCGGGGCATCGGCGTCTGCGACATCGACATCTGGGGCATCTGCTATAAAGGAACGTGTTGGGGCAATTGATATCAACGATGACCCTTTGGTTGACGTGAATATTGATGATGAAGATGACGGGAACTCCCGCATAACAAAGGCTATGATGAAGCTAGGCCTAAGAAAAAGGCAAAGACTTCTCGTGTTACTTTCGATGACTGGCAGGATATGCAGTGTGCCCTGAGACATATTGTCAAAACAAAGGATGGGCCAACAGCAAGTGAATGTTCCGAAAAGTTGAAGCTAGTTGATTTCACGATTGGATCCTTTATTTTTAGCTGCATTCATATTTTTGGTCAAT
>OU343222.1:62446788-62516772 GCA_910596185.1 Chrysanthemum makinoi | reverse complement strand
AATTAGATATACCAAATGTAATCAAGTATCATCTTGCATTACCCTTTGGGTTCGGCCGAACAATTATCTTATTAATTCTGGAGAGGCGCCATAGTATCTTTCTGCACATATCAAGTGGAGTAACAAATCCTCTATTGACAACAAGTGTTGTGGATGTTGCTTCACATCACTCCGAAATATAGCTTTTATAACTACCTTGTTCAGATAGCGTTTTGCGTATACTTACAAAAAATGATATCCACACATAACAGAACTTGCTTGTATCTCAAGTCTAAGGACGAAGATAACAAACCATTTTCAATATTTTACTTATGACAAGGATCCAAAAGTAAATGTTTGAAAGTTGGGGAATCCAATATGCATCTCTAGTGAATACATATGAGTTTGGTGGGAACATCCGAATTCTCGTTAGAATATAACCAACACTCACATTTGCCTTACATAACAATATTCCCATATTGTTAACCGACAATGGACATATTTAGAATAATAAAATTACTCAAGGATTAAACATGCAAATATAGGATAACAATTATTATATGAATGAATAACAAATACCAAGTATCTTTATTCATTATAATGTAAAAATTGTCTTTCAATCCTAATTATCCAAATACTAAAACAGATATGCATAAAACTTATTTAGTAAGTTGAACCCTAGTGTTTCCAACATTCTCAACCTTTCTTTTACAAGAAAAACTAAATAGTTATCTGAGTAAACTTTCCGAATACTTGTTTCAAATTTCACATATAGTGAGTGATTTGAAATATAAGATGAGTGTCTTATCTCATATGCTCATACTATTGCAAGAATTATAGTATGGAGATGTCATCTTACCTTGCACGAGGTATTAGAAATCAACGACATACTGACAGTCATCTTTACAGTTTCTAAAAAGTGTAAAATATTCTCATTCCTTAATGTGTAATGCAACAATGCTCTAAGTTGTGCATAACTAGTTAGCAGATTTATCATAAATGATGAAATCCTACTACAACTAGTATTAATAATCCTCTAGCATCATTTGTACTTATACAACATTATGCTTTATAATTCGTAAACATCTATATTAACAATAATCTAAAAACCTCTCAATTAAATATTGTTGTTGTCAGCTCATTTTGTTCTTGTACAAAAGCAACAACTAGTCTTATATACAATATAATATATACATGACAAACCCTTAGTTTAAAAACACAAGGTTTCCATCCATGTAAATTATTCCAAGTGAAATATACCACTTTAAGACTTGCTCAAATGATATATTGCATTTGTGTCAGACTTATTTTACGCATTTGTTTATTCCTGATAAACATTTATTCCAAGGTTGTTTGTTTTATTCCCTAAATTCCAAGTGAAGTTTCATTCTAAGCTTAAGGATCAATATCTAGCTTAAATAGAATGATATCTTCAACATGTAAATTTTAAGGATAAACACATTGCTCCCACTCAATGTTAGATGTACTCAAGAGTTATCTTAATTCAATTAGAATCATATTGTAATTAAATTCAAGATCTCAGCTCCTAGATGCATGATTCAATCCAAAACTTGGATTGGATAAATATTGTATACTTCATAAAGATTATATAGATTTATAACCCTTTTGATTACACACCGTCCTCGCAAAAGGTAATCATAAGGAAAGAGTTATAAAATCTAATTGTCATATTCAACCTACAAATCACATGTATGACAATTAAATATCTTTATATAATTAATGCGTGTATATATATAAGAAAATTTAATCACAGTCAATTGCTTAAGTATGATTATAAACTTCTTATAAAATGCCATGCATTAACATGTATACAATTTTGTCCTTGTGAGCATTTCTTCAAAAGAAACTCATTCCAACCTCATAGGTTAACTGTTAGGCGAAATAACAATCAAGCTTAAAACTCGATTTGCCTTTTAAGGACTGCATCTTATCATTCATAGTTCTAAAACATTTATCATATTCAAGATGTGATAATATATTTTAGTAGTTAGTTGATTTACAATAATCTTCTAACTTATATCCCTCAGCATTGATATAAAATATCACTCAAGTGATGAGGCATCCTTTCGGATTTATGAATGAGAGTAATCATTCTACTTCGGTCAATATTTACATGTTTAACCTTAGTATGACATTAATAAGTAGATTTTAGAAGGATAAGTATTTTGTTCTCAAAAATTTTGAGATATGTATATACTCCCACTTACTTTTGTAAGTAGAGACAATTCTCAAAATACTAAGTATTTAAGCAACAATAAATTGTTCTTTATGGAGAACCACAAACTACATTTTAAGTTCTCATCTCAAGATTTTGTTAATCAAATGCTTCATAAGATTTTAACAAATTCAGAACTTAAATCAAGACATAATGGAATTCCTTCCAACAACTCAAATTAGGGTTTATAGAAAAACTCTAATTTAGTATCACTCTTTAACCAAAAGCTCTAGCAACAGTTTTGTGTTTCGTCAAGCTAGGAAGAACACCAAAACTACAATCTTCAAGCTAGGAAGTATAGAAAAATCAAAAATCCTAAAGGGTTTATGATTCAATTGGTTTGAGTGGTAAAACCTCAAATCCCTAATAAATTAGGGCTTTCAGTTATGGGTTGTCTTGAATAGCTTCTAGGTTTGAACTATATTGAGTGTATCCATGACACACGCAATTTCTAACCTTGATATGTTTTGGAGGTAGAGCAATTAAAGTTATCATGAACCAAACAATGTGAATAAGGTTTGATTCAACACATTAGACATACCATAATGAAGTGGTATCCTATGAGTTATTAGAATTGTGAAACTATATTAGAATTCTATAGATAACTTAATTCTCTTTGGACCAAATACTTGTCAATTGGGTCGAGCCAAATTGCATATAAAGTATTTATGAACCAAGTGCATGCAATAATGTATATTCATTGAATAATACAAGAACCTTATGTTCACGTGTTCACAAGAAGACAGAACTGTTCAAGGATTATATGTTCATGTGTTAACAAGAAAACAGAAGATTTCAATAATACATTATCAGTCTTTGAATAATCAAAGCCTCATGTTTATGTGTTAACGAGAAGACATAACACATTTACTATATATACTTTATGTTATAAGTCATTGATTAATACAAGGACTTTATAATTATGTCTTAACATGTAAGCATAATTATACTAACAAAAGTAATCATGAACGCAAACTATTGAGTTCTATAGTAATTTCAAGTTAATTATATACTTCAGAATTATGATCATTATCATATAACAATAATTATGTTGACTAAAACATGTAGTCAAATGTTGAAGTATCTTAACACTATATCATGACATTTGAATGTAGTAGGGCAACAAACATCTAGCGTGTTCAAGTCCAAGTAAAATCATTATTAGAATGTAGTAGGGCAATAAACATCTCATGTGTTTAAGTCCTAGTAGAATTCTTATTTTACATATAGTAGGGCATTAAACATCTAATGTGTTTAAGTCCTAGTAGAATTATTAGTTTCCTTTACCTTGCGGTCAAGAGATACCAATAATATTGTTGTTCCTTGCACACACTTTGAGATTTCTCCCACTTGTGAAAGGTACAACATCATATTATGAAAACAAACAACACATGATTGATTGTTCAAACGATATGATAATGTCATAGATATTATAAGTAGTTTTAGAACCATAACCTTTAATAAGGAATTGTGGATTATTATTCTATAGATAACACTTGTGAAGCGACAACAGGAAGGCAACGTGTTATCTTATAAAATAAAATGCAATTTTCCTTTAAGCAATGGTTGTTCATATTTGGAAAGTAATGGATTATTTCAAAGCTAGTTTGAAATGATATGGGTGACTACAGGAAATAAACCGTAGCTCTCACTGAAATTGACAACATTACATGAATGATATTTCAGTTATAAATGCAACTACTCCCATGGATTTGTCAACATTGGAGTGTTACATTTCCAGAGAAGCATATAGCAGTTTTATATACTTTCCGATTCTCTTCAAATGCCTACGAGTAGCATGTACTTAGGTGTTGAACAGAGTATATGAAGTTCTACTTATGTAGACAATGGACTAGCCATTCTTTTTTTCAATTAACCTGAATCTTTAGCATGCAATTCCTCCTTTATCGTCTACATAGCCCCAAGGGTAATTAGCACTTTAGGAATAATAAGAGTCCAAGAAGATTACCTAGCAAATATACTAGTAATTCTTTTACTCTTTGCGGTTTAAACTCATACATCGTGACAAGTGCAGGATGTTATTTATTTTGGTAGCTCTAAATACAATGTTTCCAGTTACACAAAATATTCTATCTTTCAATTAACTCTAGACCACAAAAGGGTAATGAAAGATCAGAAATGAGTTTATCTTTGTAATCCTATCTTAGTAAGTCAACTAAGGAGAAAAGATAGGAATAAGTCTCACTCTTCTTACTAGGAAAAGAGACTAAGTTTGTCTTTTGAAGAAAAACAACTTTGTTTACGAATTATGTTGCAATAACACAATTAATTAGAACATAAAAAGTTCAATTCTAGTATTTTCGATAATTATATTCTTAAAAGAATTTATTACCCAATTAATTACTAATTAAGACTAAGATCCATCTTGCAACCTCACTTAATTACCATAGGTCTGACCAGTGTATAAAAAAAATAGGACAAGAGGGTAGCGCGAAGCATTGCATAATGCAACTCCTAGATTTATGAGACTGATCAAGGCATTAGTAAACAAGTAATAATGTCATGAGCATGTTTAGTTCTCATCTTATGCCTCGGGTTCAAGGTCTGACCAAGCTAACTCGAGATAAGTCGTCCAAGTATGAACGTATAAAAATAACCAGAGGTCTGACCAGTGAGAAATAATTACCATGGGTTGGAAAGGCCCTTAGGTCTGACCAGAGAAGTCAATCCAAGTGCACGTGTTCATAGTTGGATGGCATAGACTTAAAATTAACAAATAGGTATGCACATATAAATGTGGTAAAAGTCGTGTACAAAGAAGCATGCAAAAAAACTTTGTAACACTAATTTTAAAAAACTTTGGTAATGACACTGTAGTGATCATTATGGTTCACGGTAGCTCCAATCGAACGAACAGGGAGGCAGAGGACCAGGTAAGCGCCAAGCAATAACCTAGACATCCTTTCGGTGTGACTATGCGCACCTCTTTGAACCCCTTTTTGAGTTTGTTCTAGTGGGTGAGCCGTGCATCCCAAGTGTCCATAGCGTCTAGTTTTTAAATTCTTGAAAACGTGTTTCATATATTAGGTCACTTTATTTACAAAAACGATTTTCCACGAATCAAATAGCAGGTCACAATGAGCATGTTATTTAGGCGTGTAAATAAAGACCAATATTAATGTCATGGTTACGATATGTATTATTCCATATTGCATACAATTAGGTATCAAAGCAAGTAATAATGCACATATAGGAATCACAAACATATAAGCATAAACATCAACATAAATAACCACATATTGTTCCGAGTTCTCTTTCGAGTCTTCCCCAAACGGAGAACCATAAGACCGTCACTAGGATGTAATACCTAGATCGCCCCATACATCACTTAGAAAAGCAATTGAGTGGGTCTTGTGGCCGGAAAAACACATAAAATAGCATGGCAATCTCAATTATCAAGTAATTACGCAATTTTATGTATTTGTAAACCAATATGTAATTCTAATTATTATAATAATTCTAATTAACAATTAATAAATTCAAATTAACTTTTAATTCTAATTAGCAAGTAATTTTAATTAACATGTAATTCTAATTAACAATTTAATTCAATTAACAAAGTAATTATAATTAACATGTAAATTAAATTCTAATTAACAAGTAATTTCAATTAACAAATTAATTCTAATTATCAATATAATTTTAATTTGTGTGTGACTAGTTATTATTTATTAAAAATTGACAAGTATTGCATGTAATTGTTAAATAAAATAAAACAAATAACTATGCTAGGTTTCATGCAGCCTTTTAAAACATGTTTATTAATAAAGAAACGTGTAACTCATAATCGCAAAAACGAGTTGGCTCTTGATGCCACTGTTGGGATTTTAGAACTAAGTTAACCATTAACCTCTACGAGTACGCAACGGAAAAAAGATCTAGTTATCGCAGTTATGTTAAGCACGTAATTAATAAACAAATAATTAATACAATATTAATGAATAAAAGGGATAAAAGAAAACATAACCTTTCGTGGCTATTTGAACGCAAGTGTAACGGACAATGAAACCAATACGAAACCAAAGTATCTAAAGTAGATACCTCTACGAGTATCACACACAAATACTTAAACCAAGTACGTTCGATTAGACGCTAGTCGAGAACGTTTAACTAATCAACTCCTTGAATACTTGAATTGTCACGAACATAGAAAACCAAAAATTAGTCTTCTACATATTTGTTCGAGATACACAGCTTTGTCCAAGAACCATTAGTCTTCTATAACCCAAGAACAAAAATAATTAAAACCCTTTAACTTGGATGTCAGATTCTACATGTAATACAACCAAGTTATATGAACATTAAACCTTTAAATTATGCAAGTAAAAGGTTTAATTGACTATAAGATAAAACCAATCTATAATGAATGTTTGATTTGTTTTAGCTTCTGACATAGTGAATCGGTATTAAGGTTTTAAATAAGATTGAATTTGTGAATTGCATGCATAAAACACAACCCTTGAACGAATATATATATATTCTCCAAAACTTGTTTTCCAAGCAAAAACCCAATCCTTGTTTCTTTCTATCTCTGTAGCCCATTACATAATTGCAAACGCCCCAATGATTAGAACCGGTCATGGGATTAAACAATTATTAATCGGACCTAGAGTTTAAAACGGGTTTAGACAAAACGGGTCAAGTATACATTCAAGTAATAAAACGTTCATCACGTACTCTCGTGTTTAACGTGTGTGCCCCCATAGGCTCAAGCACTTCTAGTCGTTTACGCGTGTTTATAACTCCCACAAACCAACACATGGTTTGACAACTAAAACCATTTTAGCGTTGTATTTGATTGTTCACGTTATTGAACTTTAATCAGCATATCTATATGATTAAGGGTGGTTGATTGCAAAAGTTATTAAAAAACTAGATATTGTACCGAATAACTAATGAAAAAAATGAGTTAATTAATTAGAGATGACTCAACACCCACTAGTCTCCTACTAGCTCCGCCCTGCTTATAGTTAACTCTTGTGATGCAGCGGAAGCGTGACAAATAGGATATCACGATGCATCAACTCGCGTGAAATGGCGGTTTGTATGATATTTTAGAAACTTGATCTTTATGTAACCAGTGTACCAACGTTCAATAAATATACACTTTTTTTTGGCATACGACGAGTCAAAGCAGGTTGTAAACTTGTCATAATCAAAGACATTTGTAAGAAAACTCGGCTTCAAAAAACTTTATGTTTGAATTATTTCCATACGCTTTGCCAAATGTGTAAAAGACATGTTAATTTAACCAAATGCTACTTTTCATATGGATCAAGCATTTGATATCAAGTATTCTGTATGCAAAAAAAAAAAAAAAAACTATGTGCATTGATATCGCTTTTCCTTTTTTTTCCTTCCCATAATATCATATTTTCGCAAAGCGGAGGCGTCAAATATACTTTTAGGTTAGAGAGGCAGAGTGTGAATATATGTTGATGTAAACACTAGTGAATTATAGAAATAGGATATTTATATGATCTATATATGACAACGTTAAGTATAAACAAAATAACGAGATTATGGGTACGTGCAGGGCCGTCCCGTGAAATTCAGTGGCCCTGTGCCAAATTCTAAAATGGGCCCTTTAACATCATACTTCCCAAATTATGCATTTGTTATTGTATCGACCAAACAAAAGCTTGCCAATATTATTCAAAATATGCAATATTTTTTCTAGGTTTAGCATTGAGTTTTTAAAATATTTTATGATGATCAATAGAGTCCAATTTTCTTTTAATAAGGTAATTAGCCAAGCAATATTTTTTTGTCAAAATATATCATGGTATAAAGCTACGACCTTCACTTTTTCTAGAACAATATTCGCAGCTAAAATATATATTTTTGTTAAACATGGCTTTGGTTTAAATTCTTCCGCGAAAGATTAAGAACTGCGGAATACAATCACTTCAACACAAAGATAGAGGTTGAAATTAAAAATTATATAAATAAGGGGTTAAATTATAAACTTTCTTAAAAAAACAAAGCTAAAAGACATAAATTACGGGCCCTACAAACATCTCTTTACTTCTTTGGGTTATCTTTCTCACAAAAAACCCTGCTCTAGATTTTCACCATTAAAGGACTGCTTATTGTTTTTCATTTTTTCTCATTTAGAGCTTTATTAATTAG
Organism: Chrysanthemum makinoi; assembly: GCA_910596185.1. NCBI lineage: Eukaryota > Viridiplantae > Streptophyta > Magnoliopsida > Asterales > Asteraceae > Chrysanthemum > Chrysanthemum makinoi. The sequence goes on along the minus strand of OU343222.1, from coordinate 62,508,404 downwards.
TTTATAATCATTCCAAACTAATATTCTTCATTCATCATCTGTTAATTGGGTTATATCCTTCGAAAATCAATTTATACATATATGAAGATTGAGGCCCCTAAAAATGTGAGGCCCTGTGCGGTTGATCATTCCGCACATGCTTAAATCCGGCCATGGGTACGTGTAAATCGCCCGCCTAAATATAGAGGCATAGATACACAATTTCCTACATAGGCATGCAGCATGTCTTGGTTGACCCATAAACACCCTATCGAGCTAAACCTATTCTGATTGCAAGTTACGGTTACAATGTCACTAAAATCTAATTACTTGGTTTTATTCGGTCTTACAAATTAACTACTGTATCCGTTCAAGTTATTGTTTATGGACAAAAAACAAAGAGTTTAAGAAAAGTTTAACCATTACATTCTTCAACCAATCAAATATCGTCCACATCAACTAAACTATATTTTAATTGTTTAACACAAAAAATGAACTATTATTTTAGAGTATTCCAAAATAAAAATGAGGATTATAATTTTAGAATAAAGAGAGTAAGTTATACCTTTCTTTAATTTATTTATTTTTTATTTTTTTAAAACAAAAGTTATATCTCATCTTAATTACATATATTTGCTTTATATTATCGGGCGTTTATCGTGAGCAAAATGTGTTTAATTAGGCTTCTTTGTTCTGGCGAGGAGTTGTCCAGTTGTCTCCGACAGGTTTCGCAAAATATGACTTGAGAAACTTGAATTCCTTAAAGCAATGAATTAAGGGGTGTTTGCTTTGAGGGTTTGGGTAGAGTTTTGAGCTTCAAAAAAAAAGTCAATTGTATGGTTTTATTTTTGGCATTGGGATATGGAAATTGATTTACACATATTCATAGCTGATTAGGACACTTTAAACAGTATATTAAATAGGTGTACAATACTAACATCTTGCTTGTACTATAAAGTGTGGGAATAATAAAGTAGAGTGCGCAAATCATCTCCCTTGAGATATAGGCTTCATTTAAAAATATTTTGAATGTGTAAATCTTATCAAGATGGACAGGTTTTTAAAAAAACGTGAGATCATTTTCCACATCTTTTTATCTTTCTAAACCCCATTTCTTTTCTAAGTAGGTAAAAAGTCAATCCATCTTATAAAGTCTAAAAAGTGATTAGAGAACGACACAAGTCAACCTTATCCATCTTTTCCCATTTTTTTAATATTTCGGTCAAAGAGTCATTTTGGTCATTTTACCCATTTTTAAATTTCACCCTCAAACTTAAAATTGTCATAATTTTCAAACAACAAACTTTTACGTAAAGCTGGTTTCACCATTATTTTCATAATTTAATTCTTTTTAATTTGGTATGAATTTTGATATAAAAATTGAAACGTTTTTTTTTGTTTTTTTTTGTTTTTTTTTTTTAGTGGATATTGATTTTTTAAAACTTTCGGCATTTTCGGCTCTAATTTTATCTAACTTAAAGGTTGAATTACGCAAAATTTAAACCACGAATGTTGTAGATGTTTTGCCGCTCTTTACCCAGAAATTTGAATCACACAATTTTGATATGATAAAAGTGAGATATTGCATTTTAAAAATGACGTTTTAAATATATTTAGTGCACAAAAGGTCTTAGATAAAATGGCTAAAAGAGATTTTTCTTGTAAAAGTACATTTTAATGCACTAATTGGTGTACCACAATACAGTTTTAGTTATTTTTAGTATTTTTATCTGATAAATAAGAATAACTGATGAATAAGACTAACTACTAGCGTTCCTTCTGAGCCAGGATCAAACTCTTCTTTTAACTAAACTATGAAAAAATACGGGTTGGTGAACAATATTTACTGATGAACAAGATAACCTCATTTTATATGTTGCTCATCAGAGTTCATCATAATCCATTTTGTTCATTATTAGTTTTCTAATTTAGCCTTTATATGTTCATCAATCTTTAACTAGCATAAAGTACAGCTTTAACTGATTGTTGCACAACTCATATTCAAGCATCCACCGCGAGGTCGAAATCAACTACACCCCATAAACAATACTCATATTATTACTACCTCCGTCCCTAAATAAATTTTCACTGTTGATTTTTAGAGTTTTTTTCTTTCAACTTTAAGTTTAAAATATTTAATTTGTGGTATGTTATAGTTGTTAAAAATTATACCAGTGAAAATACATTTCAAACTAAATCCATTCATATATTTTGCATCAAGTATTACATAACACAAATAAAATAATTTAAGGTCAAAGTTAAAAAATGAGGACTTTTAAAAGTCAATAGTGGACACTTATTTAAGGACGGAGGAAGTATTATTTTTAATGAAAAACGTGATATAACTGATGAACATTGTGATATAATTGATGAACAACATCAACATGAATTTCATCAAAAAAGAACTGATGGACAACGTGATCTAACTGACGAACATTGTGATGTTGTTCATTAAAAAATACTAATAAATAAGACTAACTCATGAACAGCATGATATAACAATTGTTCATCAGTTAGTCTTTTTCGTCAGTTAGTTTAGTTCATCACCTATCACACCTCTTGATCTTAAATAACTAAAAATAACTAAATATGTATTGTGGTACACCAATTAGTGCATATAAATGTAGTTTTATAAGAAAATATCTCTTAGGAATTTTATCAAATTGTGAGCACTAAATATGTTTAAAACACCATTTTCAAAATGTCATATCTCAATCATTTCATATCGGATTTCGGTGATCCAAATTTATGGGTAAAGAATAGCCAAAAAGCTACAACTTTTGTGTTTTAAGTTTTGCGTAATTCAACCTTAAAGTTAGACAAAGATGCCAAAAACTTCAAAAAAATAAATACCCACTTAAAATCTAAAAAAAACGATTTATATATCAAAACTATTCCAAGTTAAAGAGAATTAAATTCTGAAAATTACGGTGACATCGGTTTTTCGTAAAACTTTTTCATTTGAAAGTTATAACAATTTTAAGTTTGAGGGTGGAATTAAAAAACATGTCAAATGACCAAAAATTCAAAATGCCCATTTGACCGAAATTTTTGTTCTCTTTCATGGTTGTTCGATGAAGGTAAGGTTGATCGGATGGTGCATAATACTTTTTAGACTTTATATTTATTCACACTTTCTAAAGAATCGCGACTCTTCTTTTAGATATAAAAAATATTATATGTAACTTTATAAAATAATCTATTTATGTTTTCTCTCATATATCAAATCATAATCCAAATCATAATTCAAATACGAAATTTAATCTAGAGTTTCTAACTCACACAAGATTTATAGAGATAGTACAAACTAAGCTTTTAAAGTCAACATACGCATTTGCACTACTTAGAGCATTAGGTATGGTAACGCATCAATGCGCGGTGAGCCCACGTGGCACCGGTGTTGTCGGCGTTACCAGAGCGGTGGTGTTGCGTTTCCAACGGCGTTGGATGGTGCGTTGATCCACCAATGCACGTTCATTTGCTTTTCTTTCTTTTGATTTAAATTGGTATGTGTGTGTGTGTTGCACTATGTGTGAATGTGTAGCAATGTGTGTGTTGCGTTGGAGAAGAAAGCCGATTTTGTGGTATTTTTTTTAATGGGTTGAGCTGGGTTTCAAAAGTTGGTTGTTGGTTAAGTTTTTTGTTTTTTTTGTTTTTGTTTATTTTTGTTTTGTAATATTTTTAAATGTTTTTTGTAGTTTTATTTAATGTTTGAAAATTTTAGTTTGTTTAAAAAATGAAAATTAAAATAAAATAGTTGGGTTTAAAAATGGTGGTGTTAACACGTTAATGAATGTTATGAGGGAGGGATGTTTTTGGGTGTTGGTGTTAAAATTCGGGATGGTAATGTGGGATGATATGGCGTTGATGTGGCTGAAAATTTTGGGTGTTAGCATGTTACCACACCCAACGCTCTTAGAAAAGTACAATGTATAAGAAAAAAAAAGTGTTTGAAAGCCTTTTTGCATTGTTTTAAGAGCACCATGTCGTGGGTGGCGTTTTTCCTCTTAACGCGATGGGATGACGCCATGACCACACCAGGTGTGGTGTTTTCGGGTATAGCGTCGTCAACACCAGCCCAGTGGTCTCGCATTTCACTTTTTCCTATCTTTTTTAAACGTCGAATCTTTTTTAAACGTTGAATAACGGTAAAAAAAATGTCTTTTTTGAAATATAACCGTTACTATTTGTTTACCTTTTAAAAGTCCTATAAATACCTTATTAATCTTCTAATTTTTACACACACTTCTACATATACATCTTAACAATACATCTCTTTTTAAATTCAAAAAACCGATATGGATCCCTACAAATATGACATTTTACTCTCAAGACGATGCGGAACGGTACTCTCAATATTTTCAATATTGTCAACAATTTCAAGCTTTGGGTAATCAAGAAGCCGAGAGTTCGGGTCCTATACCTAGGACATACATACCACGTGGACGAGAAGAGGCGGAACAACGACTATTGGAAGATTATTTTGGAGACGAAAACAATCCACATAACTATTCAGAGAGGAATTTCAGACAAAAGTATCGTATGAGTTCAAAACTTTTTAACAAATAGTTAACGATATTACCAATTACAATGTTAAGACTCTTCCCTAATAGTTTTTCTTTTTTTTAAACAACGACCGGATGCTTTGGGTCGTTTAAGTATTAGTCCTATAATGAAATGCACATATGCTATACGTCAATTGGCAAACTGCACAACACCCAATGCATTTGACGAGTACTTGCAAATTAGTGAACGTTGTTCACGTGAATGCTTACAAAAATTCACTAAATGTATAAATACTCTATACTTTGAAGAGTTCCCATGAAAGTTCAATTTTTTGTAATTTTTTTAATGTATTTTTTATTTTAGTTAAATGTGTTGTTTTATTTTAAGGAAAAAAATGTATGGTCCAAAGGGTGCACCATGGTGTGATAGAAGAGAAGGGTGTTTTAAATGTTATAGTGAATTCTAGTATTCTATATAAAAAATGGTGACGTGACAATATTTTTTTCACGACACCAGCAAAACCGCACAAGGTACCCATGCTCTAAGGTTACCCCAATAACAACCATCAACCTACATTTTTCTTAACACATCAGCTTTCTCTCTCCTGCTACCTACAGACGACCTTTTATATATAGTAAGTCAACCTTCATTAAAAAAATTGTAAATCATAAAAATACACGGTAATTAATTAAACATACATATATTTGTTTGTTTTTCAATTTGACCGATTGTTCCAAAAGTTGCCTCCTCGACCCATTTCACACTTGGCTGACTCTAACCCCCAACCTCACAATAACGACAACCCTATCTCAACCTGACAACCCAATCGATTGAGGGTATTATTGCGCTTATAAAGTCGAACATGTATCTTTGCACTCTCATTTTTGCATTTTTGGACCCACAATAGAAATGGTCAATCTAGAAAAAGTCAAAAACGATGACATTAATAAAAGGGAGGTGATTTACACACATTAGCTTTTGATTAGCATACTGATATGTATAGCCCATTAAAGCAGAATATATGCACAGTACAATATTTTAATGCACAGTATTGAATGTGCTAATCAAAATGTTGAGTATGCAAATCATTTTCATTTACAAAAGGCTAAACCCTTCTGACAAAACAGGCGTGTGGGATCCACACAACACAACACAACACAACTACCTTGTTGTTCTTAAAACCTAAAATAAAAAAAGATCCAATGTTTGGTTTTTAAAAGGAAATGCACGATACAATGTTTGGTTTTTAAACTAATCCTTTAACCTCTTTTTTGCCCCACAATTCACAGGATTTATCAATTAATAAAAAATATCAGTTTTATAGGATTTATCAAAATGATTACTAATATTCAATCTAATTGGATTGGTTCTTCATCTTCTTGTTGTTTGAGAAATAATGTTGGATCAAGGGTTCGTGTGAGTATTTGTAATCAGGTTAGTGTTGGAATGTTGAGTTGTGATAGAAGATTGAGATGTGGGAATGTTAGATGTGAGGCTGGTTCGAATTCGTCTAGTGTTAAGGCACTTGAGCTTCTTAAGATATCTTCTGCTAACAGCCAGTTTTTTTTTTTTTTTTTTTTTTCATCATCATTTTTGTTACACTTGTATGTAAGTTATAGATTATAGGGGTGTTTGGCCAAGCTTATATGATGGCCTTATGAGCTTATTAGCTTATATGCGTTAAATAAGCCTAAACTAACCAAAGGGCTTGTGTACCGATGCTACCCCATGTTGTGTGAGAAGCTTCGCAACTAACTAGTTGTGGGTTCAAGTCGACATGCGAGATATATTTGTGGTGTAAATGTTGTGAGATAGTTAAAATTGCCGTTCTAAAAAAAATAAGCCTAAAAAGTGTTTGTCTAAGTTTATATGAGTGGGCTTATGAGCTTATATAAGGGTGTTTTGATAAGCTTAAAATTTGTGGCTTATTTGAGCTGGGTGAGAATGATATTATATAAAAAGATTTTTATACCTTCATTTAATATTTAGAGAAAATTTTATAAATAAACATTTTACCTTCACTTTTACCAAAATGAACCATCTAAACTCGTTTTACCAAAATCTACACTTTGGGAGAGCAAACATGAGGCGAGCAAGCATTTGCTCTCCATGTTCTTTGTCTTGTAGCGAGGCGGAGGGCAATTGAGAGGGAGAGCAAAGTATTTGCTCTCCATGTTTTTGTTACGGCGAGAACAATTGAAAGAGAGCAAAGCATTGCTCTTATGTTCTTCTTTGTAGCTTACTAGAGAAGATTGAGAGGGAGAGCAAAACATTTGCTCTCCATGTCCTTTGTCTTGTAGCGAAGATAGGTGGGTGAAATGAATTGGAGAGCAAATGGTTTGTTCGCCCAAATGGTATGCTTGCCCAAAGTGTCGATTTTGGTAAACTCTTTTAAAAGTGTTTATTTTTGTGATTGAGTGTGAGAAGTGTTAGTTGTGGTAATTGATTTTAATATTTACATCCAATTAATGTTGATGTACTGTTTTTGTCATCGTACTTGATTAATTATGATAAGCTAAGCCAAATACTTAGCTAGGGCTTATGAGGTTATGCTATATAAACTATAAGCCGCTTATATAACATAAGCATGAGCCTAATTCATAAGCTTAGCCAAACACCCTTTTTATTAGCGGTATCCATGAGATAGTTATCTCCTCGGCTAACCAAGGAAAGTGAGATTGTTGGTATGTTAAAAAGTTAACTTTAATCAAAATAAACAGGTGCTTATGTTTCTGACAAGCTAAAGCATTTTCCAAACACTCCAAATTGCTTACCTGCTTCAGAATAAGGAAGGAATTCCAAACACCATCTAAATAGTTAAAGATCACTTATTTAAAATTGATGATCATCTAGTGATTTCAAAATGAAAACTTTACAATAGGATGAAACAAGTTGCTTTTAACCTTGAGGTGATGAATAAGGTAGCTAGCTAATTGATTCATTTAATAATTGTAGTCACTTTATTTAAAAAAACTGAAAAGTCTATATCAAACTGAAAGCCTAAGGTTTGTGGAATTAAGTTATTTGTTTGTTGCTTTTCTTTTATGCCAAGTTAAGAATTTGTGAAGAGCTTTTGGTTGGGAATCATTTTATTAAAGCATCTGTTATTGGTTTTTTAAATGATACTTCTTTTTATCTGTTATAGTTTTTACTTGCTATATGTGTATAAGGAAAAACTAATTTGAAGACACAATATTTTGGAACTTCACTATAAATGTTTAATCAGTAGATGCTCCTAGTAAAATTGATATCATACAAGTATAATGACTTTTTCGAAAACCATAGTTTCTTTTCTAAGACAGGAGAAAACACACCCTAAAGGAGTTAAAAAGAATGTCTGACCATCGATGAACCCCTCGTAAGTCACTAGGCAATACCTCTTAGCTTGGCGTGCTTGCATAACATCAATTCATCGTCCATGTGAATTATTTATACGGATCAAGATCCTCTCAAGTTGTTATACACAACTTGAGTCAAGTTGGACAATAACTAACCATTCATCAAAATCCATTGATAGCCATTGGATTTTGATCAATGGCTAGTAATGTCCAACTTGACTCAAGTTGTGTATAACAACTTGAGAGGATCTTCATCCTATTTATACTTAATGAATTTGTTGTATTTGTAGGTATATAGAATTTCACGGTGAATCGATATCCATTTTAAAGACATGTATACGTTCTGATATTCATACTTTTTTTTTTCCTATGTGATGTAGGATATACTAAAGAAAAGAGCGGTCTTATGGTTGTTGGGCTTAGTTTTCACACAGCACCAGCTGAAATTCGTGAGAAACTTTCCATTCCCGAGGCAGAATTACCTCAAGCAATTATTGAATTATGTGCATTGAATCATATAGAAGAAGCCGCTGTTCTTAGCACTTGCAACAGGATGGAGATATATGCTGTAGCACTCTCCCAACATCGTGGTGTTAAAGAAATTACTGAATGGATGTCAAAGGTACTAAACCAAATACTACTATTGAACATGCACTTCATGTTATATACGGAATCATAAATGATTAAACTGTGGAATACACATTCCAAATGCAGGTTAGTAGTGTTTCTGTTTCAGATATTCGTCGACGTCAATTCTTGCTTTATGAAAAAGATGCAACAAAACACCTTTTTGAAGTATCTTCAGGACTCGATTCCATTGTGCTTGGTGAAGGTCAGATTCTCTCCCAAATAAAGCATGTTGTAAAAGTAGGACAAGGTGTCCCAGGGTTTGATGGGAAGATAAGCGGGCTATTCAAACACGCAATAACAGTAGGGAAACGGGTGAGAACCGAGACTAATATCTCTTCAGGGTCAGTTTCGGTCAGTTCAGCTGCAGTTGAACTTGCACAAATGAAACTTCCAGAGCATTCCTATTCTTCCGTAGACGTGTTGGTTGTTGGAGCGGGCAAAATGGGAAAACTTGTGATTAAACATTTAATAGCAAAAGGGTGTACAAAAATGGTGGTTGTGAATAGATCTGAAGATAGAGTGTCCGCTATACGTGAAGAGTTTAAGGATGTTGACATAGTCTATCAACCCTTCTCAGATTTAACATTGTGTACTTCAAATTCAGACGTGGTTTTCACATGCACAGCCTCTGAAACCTTATTATTCACCAAAGAACAAGTTGAGACACTTAGTAATAGACCAACACAAAGGATGTTTATAGATATATCAGTTCCAAGAAACGTGGAATCATGTGTTTTGGATCTTGAAACAGCCCGTATTTATAACGTGTATGATCTCAAGGAAGTTGTGGAAGCTAACGAAAAAGACCGTTTACGCAAGGTGGAAGAAGCTCAAATAATCATATCGGATGAAGTGAGACAATTTGAAGCTTGGAAAGATTCTTCAGAAACTGTGCCTACAATCAAGAAGCTTAGAGCTTATGCTGAAAGGATCAGAACAAGCGAAATGGAGAAATGTTTAGCAAAAATGGCCCCGAGTTATCTAATGTAATAAACTAACGTAATAGATATATGGGTATGTTTGGCACAAGGGGATGGAGCTTGGGCTTGGGCTGGGGCTAGGGCTTTTATTTTAAGCCGAAGTTGAAATTTGTATTTTTGTAGACTTGTTTGGCAAATGGGGGTGAAATTTGGGGTTTATTATTGCAAAATGACTAAAAAGAATATAATTAAATGAGTTTTATGGTATATGTTAGATATTTTTGTGGGTAAATATGTAATTAATGGTTCATAAGCCCGGGCTAAAGTTTTAGCCCCTTTTATGGGCTAAAGTTTTAAGCCCTTTAGGGGCTTATGATTTCATGGCGCATGACAAACGAGACTTATTTTATAAGCCGACTTATTTTAGAAGCCCAAGTCCCATAAGCCCCTTCATAAGCCCTCCCCAAACACACCCATATTGAATTGCGTAGCTCTTGATAAAATCTTTGCAAAAGGTATATTGCGTGTCCAGAAATAAACTAATGTAATAGATATATTGAATTGACATATGGCACAACACCCGATGCATTTGACAAGTACTTGCAAATTCGTGAACGTCTTTCACCTCACTAAATGCATATATACTCTAGGCTTAGAAGAGTTTCTGATACGTTCACAAAGAGACCGAGTCTTCATGCAAAATTAGCAACTTTGCCAATATACCTCATGAGCGTTTAATGTTTTCATAATTTTTAGTTCCTACGTTTACTTTATTTGTTCCATGCATGTTTCCTATTTAGTAGGCTAGTTGGTCAGGTAGAGTGGCGGAGCTAGAAGAAATTTCATGGGAGGGGCGAAGCAAATTTTTTTCCGGAAAAACATTACCAGGCCAAGATGAAAATTTTATTTTTTAACACATGAAATCACGAAAAAATACACTAGCGGGCTTAGGCCTAGGAGGGCCGGGACCCCTCCCGGTCCTCACATAGCTCCGCCCATGGTCAGGTAGTTATGATAGCAGTTTGCATCTTTGCTTATAAATTGTAATCTCTGTATTAGTTATAAGTATGAATGAAAAGAAAAGTGTCTCTAGTTTCTCTCTTTATTTCTTGGAGTCTTGCCCGCTCTAAGGGCTTTATCCATCTCGTCTCGTGTCTACTTCTTGGTAGATTGACCATCTCTAATCGGTCTCATATCAATAGTGCTTTCATTGACTTACTCGACACCTCCAAGAGGATACCCACCTTCCATACAAGAATCCAAGCCACGCTCGCCGACGACATATCCAAAGTCGAAATCGTCATGACCAAATTCCTTGCCACTTCCGTCTCCACTGCCTCTCATTTCGACAGCATCTCAAAACACCTTCCAGTCACCACCAATCATTTTGCCGCCCAATACGAACAAAGGTCATCCTTCATTACTACCATGAAAAAACCGAATCAAAGAACAAAAAGGTTCTACCTTTCATTGCCACCGCCACCAACCCACAGCCTCCAAATCCGCCCCTCAAATGTCAGCCCTCCCACTTTCAATGTGTCGAAACTGACTAAGAAACAAACCAGTGACCAACTTTTGCCACCCAAAAGTTAACCCGTGATAACGTCTCCCATCCCGCCTACACATATAATCAAGTGCTTAAGCCCCGTGGAGATAAAACAAAGACACGTTGACTGCCTTTGTAGCAAGTGTATGCTGAATTATTTCTCGAGACACAAGTGCAAACCACCTCCCTTTGTTTTTCTCCAAACCAAACCACCCTCGGGGCCGACTGACCCGAGATACAAAACCATGAGCCTTGAGGACAAGGCTCGTTTTCAGGCGTGGGGTATTGATACGTGCACAAAGAGACCGAGTCTTCATGCAAAATTAGCAACTTTGCCAATATACCTCATGCACGTTTAATGTTTTCATATATTTTAGTTCCCACGTTTTGTTTATTTGTTCCATGCATGTTTCCTATTTAGTAGGCTAGTTGGACAGGTAGTTATGATAGCACTTTGCATCTTTGCTTATAAATTGTAATCTCTGTATTAGTTATTAGTATGAATGAAAAGAAAAGTGTCTTTAGTTTCTCTCTTATTTTCATGGAGTCTTGCCCGCTTTAAGGGCCTTATCCATCTCGTCTCTTATCTACTTCTTGAGAGATTGACCATCTCTAATCGGTCTTATATCAGTTTTCAAGAAAGCTTGATATTTTGTATTTTTTTTAAGAGAAAATTTTTTAAATGGACACTTTAGCATAGTAATTTACACATATAAACCACGCCCCTATAATTTTCTAAAATGAACTTTTCAATATGAGACGTTAGATTGGTACCGTAATACGTTTTAAACCGTACACGTGTACACCAATTCTCTGGGCGTGGTGCAGGCGAGAAGTTTGGGCGAGGGAATGACCTAGGCGTGCCTTGGGCGTGGCGGTGTGCCACCGGCGAGCATGAACCCGGGCGTGCACGGTAGCATGAACACGGCGTGTACCTGGCGTGCCTGAAGTGGCGTGCTGCGGCGTGTACCTAGGCGTGGTGTGCCCTGGGCGTGTACCTGGCGTGCCTGGGCGTGGAGATCTCATAGGCGTGGAACCTGGGTGGGGCGTGGAGATTTTCTACTTATAAATACCCATACTACTTATAAATACCAATAAACCTTCAAAACTTCAAAACTCATAATATTCATTCGAATATGGTTGTTCGTGAATGGAGATCTGAAGGTCAATACAACTTCAACAATATATGGTGAAGACGGTGATGAAGATGAACTACTTTTTTCTCTTAGACTACATCACTATGGTACTTTCTCTACTAAATTTGGTTGTATCACCTTCACGAAGGTGTTTGCTATGTTGATTTTCTAAATATGAACACATTTTGCATGGATGAATTGCATCAACTTGTAAGGGAATTGGGTTATGATGAAAAAACACCTAGATTTTTTTATTTTCAAAAACCGAATAATAGTTTGGAAGATGGTTTGCTACCTTTGGTCACTGATACTGATATCCGGTGTGACATGTTCCCATGTATAACACTTGAAGAGAAACTAATTAATGTTTACGTTACAAGATACCAATTCATTCGTACAAAGATCAAGCCAAAGAAAAGAAAGGTCAAAGTTTTCAAAGAAACCCACTATTCATGCTCTAAGAAGGTTAGGAATGTGTAAGTTTCCAAATAAACCCACTATTCATTAGAAATGTGTAATTTTCAATTTTCAATGTAATTTTATGTTATTTGCATTCATTATTCAACCTAACTTGTTTGCTGTTTTTCAATTAAGGCAATTATTTTTTAGTTAACATATAATTGAGATTCATCAATCACAAGTTGCATAAATATATTGTTTTTTCGATTAACCTTCAATAACACACAAACAATTACATAAAGATGTCGTACGATCTTTGTGAAGATGTAGGCTCATGGCATCTATCTTTAGAATGCCCAATTTTTGTGCATCGAGTACAATATGGTTCTCTTGGCACCTCTCCTTTAGATGGGATACGATCTTTATTTTTAGTCTCCCCACTAACGCTTTACCTAGGTAAGGAGGTAAAATAGGTGTGACATAAGTCGGAGTTTCTCATGCTTCAACATCACCGCCCGGATTAATTGATTCTTCATATGTTGCTCTATATGTAGATTTCATGAACCATTTTTACGCAAATACCCAAATCGGTAATATTGAGAAATCTTGAAACACCTATTATTGATTGCAAGGCAAGCACGAAAGTTGCCATTTTCTGCAACTGCAAATACGTTTACTTATATCAACAACATAGCTTGCATGTTTATCATCCACTTGGTATTCGTCAACATTGATACCGAAGACATTTAATGAATAACTTTTTTGTATTCTAAATGCCAATTTAGCTTCTGCCCAAGGTGTAAGCTCATTTTCACCGCATACATAATTAAAAATAAATACTATACGCTTAAGTGTTTCATATAAAAACATTTCGATAATACCACATTTTGAAACGATAGTAAAAAAAATACCTCCCGTCTCCCTCCTTTCGTAATACCACCTCTGTAGTAGATCTCTAAAGAATTCCATGAGCATTGTAACTGGAAGTTTACGAGCTTTCCGGGTTAATGAATTAACGGACTCTGCACTATTAGATGTTAGGTAATTATAACGATTAGCAACACAATGAGCCAGAGACCATTTTGAATATTGTGCATCTTTAAGTTTGTTATATGCATTAGGTCTAGCAACCTCTATCATGGCCAAGTAACTGTCGAACTCAAGGATGGGTAATGCGCCTTGCACATCTTCCAATATATAGGTTTGAATCTTTGAGAATTTATGTCGGGGTTCATCATTAAATGGCGACAACAATAACCATGAAAAGCTTTTGGGAAAACCTTTTTAACAGCCTGAATGATCCCCTGGGTGTCGATGGATATGATTGTCAAACCTTTTTCACCGATGCAAAACTTCAACTGTTCAAGGAACCATGTCCATCCGGGGCCGTCCTCACCTTGGCATATACCATAAGCGATAGGTAATATCTTGTTGTTACCATCCATACCTACAGCTAGAAGATTGACTCCGTTGTAGAAGTCACTTTTTAAGTGAGCACCATCAATTATGATCATTGGTCTTAAATGATTCCGAAAACTACTGTCTGTGACAACATGAAAAATATGACTTTAGTTAGCTAAAAAAGCGAATTTTTGAAAATTTATTGAACTAATAACTTACCACAACACCAATAGAAATAAACAGCATTTCAAATCTTCCTTCATTGTCAACTTTTATATTTGTCACAGAGCTGTTTTCTTTTCTAAATTATGACAATAATAAGGCAATTTCTCAAAAGATTCATCAGGACCACCCCTAAGCATCTCTAACCCCTTATGCAACCCCTATATGCTGCTGGTAGGAAATATTGACTCCAAAACGAACGACCATATCCTTTACTATATCTTTTGGTTTATATTTCCGATTGGTATCCGCTAATTGCTCTTTGATAAGGTAACCAATTAATGCTTTGTTAGCATTTCTGTGATGTTGACGTGTTATGGTTCTTGGACAAGTGTGGTTGTCTACAAATTTTTTTGTAACAAACATCGTACTACCCTTATAACTTCCACAATGTATTTTCCATAAACATTTTTCCACCACACAACAGACATTAAATGTTTGAGGATTTGTTCTTTTAACTTTGAATTCATAACCATCTAAAAAACATTTTGGTGATTTTCAATACACTTTCATCTTTTGATTTAAACCAACTTCCTAAAAAAACAAGTTTTGAAGAATCATTATTTTTTGAGTTTCTTGGTTTGGCTTCAAAAATTGGTGTTGCTAAGAAATCTCCTGGCATGTGCTTAAAAGTATCTTTTGCGGTCATTAAAAGATTTTTGTTCCTTCTCATGTTGAACTTCACCAACATCCTCTTCTTCCTCTTCATCATCATTATCAATGTCTGGATTATATCCAATTTCAACTTTATCGTCTTCATCATCATCTTCATCCTCTTCTATTATAGTATGAGCTTGATCTAAATGGCTTTCATGGTGTGGAGTGAAATATCGTTGATTTTGGGTGTTGTAATTTTGTTATTGAGTGTCATACTGTTGGATGTAGCCATTGGCAACAGTCTGAGGATGATGTTGATTTTCAGAATATGGGATATATTCATTATATTTAATATTCTGAGTGAGAATATTGAATATTTTGAGTATATTGTATATTATGAAAAATTTGAAAATTTTGATGTTGCTGAAGATTTTGTGAAAGTTGAAAATCTTGAGAATGTTGAATGTTTTGAGAATATGGAAAATTATGACAAGGTTGATAATTGGTTTGAGATGGAAATGTTTGGGAAGGTTGGCCAGTTTGACTATGATAAGAATCTAAATGTGGTGTTTGATAAAACTGATTGACATACAATATCATTTGATCTTTATTTGTAGATAAAATAAAATTTATGAAATACCTCAACTCTTCATCATCGTTGATATCGTAAACTTGGTCACCAGAAGGAAGACGGTATGATAAACGTATAACCCCGCTAGTATCTAGAGCAAATTTATTCCCAACGTATTGCCTAAAACTACTATAAGTGATTTTTGATAAAGAACGTTAGAGTGACGATCACCATTAACAATGCACAATCTAAATTTTCCTTTTGTTAAACTCGTATCCATTTCGATATTAGAAGTGAGATGTATCAAAAAGATGTGAATAATGTATGAAAAACTTGAATCTTGAGCATGTCTTAAATAATTTGAATGATGTCTAAATTTTGTATCTGAAGTACACATGTCTTGTGTATTAAATTTGCCAGCACACAAACCAGTAAATAAAAATTCAACGCATCAAAAATAGTGAATATTCATTATAGAGAAGATGTCGTAAAAGAGATAGCCCATGACATTTTTATGAAATCTGTATGTTTTACATTAAATACTCAAAGACTCTCTAAACTTTAAGACATGTTAAATTTAAGATATCGTTCTGCAAAATTTAAGACATGTCAAAAATAGAACATGTCAAAATAGTAATGATGTCTTGGAAAAACCCTTCATGACACTTTTATCAAATTTCATGTGTAAAATTCAATGCTATTTTCAGTGACTATCATTCAATTCAATTGGTAGGTAGCAAATTTATGATATGAAGCATGTTAAAAAAAGTGAGTATTGATGGCTTGGAATATCCTGACATGACATTTTTTTTTATCAAATTTGATGTCTAAATTTTGTATCGACATTTCTTGTGTATTAAATTTGCCAACACACAAACCGGTAAATAAAAATTCAATGCATCAAAAATAGTGAACATTCATTATAGAGAAGATGTTGTAAAAGAGATAGCCCATGACATTTTTATGAAATCTGTATTTTTACATTAAATACTCAAAGGCTCTCTAAACTTTAAGACATGTTCAAATTTAAGACATCGTTCTGCAAAATTTAAGACATGTCAAAAATAGAGACATGTCAAAAATAGTAATCCTGAAGTCTTGGAAAAACCCGTCATGACACTTTTATCAAATTTCATGTGTAAAATTCAATGCTATTTTCAGTGACTATCATTCAATTCAATTGGTAGGTAGCAAATTTAAGATATAAAGCATGTTAAAAATAGTGAGTATTGATGGCTTGGAATATCTGACATGACATGTCTTGTGTAAATAAAAATTCAATGCATAAAAAATTTAATGCATCAAAAATATATGAGACTGTATCATATTGACTTTGCTATTTTCATTCTTTGCTATTTTCATTCACATTCAATTGGTAGGTATCACATTCAATTGGTGTATCATATTGATTGATAAGAGTACGTAAAATGTGTTTACTTGAAAAATAAGATTGATTGTCAACTAGAAATCATGCAATTGGATAACTATTAAACATGTCCGAAAATAAATAAAAATTACATAAATATGTTCGGTAAAACAAATAGAAAAAACTACTAAAGCACCAAAGAAAGAAATTAGAGTAAGTTCTTCATCCAAGCAGAAGGGCAACAAAGAAATTGGAGTAACATCATCATCTACTAGAGAAGCATCAAAATAACCTACAGTCTCATATAACTCCTCCACCATATTTTCTCGAGCTCTACGTCCAAGTTCAATGGTATCAGGAACTAGGTTAATTGTAGAACCACGTAAAAGAGTCTTCATAAACATCAACATTAGTGGTCCACAGTCTCCAAAACACCCAGGCTGGCGAGGCACATTTTACGCTAGTGAAAAGTAATCTTATAGCCAGATATCATCAAAACCATTAGCCTCAAACCATCCTATTGCGCGCGAGCAAAGAAACCTTACACCAATCATTTCTTTAAAATGTGTAAAGTACACATTACTAGAAATCTTCACTTCTATCATAAAAGTAAACTAACCTCAGAAGGGATGTTTAATACCGAGAGATACCAATGACCATAGGTAGAATCATAAATAGGCATGTATATCTAAAGTAAAAAATATATAACTAGTTAGTATACAAAGGTAAATAAAAGAAAAAGATGAAATATTTCAAATATATCATGAAAAGGTGAATAAAAATCTGACGTCTTCACAATCATTCCAATGTTTAGGATACCATGTTCCATTAGCGAATTTCACAGCCTTTTCATCACCTCTAACCAAATATATCATGAAAAAGGAATTGCATCCTGCCCATTTACCTTCATGTCCAAACTTGTGGAAGCAATATCTCACGTATGCCTCAACATGCTATAAAAAATTATAAAGATATACAAATAAATAACAAACAACTTGTATATTTTTATATATAAATATTTTAGGAAATAGACATACCGAATCGTCGAGATAACCATTACCATTCGGGAGATTAAGACATAACATGCTATCCCAAAAACCTTTACAAACCCTAAAATTTTTAAGGTACGGGAAAGCACCAAAATCACAATGATTCGATGTATAGTACTCGAAACGAGAAATAACAAGAGGTCTGTTGATTCAACCCAACATTAGAGATGGTAAGGATAGATTGGGAAGCGTGGGACCGTATGCACCGGATCTTGTTTTGCTTTCTTCCCTGCGGGGTTTGGGAATGTGAGTAGTTGGAGGTTGTTGGGTATAAGGATCTTCTATTTTGATGACTTCTTCCTAACCCGTGCTTCTTTTTCATTTGGTACATCTACCTTAACCTGCTATAAAAAATAAAATAATATGGAAGTTAAAAAACAACATATAATATTAGTGACGTTATTATTATTATTGGTTGATTAAAAAATAGCATATAATATAAAAGTTAAAAAATAGACATACCATATCAACAGAAGATGAAACATTTGGAAAAACGAATATCGCGGATGGTGTATGACGGGTTCATAAAAGTGGTGGATGTCTCATGATTGACATGTTGAGAGGGTGATCAAAAATATTAAACGTAACCAAACTAACATATATGAAGATGATACATGCTAAAAAAACAAATATATATAGTCTTACCATATCCTCGCGTGGGGCAAGTGAGCTAAATACACGTAATTGTTCGAGGTGCGGAAAATTCAACCATCCGGCATTCTCAAAATCAAAACTTCCCGCATCTTGAGACATATCAACCCTAAAACGAATCCTTCCCACATCAAAAGCTTCTTCAGAACCTCGTATCGATCGATCATCTACATCGACCTTATAATCTATCTTTGTGGGAGCCTTTATATTCTGCTTAAGTATAGACTCAAGATTCTCCACCGCGTGCATCCATGCAGAAATTGCTAAATTGTAAATTGAATAAGTATACATTAGTCAATAGTACCTAAAATCATAAAACTAAACATAGGTAAACTAAGTCTATTAATAAAATTACCTGGCACGGCTCAATGATTTTCTTCATCTCAATAATCTCGTCAAAAACTTTTTGTAAACTAATACCATCATGATTTGAAGAAGGTTGACTGATGGTCTGCTTTGTAGTAGATGGAGCTTGTGGCCCATTTGTTGCAGCTTCAATGGTGGTCGTTTGTAGTAGATGGAGCTTGTGGCCCATTTGTTGCATTTCAACTGTCGTGTTGGCTTCCATCTATGTAGCCTCTTTTTAAGCGGCATTTGTGGTAAAAATCATTGGGCTTTCGTTAGCAAAAACATGTACTAGCTATCCAAAACGGATCTTTGAGCTCTAGAGCTGTCTCACGGATAGATAGTTCCTGTTGTTGGAACTATGTGCAACAAAAATATTACAATTATGATAATAACAAAAAAATATATACCAACAATATTTGAGTTTTAATGTGTTATAACTTACATCATTGTCGTTATGGCCAAAAATAATCGAATGCTCTCTAAAAACTTGACTCTAACACGCCAAGAGACGGCAGCCTAGGTACAACATTTTTCTCCTTTATCCAAAACCGATTACTTTCGTGCATTACCTCTTGAATCCATGTCTAAAAAAAATGTTAAGTTTGTAAGGCTAAAAATTATTAAACATATATTAAAAACAAAAAAGGAAAAAAAATTAAAAAAAATTACCTTAAAACCCCAAATAAAACCATACAAAGTATACTTAATCAGCTTATCTTCATCACTTTTTTCATTCCCGTTTCCTTCATCCATCTCTTCATCCACCTAATCCTCCCTAAGTACCTTCTTTTTACGGTTTCTAACTTTACTATCATTAATCTTAAGATGTTTAGGAATATGTGTCCAAGCTGGTTTCTCAAACTCGGTCGTTGGAACCCAACAATATGATCCCCATGGGAAATCATCAAATGCATCAAGATCCTCAACCAACGCAAACAAAAAGGTTTGAACCTCATGTTTAGGTTCCCGACCACACAATATAAACTCAACAAACATGACTAAACACAATCTAAGAGCATCTTGTTCCTCTAACTCTAAAAATCGAACCCTCAAATAATGTCTTAAGATTCAAAAGTGTTATTGCATCTTGGCATTGAGGGAATATACGTTGTACTAATGGAGTAGGCTCGTTTTCAAAGTCATCAAGATTATAGGCACCAAACTTTAAACCGGTCATTAGACAAAATTCCTTACCGCCAAAATTGCAATAATAATCACCTACATTAAACCTTAACATATGAGATTGATTATGAATATCTGGATTAACTTCTTCTTGTCTAAGAAGCATACCGTGAACTAAATTAGGTTCCTGATCAAGACACGGTACATCTAACCAATCACAAAAACAATGATTCCTAAACATACGTACAACTATATCTCTACCATGCATGGTTCTAAACTTTTTCAACAGGCTAAAACGACTACGAATGATGACTTCTGCTGCATAAGTCTACAAAACAAAAATAGCAAATAACAAAAATGTCAATTGTGCCAACCACCAAGTCTCACGTTAAATCAAGTCTACTATGAATGTCTTTGTTAAATCAAGTCTCACGTTAATAAAGTAAATCAAGTCTAACATTAAACACCAAATTAAAAAAAAAAATACGAATGTGTTTGTTAAACACCAAGTTCACGTTAAATCAAGAAAAACACTTGCATATAAATCAAGTCTTTACTAAATCTTTAAACCAATGTTAAAGAAACACCCACTAAAGGCATCACTAATTACCAATTGATTATCACTAATTACCAATTGATTGTAACTTACCGGACATGAAGCCATTGTGCCAACCAAAAAGAGAGAGAGAGCGAGGCGAGGTGCGTATCTAGGCGTGCGTTAAAGATGAACAAAACACAGTATCCGATTAAAATGGAGGATGGAGGAGATGGAGGAAGATAGGGAATTGAATGAGTTGACTTGGTAGTTTTTGGTATTTAATTGTGGAAGGTGTAAAGTATCCGAGAGTTAATTGTGGTATTTAATTGTGGCTAGGCGGGTAAGTTGGACCGTGCGTGGCTTGGGCGTGGCCAGGGCGTTATCTGGAGCTCTGGCGTGGCGCGAAGGCGAGCCAAGCGGCTTTGTGCGTGGGCTAGGGATATAGAAGTTGTTTTGTTTATAAGAATAGAAGTTGTTTTGTTTTATAGAAGTTGTTTTGTTTACAAGAATGCTTCTTAAACAGTTGTCATGTAAAAAGGTAAGAACACTTAACAATTGTCATGTAAAGTTTGTTTAATAAATGTTGTTTTATAGAAGTTTGTTTGACATGTAAAAGGTTTAAAGTTTGTTTTATAGAAGTTGTTTTGTTTAAAGTTTGTTTGACATGTAAAAGGTTTAAAGTTTGTTTGAGTTCTCATGTAAAAAGGTTGTGACGGAAAAAGGTGTCTGGGGAAAAAGTATCTTGTGGGAAAGTGGTATGGTTATGACGTAAAATGAGTATGATTGTGACTATCTAATGATAGTGACGTAAAATGGTTCATTCTCGTAAACTATACAAAAACGGTTCATTCTCGTATAATCACTGTATATACGGTTTATTTTTGTAATTTGCTTTTTTTTAATGTATTTTTTTATTAATGAAATTTTAATTTTAATTAAATGTGTTGTTTTATTTGTGTAAAAAAATAAATGGTCAACGCTCTAGAAAAAGTCAAAACAATGACATTCACAAAACGCTGAACCCTTCTGACAAAAACATGCGTGTGGGATCCACACAACACAACTACCACCTTGTTGTTCTTAAAACCTACAATAAAAAAAAGATCCACTGTTTGGTTTTTTTCAAGAAAAATGATAAATGGACCAAATTAAAGAGAACACAAAAAGAGGCTGTCATGCCGTAGATTGTCTGATTTGTCATTGGAATACTCTTTAGTTAGGCCTATGTATCAAAAAAGCTCTTTTTTCAAAGATGCCACAATACAACCACTTCAACTAATCCTTTAACCTCTTTCTATTTCAATTCACAGGATTTATAAAAAAAAATTAATTTCAATTGATCTATCAAAATGATTACTAATATACAATCTAATTGGATTGGTTCTTCATCTTCTTATTGTTTGAGAAATAATGTTGGATCAAGGGTTCGTGTTAGTATTTGTAATCAGGTTAGTGTTGGGATGTTGAGTTTTGATAATAGAGGAGGATTAAGATGTGGGAATGTTAAATGTGAGGTTGGTTCGGATTCGCAATCTATAACGGTATCGAATTCCTCTAGTGTTAAGGCACTTGAGCTTCTTAAGACATCTTCTGCTGAAAGTCAGTTTTTTTCTTTTTTTTTTTTCTTAATTTTATTTCTTCTATATAAGTTATAGATTATGGGGGTGTTTGGCTAACCTTATATGATGGGCTTATGAGCTTATTAGCTTAAATGTGTTAAATAAGCTTAAACTAAGTGTTTGTCTAAGTTCATATGAGTGGGCTTATGAGCTTATATAAGGGTGTTTTGATAAGCCCAAACTGCGCGGTTTATTTGAGGAGGGTGAGCTTATGTAATGGATTATATAAAAGGACTTTTATACCCACGTTTAACATTACACCAGAGCGTATGATATATAAGCCATAAGCCCCTTATATAATGCATATATAATACAGTATAAGCCATAAGCCACTTATATAAGCCATAAAGCCGCTTATATAATACAATATATGCATAACCCTAATTCATAAGCTTAGCCAAACACCCTTTTATTAGCGGTATCCGAAAGATAGTTATGTCCTCGGCTAACCAAGGAAAGTGAGATTGTTGGTGTGTTAAAAAGTTAACTTTGATCAAAATAAACAGGTGCTTATTTTTCTGATAAGCTAAAGCGTTTTCCAAACAATCCAAATTGCTTACCTCCTTCAGAATAAGGAAGGAATTCTAAACACCATATAAATAGTTAAACATCGCTTATTTTAAATTGCTTATCAATATCAACTTGTGATTTCAAAATGAATAGTTTACATTAGGATGAAATGAGTTGCTTTTAATGTTTAGGTGATGAATAAGGTAGCTAGCTAATTGATTCATTTCATAATTGGTAGTCACTTTATTTAAAAAAACTGAAAAGTCTAGATCAAACTGAAAACCTAAGGTTTGTTGAATTAAGTTATTTGTTTGCTGCTTTTCTTTTATGCCAAGTAAAGAATTTGTGAAGAGCTTTTGGTTGGGAATCATTTTATTAAAGCATCTGTTATCTGTTATAGTTTTTTACTTGCGATATGTGTATAAGGAAAAAACTAATTTGAAGACACAAATTTTGGAACCTCACTATAAATGTTTAATCAGTAGATGCTCCTAGTTAAATTGATTACATACAAGTATAATCACTTTTTCAAAAACCATAGTTTCTAGACAAAGACAGGGGAAAACACACCCTAAAGGAGTTAAAAAGAATGTCTGACCATCGATGAACCCCTCGTAATTCACTAGGCAATACCTCTTAGCTTAGCGTGCTTGCATAACATCAATTCATCGTCCATGTGAATTATTTATACTTACTGAATCTGTTGTTTCTGTAGGTGTATAGAATTTCACAGTGAATTGATATCCATTTAAAAGACATGCATATGTTCTGATATTCATGCTTTTTTTTTTCTACGTGTTGTAGGATATACTAAAGAAAAGAGCGGTCTTATGGTTGTTGGGCTTAGTTTTCACACAGCACCAGTTGAAATTCGTGAGAAACTTTCCATTCCAGAGGCAGAATTACCTCAAACAATTATTGAATTATGTGGATTGAATCATATAGAAGAAGCCGCTGTTCTTAGCACTTGCAACAGGATGGAGATATATGCTGTAGCACTCTCCCAACATCGTGGTGTTAAAGAAATTACTGAATGGATGTCAAAGGTACTAAACCAGATACTACTATTGCACATGCACTTCATCTTATATACGGAATCATAAATGACTAAACTCTGGAATACACATTCCAAATGCAGGTTAGCGGTGTTTCTGTTTCAGATATCCGGCGACATCAATTCTTGCTTTATGAAAAAGATGCAACAAAACACCTTTTTGAAGTATCTTCAGGACTCGATTCCATTGTGCTTGGTGAAGGTCAAATTCTCTCTCAAGTAAAGCATGTTGTAAAGGTAGGACAAGGTGTCCCAGGGTTTGATAGGAAGATAGGCGGGCTATTCAAACACGCAATCACAGTAGGGAAACGGGTCAGAACCGAGACTAATATCTCTTCCGGGTCAGTTTCGGTCAGTTCAGCTGCAGTTGAACTTGCACAAATGAAACTTCCAGAACATTCCTATTCTTCCGTAGATGTGTTGGTTGTTGGAGCGGGCAAAATGGGAAAACTTGTGATCAAACATTTAATAGCAAAAGGGTGTACAAAAATAGTGGTTGTGAATAGATCTGAAGATAGAGTGTCCGCTATACGTGAAGAGTTTAAGGATGTTGACATAGTCTATCAACCCTTCTCAGATTTAACATTGTGTGCTTCAAATTCAGATGTGGTTTTCACATGCACAGCCTCTGAAACCTTATTATTCACAAAAGAACAAGTTGAGACACTTAGTAATAGACCAACACAAAGGATGTTCATAGATATATCAGTTCCAAGAAACGTGGAATCATGTGTTTCGGATCTTGAAACAGCCCGTGTTTATAACGTGGATGATCTCAAGGAAGTTGTGGAAGCTAACAAAAAAGACCGTTTACGCAAGGCGGAAGAAGCTCAAATAATCATTTCAGATGAAGTGAGAGAATTTGAAGCTTGGAAAGATTCTTTAGAAACTGTGCCTACACTCAAGAAGCTTCTCGCGTACTTTGAAAGAATTAGAACAAGCGAAATGGAAAAGTGTTTAGCAAAACTGGGGCCCGAGATATCTAAGAAGATCCAGAAAGCTATACACGAATTAAGTAAGAGTATTGTAAACAGGCTACTTCATGGTCCTATGCAGCATTTGAGGTGTGATGAAACCGAAGGCCGGTCTTTGGACGAGACAATTGAAAATATGCACTCGTTGAATCGCATTTTTGGACTAGAGATGGAGGTTTCCATCATAGAAGATAAGATCCGATCCAAAATGCAGAAGTCTCAGGAATAAACCTGCTTAGTTGGATGTTATCTGATTCATTTTTTCATTACTACATTTGGTGATGATCATTTTGAGCAAAGTTTTATAACTTATGGATACCCATTTGAGAGATTACTGTTGAGGATGGATGAGTTTAATAGTACTGATTTACTAAAAGCTGTATATTATTCTGTGAAATCCAAGTTATTTTTTTTTAGCAAAAGGATCATAATTTTGATTTGAATCCTAAAGGATCCATACAATTACACTTGAAAAAATTAGAAATCAAAAGCATACTTGCTTGACAAATGAAAAACTATCTTAATCTTGAGAACCTGAGCCTACTAGTAGTATTACTTAGGTTGCGTTTGCTTTGTAAATCGATTTGGACTTGAATTTGGTTATGGAGGATATCTTATAAATACGAGGGAAAACCAAGTAAGAGAAAGAATTCTATTTAATTAAAAAAAAAAATTTAAATAATTAGCGGAGAATTAAAACTAAGGGCCTGTTTGGTTGGGAGGTGTAGCTTTAGGATTTAGGCATCAAAGTAGAAAATGTTGTTTTGTATAAGATTTGGATTTGAAAATTGGGTCTCATGCCTATGAACTACACAATTGATGCCAAATTCTAGTTAATAAACTAGGTAATCTACAACTATATTCAACTAACTGAAAATACACACTTCATACAAAAAAATATAAGCATGAGTGTGCTGCGTTTTACGCTTGTCAATTGGTTTTCTACTACCACCATTTGCATTGCATTGAAGTTGTTCGCGGACAATACAACCCGGGTCTGCATGAATCATGGGGTCGTTACGTGCGAGGCTTGCAGCGAATCGAGTACGTAAACACCTTCTAAGGACAAGGAATATCTTCTTGTGCTGACTCTTTAACAGGTGTTTTTGTTAGTGACCTACTGAAGACAACATGTTGATAGAGTGATGGAGATTAAGTGAATAGTTGTAGTTGCAGTTGTGGTTATATTGAATCTGGTACTAAAGGGGTGCTGGTGTCGCTAAAGATGCTGGAGCATTTTACAGTTTGTAAATGGTCATACGTCTACTTAATAGGCTTCATTCGATTAATTTGATTATTTTGTTCTTTATCGTTCACAGTCGACAAAGTTGGTTTTGTGATACCTTCTGTTTAGTATATATGAGTAGGTGATACGAACATTCTTAAACAACACGTAAGCACAAATATAATTTTCTAACAAATAAAAGTATGTAGATTGGACTATTTTCTGGTAGTGCACATGTTGGAGTGTTTTGGTGCGACAAATATGTCAACTTCAAACACACATGAATATAGATTTTCAAAATTTGTTAACAAGTATCATCAATAATATCTTCTTAGAGATATATTAGATATATGTTACGGGGTCTCAAAATGAGAAGTTAATTACTGTTTAAAAAAGAGATTGAGTTTGTCCCACATTGATGAATGTGCAAACTCTTGATGCGTTTAAAAGTAAGAATTGAGAGAATTATTTTAGTTTTCCTTGAAATATTGTGTAAGCTTAGAGGAGAAAGTTGTGCAACTCCAATTCTTTCTCTACAGTTTACATCGTCTATCTCGACGATTTTATAGGATGATATTTTTTTTTCAAATGAACCATCTGAGACACATAATATAATGATAGGATTGTGTAAGCTTAGAGGAGAAAGTTGTGCAACTCCAATTCTTTCTCTACAGTTTACATCGTCTATCTCGACGATTTTATAGGATGATATTTTTTTTTCAAATGAACCATCTGAGACACATAATATAATTATGGGTTAGCATTTTAGTGTTGTTCTGGTTTCAAATATCCGCTGACATCCGTTCTTGTTGTGAGAAAAACAAACCAAAAAACACTTTTTTGAAGTATCTGTGAGACCTGATTCCATGTGCTTGGTGAAGGTGAAAAACTGAAAATTATCTCTCAACTAAAGCATGTTGTAGAAAAGATAAGGAGTCCCTTTGTTTGATAGGAAGATAAGCGGGCTATTCAAACACGCAATCACAGTAGGGAAACGGGTCAGAACCGAGACTAATATCTCTTCAGGGTCAGTTTCGGTTAGTTCAGCTGCAGTTGAACTTGCACAAATGAAGCTTCCAGAACATTCCTATTCTTCAACAGATGTGTTGGTTGTTGGAGCAAGCAAAATGGGAAAAATTGTGATCAAACATTTAATTGCGAAAGGGTGTAGAAAACTATCTGTCGTGAATATATCTGTTGGCCTTTATAACGGGATCTATGGTCTAAACGTTTCAATCACAAGTATACCAAATGAATGTTGTGCAAATATTATGTAAACTGTAAATGTGTTTATGCATTAATCAAAATATGTCATCATATGTTTACAAACAAATGTATCGAGTATATATACTGTAATGAAAGGGTACAATGAACCGTTGTGTTGGTTCTGTGATTTGGGCAGTTTATTGATAACTGCTATGTGGCGGTTGTAACTGCTTTGTTGACTTTTCTTTATGGTTGACTTTTTGTTGACCGGGTCATATGGGGTTGTGACGGGTTTAGACGGGTCGATAGTGATTAACCCAATATTCTCCCCCTTAATCACAATCGTCTTGCTTTAGATCTTTGACTCCAATTAGTTGTCTCATGGTGAGGAATCTGATCTTCGGTAATGCCTTTGTCAGTATGTCAGCCTTCTGAAATTCTCCACTTATGAATTCGACTTGTAGGTCTTCTTTTTCGACGCATTCTCTTATAAAGTGGTATTTTATATCAATGTGCTTACTTCTTCCGTGGAATACGAGATTCTTCATTAGTTCGATGGCGGACTTGTTGTCGACCAGTATTGTAACTTTTTCTTCTTCTGTGTGTGTAAGCTTGCTAAGCAGTCTCTTTAACCATAATGCTTGTGTTCTGCTGTTTGCTGCAATGAATTCGGACTCACATGATGATAGAGCTACCGTGGCTTGCTTTTGTGTACTCCGGCTGATTGGTGATTCACCGTAGTAG
This sequence comes from Chrysanthemum makinoi, assembly GCA_910596185.1. Taxonomy (NCBI): domain Eukaryota; kingdom Viridiplantae; phylum Streptophyta; class Magnoliopsida; order Asterales; family Asteraceae; genus Chrysanthemum; species Chrysanthemum makinoi. Next base: position 62,480,753 of record OU343222.1, on the reverse strand, counting down.
AAGATAATTCCAGTAGTGCCTTTGCCTTCTTGAGTGTTGACTTCGTAGCTGCTGTCACTATAACTTTGTATCTGTTTTCTTCCATTGTACTTGTAGGTGATTCCATAATCTTTTGTTCCTTTAACATAGCGTAGTACTTGCCTTATAGCTTTCATGTGTTGTTCCTTTGGTTCTTGCATAAAACGACTAAGTAATCCAACGGAATAACTTAAGTCGGGTCTTGTATGTAACAAGTATCGTAAGCATCCAATCAAGCTTCTATATTCAGTTGAGTTGACTATTGTTTCTTCAGTGTTCTTTGTTAGTCTTGTTCCTGGATCCATAGGTATTAAAGTTTCGTTGCAGTCTAGCATTCCAACTTCTTTTAGGATCTTGCTTGCGTAGGCAGATTGCTTTATTGATATGTCACATCCAGTTTGTGTGACTTCAATGCCTAAGTAGTAGGATAGTAATCCTAGGTCACTCATCTCGAATTTCTCTTCCATTTGAGCTTTGAACTTGTCTATTTCTTTCTTTGGTGTGCCAGTGATGATTAAATCATCCACATAGACTCCTACTAGAAGTATTGAGTCTTTTGACTTCTTTGTGTAGACAGCTTGTTCTAAAGCGCACTTCTTGAAATCTAAGGACTTCAAGGTATTATCTAACTTTATGTTCCATGCACGTGGTGCTTGTCTTAATCCGTATAGAGCTTTTATCAATTTGTAGACTTTTTCATTTTCTTTTATAAATCCTTCGGGTTGTGTAACATACACTTCTTCTTTTAAGTCTCCATGCAGAAATGCAGATTTGACGTCTAGGTGATGTACTTCCCATTTGTTATTAGCAGCTATGGCTAATAGTAATCGGACTGTTTCCATTCTTGCTACAGGTGCAAAGACTTCTTCAAAATCTATGCCATGCTCTTGTATGTAGCCTTTTGCTACTAGTCTTGCTTTATGCTTGACTATATTTTCATTAGCATCTTTCTTGGTCTTGAATACCCACTTTAATCCAATGGCTTTTTGTCCTTTTGGTAGTGTGGTTAGTTCCCATGTATTGTTTCTATTGATGGAATCTAATTCGACCTTCATTGCTTCGATCCATTTTTGATCGTTCGATGCTTCCTTGTAATTCTTTGGTTCATCTTCAGCTAGTAATAAATGCTCGGGTAAAACTTCCTCGGTGTTTTCATATAAATCATTCAACGTTCTGAAACCTTGTAATGGTGTGTGATCAAACTCTGGATGTAAATTCCGGGTTGTAGTTGAGTTACTTTGATTGGTTGAATGTCTTGAGGTAGTTGGTGAAATTTGAGTATTTATTCTTGATGAAATTGTAGATGGTGTGCGAAGTGTTTGTGATTGTGAGGGTGAGTCAGTTGCTGATGTTTCATATTCATGATCGTCATTTGCAGGGATATCATTGTCTTCTTCATCTGGTTGGTTTTCGTTTTCCTGATGTTCGTTTGTGGCTTCAAGGTTTTCGACTTTGAAGTCAAACCATTCGGGTTCATCATTGGTGTGTTCATCCAGGTAATCCTTCCAGTCCCATGCTTCATCCTCCTTAAACTTCACATCTCTACTAACACATATTCTTTGTGTTGTTGGATCAAACAATCTATAAGCTTTTGATCCTTGTTCGCTTCCTAAGTATACCATTTTGTTACTTCTATCATCTAACTTTGTCAGATGTTGTGATGGTACCTTTGCATATGCTATGCAGCCAAAAACTCTTAAAGTTTCTAAGTTTGGCTTTTTCTTCTTAATTGCTTCATATGGAGTGATGTCTTCTAAGGCTCTTGTAGGAACGCTGTTTAGAATGTATATAGCGTGTCTAACGGCTTTCACCCAAAAGTTTTGTGGCATGTTGGTTGCTTTCATCATGCATCTCGTAGTAGACATGATTGTCCTATTTCTTCGTTCAACAACTCCATTTTGTTGTGGTGATTAAGGTGCGGTTAGTTGTCGTGCTATGCCGTTTTCTTTGCAGTATTGAGTGAATTCGTTAGATGTGAATTCTCCTCCACGATCAGTTCTTAACATTTTCAATGTTATCCTTAGCTCCTTCTCTATTGTTTCTTTGTATTCCTTGAAAGTACCGAAAGCTTGATCTTTCGTACTTAGGAAATACGCCCACATATATCTTGAGTAGTCATCTACTAACAAGAATATATATTTCTTTCCAGATGGTGTTGGTGGTGTTATTGGTCCACATAAATCTCCGTAAACTAAATCTAATGGTGATGTTGATCTAGTTTTTGCTTTCTTGGGAAATGGTGCTCTGCTATGTTTACCAACTAAACAAACATCACAAATTTGTGTTGTATGTTTAATGGCAGGTATTCCTTGAACTAACTCTCTTTGAGTCATGGTCTTTAATGATTCAAAGTTGAGGTGTCCTAATCTTGCGTGCCATAACCAAGTGTTGTCACTCAAATTTGCTAATAAGCAAACAGGTGTGCCTATCTTCAGACTTGCTTTGTATAGACGGTTTCTTTGTCTTGTGACTTTTAAGAAGATTTTGTTGTCCATGTCATAAAGTCGTAATTCATCATCGTCCATTACAACTTTACAACCTATTTCGGTAAATTGTCCAAGGCTCAATAAATTGTTTTTCAAGCTAGGAATGTAATAGACTTGAGATATGATTCTTTGTTTCTCGTCTTCACATTCTAATAGGATTGAACCTTTTCCTTTAATCTCTACATGAGATCCATCTCCGAATCTTACTTTTCCACTAACGTTCTCATCTAGTTCTTTGAAGTGTTCTCTTATTCCAGTCATATGGTTACTAGCTCCATTGTCTAAGTACCATTGACTATCAACACTTGTTTCTTTATATCCTACATCTTCTTCGTGTAGCGAGACCTTTTGATCTTCTAGCTTTGTTACATGTGGGTCTTCTAATATTGCCATTAATAAGGTAGGTTCTAAGTCCTCCTCGACAAGATTAGATTGCATACTAGTGTTTGGTTTTGAATAACACTTAGATGCATAATGACCATTTTTATTGCACTTGTAACATCTAACTTTGCTAAAGTCAATATTCTGTTTGTTGAAGTGATTTTGAGTGTTTTCTCCATCCTTCTTCTCGTGGTTATTTTTATCGTGGTTCTTCCATCCTTTATACTTTCCACGTCCACGTCCTCTGAAATTTTTCCCTCTATTGTCATGTCGTGTGAACATCAGTTTGTCTTGATTGTCCACTTGTTTTCCTTTCTTGAACTTAATCCTCTCTTCGTAGGTCTTAAGTCTTCCTATTGCCTCTTCTAAAGTCATTTCACTTAGATCGGAATATTGTTCTATAGATGCGACTATTTGCAGATACCTTCGGGTACTGACATTTAGTAATTTCCTTACTAAGGTTTCATCTTCTATTGTGTGTCCTAGACTAGCGGCTTTGTTTACGAGTGTTGTGAGTTTTGTGGTGAAGGTGTCGATTGTTTCATCTTCCTTCATGTATAACATCTCAAATTCGGATTTGAGTGTTTGTAATCTTGCTTGTTTAACTCTGTCTTCGCCAACGTGTCTAGTTTTCAAAGCATTCCAAATGTCTTTTGCGGTTTTGTGCTTTGTTATTTGAAGTAATTGTTCTTTGGGTAAGGCTTGATAAAGGAAAGCAATAGCGGTTTTTTCCTTTTTCTTATCGGGTTGAGTCGTTTCAGTCGGCTCAATTGTTTCCCATAAACCATTCGCTTCGAGAATGATTTGCATTCGAATTGCCCATAATGAGTAATTCGCGGGCTTTAGGATTGGGCATTGAAATTGGGGTGTACTATTCGAAATGTTAGTAGTAGGTTCCTTTTTACCACTGTCTTTCGTCATATCTTAAAATGACAAATAAATCTCCAATAAAGAATTTTAACACAATGTGTTTTAATTTTAAAATTCTTATTTCTTAAAATGAGCTCTTAATGTTTTATCTTCCTCAAATGGGTGTAAAACTTTTCTAGGTATAGTTTTAACAATTTTTAAACTATCCTGGGAGATTATAAAAAATGAATAACCTAAGGTTAATTACTCCTTACAAATTATTCCTAGTCAGTATTCTAAGTAGTGTAAAAACTAGGTTAGATATACTATACAAAATATGATAAGATTTTAATAATGTTTTAAAATAACTTATCAATCTAAAAACAATATATATCAAAATATATAAAGTAAAAAATGAAAGGTGGTTTTAAAATCTTTTGGAACCTGGAGGGGTTGATGGTTTAACCCGATGCCTTAACTAAAATAAAATCCTTTGTGGCCCTTATCTGTACACACGTTCACTTATAACCCTTTTATCTCTTTTCTGTTTTGTTGAGATAAATACACGCGTACTTCTTCTTTTGAGATACTGCCTTTTCAGTCTCTCTCTCTCTCTCTTCAGAAGATAACTTATGATCTTCTTTCTTCTTCTCCAATACAACCGACGGTTGACCGGCCTCTTTTTTGATGGCTGTGGTTTTTGACCGTCCCTTCCACTATCTCAGGTGTGGTGTTCCTTTTACGAGCACTGTTAACCCTTCAATTTGAAACCTAGGGTTTCGGATTAATTGGGGGTTTTCTGATCCGTGAGTATTTTTACGATTGGAGTTTGCTAATGAATCAATTGGGGTTTTCAATTGATCCTTCTGGGCTTGATTCCGTTTAAGAACAGGTGTGTTTGTTCTGATTCGAATCTTTACTTAGTGCCCTAATTGATGACACTCGTATTAGTTTTTATTTTGAATCAAAAAATTTTAAACGATTGAATTCGTTTTCTGATCCTGTTTGGATTGGGTATTGAAACTGGTTTCGGAAAGATTTTTTTTGCTTGTTTGATTTGTTGCCGGGTTGTGAGTAATCACCAAGTGATTATACCCCTGTTGCGACAAACGTTTGAGACACAAAAATGACGTCTGGATTTGTGTTCTTAACGATTTGCAAAAAAAAAATTTATTCGAAACTGGTCTTGTGTTTTTTTTTATTCTGGAACTTTTACGAGTCAAGGTAAATGATGATTGTTGGTTGATAGACCAAACCGCTCTGATACCAATTGTTGGCCTTTATAACGGGATCTATGGTCTAAACGTTTCAATCACAAGTATACCAAATGAATGTTGTGCAAATATTATGTAAACTGTAAATGTGTTTATGCATTAATCAAAATATGTCATCATATGTTTACAAACAAATGTATCGAGTATATATACTGTAATGAAAGGGTACAATGAACCGTTGTGTTGGTTCTGTGATTTGGGCAGTTTATTGATAACTGCTATGTGGCGGTTGTAACTGCTTTGTTGACTTTTCTTTATGGTTGACTTTTTGTTGACCGGGTCATATGGGGTTGTGACGGGTTTAGATGGGTCGATAGTGATTAACCCAATAATATCTGAAGATAGAGTGCGTGCTATACATGAAGATTTTAAGGATGTTGAGATAGTCTATCAACCTTATTAGTCACCAAAGAGCAAGTTGAAACACTTAGTAATGGACCAACAGAAATTATGTTTATTGATATATCAGTTCCAAGAAACGTGGATTCATGCGTCTTGGATCTTGGAACATCCCACGTTTATAATGTGGATAATCACAAGGAAGTTGTTGAAGCTAAGGGTATTGTAAACAAGCTACTTCATGGTCCGCAGCATTTGAGATGTGATGAAACCGAAGGCCGGCCTTTGGACGAGATAATTGAAAATATACACACGTTTAATCGCAGTTCTGGACTAGAAATGGAGGTTTCCATCATACAAGATAAGATCCGATCCAAAAAGGAAAAGTCCCATGTATAACTTATGGATGCCCATTTGATAGACCGAATGGTGAGGATGGATGCGTGTAATAGTATTGATTCAGTAAAAGCAGTATATTTCTGTGGATTATTCGGCCTTGATTCTGTAAATGCAGTATATTTTTGTGGATTATTCGGCCAAAAGGTCAATTAAAGTGTTTTTTCTTCTTCCGAAAAAAAAAAAAAAGAATTATATTAAGGATGAAGCAAACGAAAATGTTAAGATGTGGCGGCACGCCGCTAGTACTACCATTAAGTATGAAAAATGAATCTGTAAAAGATAAAATATTAAGGATGAAGCAAACGAAAATACATCGCATGTATTTGAGATGTTTCTCTCATCAAAATAAGAAAATGTTAGCTATAAAGAACGAGTTGCAAAGGCGTGTGTATGAGATGTTTCTTTTAAAGGTACTATTATTCAGTAACGTCGCTAAAGTAAGAATATTGTTAGCTATAATTCTATAAAGAAAGAGTTGCAAATGCTTAGAGCACAAGGTATCGTGGATACGAATAACACGTTATTGGTATGTCACCTCAGCGCCACATCATACACCTCTCAATAACTCTCCAATAACTAAACCACCCTCCTTCATAACACACCACTAACATGTTATTGGGTCCCACAAAATACCCCACTAAAAATACCCACTCACTCACAATTAAAAAAAAAAAAAAAAAAAACACAAAGCTTTACATATGGCGTGAGCCATTCAAATGGCTCAAGGGAAGTTTGGCATGCAAATGGCTAAAGAGATGGTAAGGCAATGGCATATGATCGGTATTGTTTTTGGTTTTGGCATACCAATAACACAAGGATACCTTGTGCTCTTATGTAAGAGATGCTTCTTTTAAAAAAGGGCCACTGTCACATAGACGCTAGTGTCATCCACGATGAAAAAGATGCAACTTTTTCTTCCTAGGAAACACAAAGCAAAAGCCTTTGAGTGAGATTATTCCTTTAAAATGCACTTTTATCCCATAATATTTCCGAAATAGGAAGTGTAAGCCATGAGGAAAGAGTTGAAAAAGCTTGTGTATGATATATATATATATATATATATATATATATATATATATATATATATATATATATATATATATTTGAAATGCAACAATAACATAGAAACCAAAAAAAGAGATACAATACACGGCATCCCTCCTCAATTAAACAAGATAATTAAAAGAGGAAGAGACCCATAAAAAAAAAACAACCAAATACAACAAGACTACTTTCTCACAAGACTAAAGAAACAAACAAGCTTTTACTTAGATCACCACACACAAATCAAATTGCAAAAACAGAGCAACATAAATGGCCAGGCCCACAAAAAGAATAAAATCACCTATGAACATGGACCACCTAAGTTGCACAACCAAACACGAGTATGCATATTCCATGATTTTTGCAGCACATTCCAAATTTGCAGACACATCAGAATAGACGAAAACGAGATACTGGTCACACGTAGAGATACTGGTCCCACCGCTGCAATGTTTGATCTGCACTTGAAAGGCTCTCAAAGCCACTGTTGCCAGCACCAAGAATATTTATTACTCCGTCTCGATACCCATTGAAAGGTCTTCAATTGAATATCTTGAAAAATCTTGTTTGTGCTTGCTATCTTCTCATGAAATACCCGATTATTACGCTCTTTCCAGAGGAAATATCCCGTCACCCAAATCACTACTTGCCACAATGCTTTGTTTTCCTTAGTTTGTGAACCGATGCCGTTATGACTAAATAACTCACTTATGGTAAATACGTCCACATTACCGAACTTCCACCAATTAAATACTTTCTTCCATACTTTCCAAGCCATATCGCATAACAACATGGAGTGATTGATTGTTTCCACATTATTACCACAATAAGGACATAAAATAGTATGCAAGTCGATACCTCTCTTATCAAGCTCGGTAAGAACCGGAAGTCTTCCTTTCAAAACTCGCCACACAAAAACATTCACCTTCTTCGGAGCAAGTTTATTCCACATTGTCTCATGATCCATGTGATCCACTTGAAGCCGCTTCTCGTCCACCAATCTTGCAAGAACTTTAACAGTAAACTTGTTGTATTGACTAAGCGTCCATTTCCAGTAATTGCTACAGTCCTGTGTCAAATTAATATCATTTAAAAGCTCTAGCATCTGCTCTAAATCACCACGACCCCTACCTCTTGGCTCCCTCACCCAATCCCAAACCCATGACCAGACCCTATTGACCCAAACACCCTTATCCACCACCCTAGCCTCTTTACACCTATCTAAATGAAATAGCCTAGGGAATGTATCACGTAATCTTCTATTTCCGATCCACCTATCTACCCAAAAAGTCGTATTATTCCCATTCCGTACCTTCTTAACAATAGATGATGTAAACTCAACCCCTACTTTATCAATATCAAGACCTACCCTTACTATGTCAATCCAAACCCCCCTGTTATTACGATCTCTAAGAACCTCCCCACCCGTTAACCCCCCATCACTACCATGAATACTCATAATCACCTTCACCCAAAGCGCATCACCTTCCACCCAAAACCCAATATTTAACCCTCAAAGACCCAATATTTAACCCACCCAACCCGTATGAAGAAAAAACATTGTCCCGTTTGACCCATGACATTTTTTTTCCCTCACCGGACCCGCCCCAAAAGAAATTTATCCGGATACTCTCAAGTTGATTAATCACACAAGAAGGCACACGGAACATCGAGAAAAAATACAACGGCAAACTACCAAGAACTGATTTAATCAACGTCAACCTTCCACCAAATGACATCGTTTTAGCTCGCCATTCAGATAGACGCTTCTTACAATTTTCGACCACTGGTCTCCAACTACTAACACGTCTCATGTTTGCACCAATAGGAAGCCCTAAATACAGAAATGGAAACTCCCCCACACTACAACAAATATGACGAGCCATATCTTCCACTTCCCCGGATGAGACCCCCACACCGTGTAGCCTACTTTTAGTTAAATTTACTTTTAGTCCCGAAGCTTCCTCAAAACATTTTAATATACACAATTCTTTTATGTTAATTAATTGTTCATTAATAAATCCGATACGCTTCCGCTTGAATACTTTGATGTTTGTGATTATTTATTTGAATGTCTTGATATCTAATTCCAACAGTGGCATCACGAGTCATTGGTTTTTAATGAGTAATTAATTACATAAACGCGTAATAAAACAAATACTTGTATGTTGTTTGATATGTTAATCTAGAGTTTATGTTTAATTTATTGTTTGGTCAATTTTTTTTAGAATTGGGGCGTACCCCTATTTTTTTTGTCGACACATGTATAAATTTTTTTTAGGGTTTTGAAAAATGTTTGCTAACCTTATTAAAACCTAGAATTAATATATTGGTTACGTGATTAATTCAAGAATAATTTGTTATGTGTCATGAAATTTTTATATGCGATCTTGTGACTTATTTGTATAATTGTTATGATATCCATGATTATACATGCATGTTAGTCATGGATAAGTTGCTTTGATAATTGTTTAATTGTTGAGACATATTTAGTTACGATAAATCTTGAATTGGGGAAGACTCCAATTATGTATATTAATGAATCAATTATGTGCAATTTGGTATATTATTAATTATGGGTTTACGCAATCGATTCGTCGATATATGTGGCTCATTCTCAATTGAGAGAGTAAAAGCCCTAATTAATATATACATTAAATTTAACCTAGATATTGATTATTAATAGGGTTTTTATCGAATAAGTTGCATGTGGCTACTTGTTTACACGTATAAATTGTTTATTATGTGCGTATTGTTTTTTAGTAGTTTATTTTTATTGGTATTACTTGTTTGTTTATTATGTGCGACAGTTTAAGCAAAGGGTAATTTTGAATAGAAAAATAATACGGACTAAACAATGGCGAAATTTGATTTGTTTTGGAAGAGTTAAGTTTTCAATAGTTTAATTGATTAGTGACTTTGGTACAAATGGTCTGAACGGCTCACCCACTAGAATGAACTATAAAGGGGTTAATAAAGAAGTGCGCACAGTCACACTGAAAGGATGTCTAAGGTTATGCTTTGCGCTACACGGTCCTCTGCCCCCTGTAAGTTCGATTGGAGCTACTTAGTAAGCCATAAAATGTGCAAACTCATCTTAAGGGCGAATTAGTTTTAATTCCATGCGCCACTTCGGTAGTAATTACCCGAAACACTAATTGTTTACACTTATGCAAAAGTACGGTATAATGGATGATAATTAACACTAAATTCCTTGATTGGTGAACCGAATACCTCAATCAAAACTTTGATAATTTGATCTTTATGAATTGGTAATAAAAAGTTTTTATTAAATTTATGTTACAAGATGAATGCATGACATCTTTGTACATATTTGATTTGACTACATAAAATCAAAACTAGTACCCTTTTAAATTAAGTTATATGCCATCTAATTAAAAGGAACACTTGAAGTTGCAATTTATGTCATGAGAGTACTTGGCTAGATTGTGATGGAGAGGTAAATCTCTATGTAAAGTGAGACCTTACATGGACATATTTGCAGTTCTTTAAGTTAGACACTTAAGTTGAGTAGGAAGTGAGACTTGGACTCAATGGCATAAGATGGGATGAAACATGTTTATATTTGCAATAGCGTTGGAAAATATAAATCCCATAATGATCTAGGAGTTGGAAATTGTTTGCCAATTAATGTTCGACAGATTACCTTATTATATGCGTTCGTTGCTAGCAGATCAACTGATGTAATGAACCTATGATAATTTGGATCCTAGTTTTCGAGAAAATTATATGGTTATATGTTTATATTACCGTTGGGTATATTTTATTTTCTTGAAAAATTGTATTATCGAAAATACTAATACTTGAACTTTTTCTGTAGAAATGGCTCAAAATAACGATAACACTAACACTGCACTAAGTTCTGCGTTCAAAAGCTTTTTGATCGAAAAAAGTTGACTGGCTCTAAGAATTTCAATGATTGGCACCGCTCTTTGAGAATTGTCTGTAGAGTTGCTGACAGGTTGAAATATCTTTATGAACCTTGCCCTGAACAACCAACTGGTCCTGATGCTACTCAAGCTCAAAAGGACGCTTGGCAACTTTAGTATAAACATCATAATGATGTGGCTTGTCTTATGTTGGGAACAATGGAATCTGCTCTTCAAAAGCAGTTCGAACATTATTTCCCATATAATATGCTCAATGAACTTCGAACTATGTTTGAGAAGCCAGCTGCCGTCGAGATTTATGACTTGACCGACGCGTTACACATGTAGGCAAGGTGAGGATAAACCCGTGAGTGCTCATGTACTGGAAATGAAAGGTTACATGGACCAGCTAAAAGCACTTGGCAAAACTTATGATGATGACATGGATGTGAATCTGATTAATAGATCCCTTAACAAGGATTTTAATGGTTTTGTCAAAAATTTCAATATGCACTGCGTGGGGAAGACATTCTTGACCTACACGCATTGCTAATTGACTATGAGAAAGGGTTGCCTCAAAAGGTTCCTACTGCCAGGTACTTGCTATTCAGGGTGGAAGGATTAATAAGCCAAAACCACAGCGTGCGAACAACAAGAAGGGGAAGGGTAAGGGAAAGGTTGACAAAGGCAAATAGGTGATGGCCTATCAACCTCAACCCAAGAAGAACCCTACTCCTAGGAAGGAAAATCCTAAAAAGGATCAAGCATGCCACCACTGTAAGAGCGTTGGGCATTGGAAGAGAAACTGTGCTCTCTATCTTAATGAATTATGGAAAATAAGATGAAGTACGAAGGGTCCTTGGGCCGGTTCTTCGGTAATATATTTGTCATTGAATTATTTACTCTAAATCATAATAATTCCCGGGTATATGATACGAACGTGGTATTCACATTTGTAATACATTGAAGGAGTTTAGAGTGGAAAGGAAGCTTGCCTATGGGGAGCAATATCTCCACGTGGGAAATGGCGCACATGCAGCTGTTGAAGCCATAGGAACATTTAGTTTAGTATTGCCTTCGGGCTTAGTACTGTTATTGAACAATTGTCATTACGCACCTTCTATAATTAGAGGTGTTGTTTCCTTTTCAGTTTTGTTGGATGATGGTTTTACTCATACTATTTCACGTAATGGAATTGATGTTTCTTTAAATGGTGTATTTTATTTTAAAGCAATTACTGTGAATGGTGTGTTTGAAATTGATGTGATTGGAAATGAATCAAACAATAATAATAATTCAATGTTTAACATTAACAAGAAGATAAAGTTAGACTTGAATTCTTCTTATCTTTGGCATTGTAGACTTGCTCATATAGGCAAGGCTCGCATGCATAAGCTGCAACAAGAAGGGCTTTTGCAAAATATCAATGATGAATCATTTGATAAATGTGAGTCATGCATATCTGAGAAGATGACTAAGAAACCTTTTCATAGCAATATGGAGAGGGCTTCTGATCTACTTGGTCTTATTCATACGGATGTGTGTGGACCACTTAGACATGTGTCAAAGAGAGGTGCTAGCTACTTTTTAACCTTTACTGATGATTTCAGCCGTATGGTTATGTTTATTTACTTAAGCATAAACATGAGGTGTTTGAAACATTTAAGGTTTTCAAAGTCGAAGTAGACTGCAATTGGGAAAGAAGATTAAAGCTCTTCGATCCGATAGAGGAGGCGAGTATCTAAGGCAAGAGTTTAAAGATTACTTAGCTGAGAATGGAATTGTCCAGAATCTCACTTCTCCATATACTCCACAACAAAATGGTGTATCTGAGAGAAGAAATCGTACATTGTTGGACATGATACGATCTATGTTTAATCTTACTACTCTACCTTTATCCTTTTGGGATTATGCTTTGGAATCAGCTGTTCGCATTCTAAATATGGTTCCCACAAAGCAAGTTGATAAGACACCATATGAAATATGGCATGGTAAAGCTCCTAACCTATCTTATTTAAAGGTCTGGGGTTGCGAGGCGTATGTTAAACGTGACTCAGCAGATAAACTCCAACAAAGATCTGTAAAGTGTATCTTCGTAGGATACCCTAAGGAAACTATGGGTTACTACTTTTACTATCCAACTGAAAATAAAGTAATTGTTGCTAGGTATGGAGATTTTCTTGAAAGAGATCTCATATCTCAAGAATTCAGTGGGAGAGTTTATGATCTAGAAGATGATCAAGAAGATGCATTACCTTCTGAAAACACTAACGTACTTCCGGTAGAACCGGATAGTCTGGGTCCTCCACCAGAAGTTGAAGTGATTCCCGTTCGTAGATCCGTAAGGAATACGCGTGCACCTGAACGTCTATGTCTTAACGTAGAGGTTGAGGAAACTATGTTAGGAGATCTTGGAGAGCCTACTAGTTATAAAGCTGCCATGGCAAGTCCTGATAAGGAAAAATGGCAGGTTGCAATGAATGGGGAAATACAATCCATGAGAGAAAATGAAGTCTGGGTAGAGGTTGACTTACCTCCAAACGCCAAGGTAGTTGGAAGTAAGTGGCTCTATAAGATTAAGACTGACATGGATGGCAATGTACACGTCTATAAAGCTCGTCTAGTTGCGCAAGGTTTTACTCAAACTTATGGCATTGATTACGAGGAGACCTTTTCTCCTGTAGCGGACATTAGAGCTATTAGAATTCTCATAGCTATAGCTGCATACTATGACTATGAGATATGGCAAATGGATGTCAAAACCGCCTTCTTAAATGGTCGCTTAGATGAAGACATCTATATGAAGCAACCTGAGGGGTTCGTGAATCCACAATTTCCAAACCGTGTATGCAAACTTCAAAGGTCCATTTATGAATTGAAGCAAGCATCAAGGCAATGGAATAAAAGATTTGATGAAGAAATCAAAAGGTATGGATTTATTCAAAATCTTGATGAGCCATGTGTATATTTCAAAGTTAGTGGGAGTGATGTAATTTTCCTAATTCTTTATGTCAATGACATATTAATTATGGGAAAAGACATTCCAAGTTTGCAAAATGTTAAGGCATATCTTGGGAAGTGTTTTTCCATGAAGGATTTAGGAGAAGCTGCATACATTCTAGTAATCAAGATCTACCGAGATAGGTCAAAGCGGTTAATTGGTTTAAGTCAAAGCGCTTACATTGATAAAATATTGAAGAGATTCAATATGCAAAATTCCAAGAAAGGATATTTGCCGATGGAAGTAAAGCATGGCTTATGTAGCGATATGTGGGCTTCAACACCTGCTGAGGTGGCACGCATGCAGGAAGTTCCTTATGCTTCGGCTGTAGGATCTATTATGTATGCTGTGAGATGCACAAGGCCAGATGTGGCGTTCGCTCAAAACATGACCGGTCGATATCAACAGAATCCGGGTGAACTTCACTGGATTGCTGTTAAACATATTCTGAAGTATCTTAGGAATACGAAAGATATGTTTTTAGTGTATGGAGGAAATCCAGACACAGAACTTGGTGTTACAGGTTACCGTGATGCGTCCTGGCAGTGTGATAAAGATGATACGAAGTCTCAGACGGGTTATGTCTTTGTCATCAATGGAGGAGCAGTTATTTGGAAGAGCAAGAAGCAAAGTACGATGCGATGTCTGCGACAGAAGCCGAATACATAGATGCTTCGGAAGCTGCAATGGAGGCTGTTTGGATTAGGAAATTCATTTCAGGGCTTGGTGTTATGCCTTCAATTGAATCACCTATTGATATGTATTGTGACAATTCTGCTGCAATCATATTTGCCAATGAACCTGGAGTCATGAAGGGCACCGGACATTTTCTACGGAAGTATCACTATGTTCGGGAACAAGTCCGTGAAGGTGAAATAAATCTACTGAAAGTTCACACAGATGATAACTTAGCTGATCCATTCACTAAGGCTTTAGCTAAAGACAAGCTTATTGGACTTGCCAATGGAATTGGACTTCGTTTAGCTAATAGTTTCATGCATAACTGTGATTAGTATTTGGATAAAGGATATTGTAAAACATTTATTATTTCAATGAAATAAAGTTTGGATTATGTTTATTTTCATTTATAATATTGTTGTCCTATATTTGCATGTTTAATCCGTGAATAACTAAGTTATTCTAAATGTCCGTTGTCGATTAATGATATGGGAGTATCATTAAATTAAGACAAATCTGAGAGATGTGGTAGAATATACTTGAAAGTATAATGATGAGAATGCATACCAATTTCGGATTATATTCAATGAATTGAGTATAGGACTTAACCCAACTACATAATTTACTTTGTGGATATTGTTATAAGTAAATTATGAATAGTTATCCTCAGACTTGAGATACCAGATAAGTGTCATGAATGTAGTGCATTTCGTGGAAGCAACTTAACGCTATACGTAACAGGTAGTCATAAGGGTTGTTTTCAGAAATGTTACAAAGTTTGTGGGTTATTCTTGTAGTCAAGATAGAATTTGTTCTTTCATATTTATTTGAAGTTTAATACTGCTGGGCCCCTCGTAGGGTTGACAAGATGTTTGTGTGGCCGCACCCAAATCTCCCCTAAATATGTTTAGATGATTGGTAATCTTGGTCAATCACTTACAACGAGAAACAGAATAGTTTTATAAAGAATGACTTAATTCCATATCTTTATTTAACGTGGTATTAGAAACAAAAGGATAATAATAATGAGAAATCATTAAAAGGTTTTCCAGGAGCCTTACTCAAGTTGTACTAGAGGCATCGAAGTGTTGCTAGACGCTAACCGATGTGATCACTCTATTAAGATATATCAAAGTGGGAGCTATTAGTTTTATGGATATGAATTAGTAGACGTGAGTTAGGATCGAACTCGAGACTACGAGATTGCACACTTTACGTATGAGAATTTAAAGTTAATAATTAAATATAAACGTTATATTTATTTATTTATTAAACGAAATAACTAACGAACGTTAAGTAATTAATGTAATGGACTAACGGGCGTTAAAGACATTTGGAAAAGGACTAGATTGCAAAGTTTGGAAGTTTCCGGAATCCCTTGGGGATGTGATGCACCGATCGGCCAAGGAAAAAGGAAAGAAAGCCACAACTTGTTCACCAAGTTTGCTTGGGTATATATACAAGGCTAGGGGTCTTGTTTTTGCATCTCTTGTATTCATTAGCTAAACCCTAAAATTGTTTTTGTGTGTGTTTTTGCTCTACAAACCGATCGGCCACCCCTTGGTGTCGATCCATCACTTTTCCACAAACCAAGTTATTTGTTTGATAAAAACTAGCATTACTTTAATTCGGTTTAGTACGTGTGTACAAGAACGTAGTAATAACACACTATTGTTATTATCTTGGATTGAATTACAAAACGGTAAGGGGTAATTCATATAATCCTAATTAAATCAAATTAGGGTTCATCCGTTGCTAGTTTGTGGATTTGATTCTTGTTCGGCTAGAATCAAGAAAAGGTACGTATATTCTTTTATGTTAATTAATTGTTCATTAATAAATCCTATACGCTTCCGCTTGAATAATTTGATGTTTGTGATTATTTATTTGAATGTCTTGATATCTAATTCCAACAGTTCCACACTAAAGATGAACGGTCACAAATGAATTATGTTGGTAATGTTTAACCAAAATTGTGAATTGGTTCAATTTCATTAAGTAGCTAGATTACCGCAATTGATGACTTACAACTAAATAGATCATTACGATATAGTATTGTAGATGCTGGAATGTTTGGTTTAACAAATATTTCTAAATGATCCAAAATTCAAGTTTGTTTAGTTATGTTCACAAAGTGTGCTGCTACAGTACTAGTACGATAATTCTTTTTGTATGATTGCTAATTAGATATCGGCATGCATGCTAATTTATATTCATTTTTTAACATTAAAACGTACAGGAAGAGTAGAAAGGCGAAATCAAGTTGCATTAAACTGTATCAACATGGGTATTTACATGGTTCAATCAACCATGATTATGTACACGGTCACATTATTAAGTTTCTCTTATTGGTTTTAATTTATACAGTTTATAATCATGTATGGAATGTATCGGCAGGTAAGATCTTAATTTTCAAAAGGTAAGATCTTGGGTAGATAATTCAAAGGCGGGGTGTTATGGCGCAAGAAGACCACATGTGAAGCGAAACTTTCACGCGTGAAGCTCATGACGGAAGAAAAAGGTTGGCACGCGAAGGGTGTTTTTGGGGTTGATTAGGTGGTATTGTTCACCTAAAAAAAAAAAAAAGGAAAAGGAGAGTAACGGTCCACCTTTTTATTATTATTATTATTATTATTATTATTATTATTATTATTATTATTATTATTATTATTATTATTTTATTATTTATTAATATAAACGTCATTTTATTAGAAACTCAATGGAGCCGCGATACAAGCTGAGCCCCCACTCCTCTAGTTATATCAAAGCTAATCCTACTAAAGATATGAATAGCAGCACGTGCTCCAATGTCTTATTATTATTATTATTATTATTATTATTATTATTATTATTATTATTTTTTATTATAAATATTATTTTATTAGAAGCTTATAGGATTTACAAGAAGTTAGTGGGAAGCCGAG
Organism: Chrysanthemum makinoi; assembly: GCA_910596185.1. Lineage (NCBI taxonomy): Eukaryota > Viridiplantae > Streptophyta > Magnoliopsida > Asterales > Asteraceae > Chrysanthemum > Chrysanthemum makinoi. The sequence goes on along the minus strand of OU343222.1, from coordinate 62,463,470 downwards.
ATACTAACTGGGCTCCCACTCCTTTAGCTATAGAAAAGCTAATCCTACTAAAGATATGAGCAGCAGCACGTTCTCCAATGTCTTGGGTCATCGAGAACTTCGGATTCGCTTCAGATCCTTCTCAAGTTCCCCTAAAGAAGAGAAAGAGAAGGGGAGAAACCCATATCCAATTATTATTATTATTATTATTATTATTATTATTATTATTATTATTTTTTTTTTTTTTTTTATTAAAAACTCATAGGATTACAAAAAATTGGTGGGAAGCCTCGAAACCAACTGGGCCCCCACACCTCTAGCAATGGCTAAACCAATCCTATTAAAAATGTGGACTGCTACACGCGCTCAAATGTCTTGAGTCGTAGAGAAACGCCGAATACTCTTGAGTAAGGTAACTGCATCCTTCTCGAGTTCTCCAAACGAAGAAAAGGAAAAGGGGAGAAACCCATATCCAATATCCGCACATTTCGCATCGTACTTGACACGTTTACGATGTGCAGCATCAATGACCGCACGCCCTGGCATAAAATCAGTCATCCCAGATTGCGTCAAGGGCGACGATCCCGTAAGATCAACACATACATCACGTCCACTATCCCACGAGTAAAGTAATATATCAGCCGGTCGCAAAGATCTGTCCCCTTCTCCAAAGAGCCCAATATCCACCTCCTTACGGCGAAATTCCGCCCGGAAACATATATCAACAAGAACATCACGCACAAGGTTATGCCGATGTTTAATGCCAACAATACCCGCACACGAAACAGCATGATCCCCGTAAATATCTCCAGAAAATACCTTAGAACAAGCTGAACAAGGTACCTAAACAGTGAAAAGGGGGACCCCCAGCCGATAACATAGCACACAACGATAAGCCCTAGCATTCATAGTTTATCCCAGTCCAGATATCGGAGCCACCCTAAGCCAATCTGAAGTATGATCCTCCTTTAATGAACTCCATAACGCCATCTGTCGAGGAGAAAGATGGAATGTAGACTCAACAGTTTGGGTAACCCGATCGAAATATATATCTGCCAATTTCTTCATAAGTTTGGGGGCAGCGACCTCGCTAGGGTTACTCAAAAGGTCAATATCCTTTATTCACATTAAAGGTATGTAGGGCATCATCAAAAGAGGGTCCAGCAGTAACAATACCAGAACTAAGGAGAAGCTTAGACTGTAAGCTAGCAGATTGAAGTCTAGAAGCAAGGAAGGCATAATTCAAGACGTCACCTGCAGAATACAAACCAAGTCCCCCAAAAGCAAAGGGTAAGGTGGCGAGTCTCCATTGCCAATCACCAAAACCAGGCCCAGAAGCAGTGACAATACGCTCCAAGGAAGAACGAAGTGCCGCATCAAAGGAAACCTGAGCACACTCAAAGACCCGAGGAGAACATGTGCGCATAGAAAAATATAACTTAGAAATACCAGCACATGCACGGAGAAGCAACAACTCGCATTGCGGGTCATTGAGTTTGGCCACTGCCTCCATAAGTTCAATAGTTTTAGCGACCCTTTTTAGGACCAACTTACTACCAAACTCAAAATCCACACTAACAGGTCCTCCCAATAATTTAACCCCATGTGAGGGGCGAGAAATATTAGGAGGAAAAACACCGGCATACCTGCTTCTGGGGTCCTCATGTGGCCAAAAAACTTCAGTTTTATCAACATTGAGGTGTAAGCCACGACAAGGTCCATCCGTCATAATCAACTCTAAAACCTTACCCACAACCAAGGTATCACCAATAATAGTGCCATCATCCAGATACCATGCTTGAAAGGAAAGGTCAAAAGAATCTCTAATCTTACAAGCCAGGGGATGTAACACTAAAGCAAAAAGAAGAGGCCCAAGCGGATCACCCTGTTGCACACCTTGATGAGACCAAAGAGTATGCTCACCATAATATAATCTGGCAGGACTGGAGTAACAGAATTCCACCCACCGTGAAATAGCCAGAAAATGAAGCCAAACCTCACGTAACATAACAGCCCGATCCACCATGTTGTAAGCGTTTTTAAAATCAACTAACAACATAGACAGACCAACATCCCCCCCCACGGTCCTCAACCAGCCGATTCACAGCATGAAGAATAGCCTCCCCTCCCCCCGACACCCCAACACCAAATTGCAAATCATCTAAATATCCGTCTGAAGAGTGGCCAATCATGGAAGCACAAACCTTGGAAACTAAACGCCTCCACACAGTCCCAACAGCAATAGGACGGATACCCCCTCCTGGTTTGACTAAGGGTGTGGGAGGAGCACTAGCAATGTACTCACCCAGAGCCCTCGGGCATTTACCAGCAAGAAAAAGGTTCACCACTTGGGTGATAGAAGCGATCAAATCATCAGAAATAGCCACGGCCGCACCATTTAAACAATCCAAAAGGTGTTGGGCGCGCAACCCATCTCGCCCACAAGAAGTACCACGAGGGAAACTCTTGATCATGTCAAGAACGGTAGAAGGGGATGCAGTAAGGTGATGGTGATCAATGGGTATATCAGGCAAAGAAGGAGCAGACTGGAAAAGGTGCTTAGCTTTTAAGTCCTCAAGAGTAGAAACGTCATAAGGTGCAATACCAGAAGATGAAAGAACTCTGACCGCAGCAGTATAATGACCATCACAAATCTTCCTCTTACATTGCTTGACATTGCGATCACCCAAATCCAAGCTATCATCATCAATATTAGACCATAATGGGGATGGTTCGGCCAAAACCTCACGCACAACCTTTAAACTGCCACCAGGAGTGCCCCATGCATGAATCACATTAACAATATACTCTTCTTGACGTTGACGCTTAGTGGCCGACCTGCACTCTTGATTACTCCTCGGGCAAAAGGTTTTAAGGAGACAAAGAGGCAAGACCAACAAACTAACCCAGCAAGAAATGTCATCAGGCGTGCAGATCACCTTATCAATAGCTCCTTTCAATACCCGAGAGAACCCCAAGCGACACTTGGAAGGGATAGATTTGACAGTACGCAACCCCTTAGAAAGCAAAGTGTCCAGGAGAGGCAAATCGAAACCACCCTGTTGATCGTGCAACAAGTTTTGAACCTGATCGAGCTGCTCGGAACAAGAAGGAACTTGTGGCTTTGTAAGGTCATAAAGCACGAAACGAACAACACCATTACCACTATCAGGGGGTGCCACAAAATCAGAACCCTTGCCATGGCGACACTTAGACCGAAAGGTATGACTTTTGAAACAAACACCACATAACCACAACCCCATACACTTAAGAGTTACCTCAGCCTTCTCAAAAATAGCCAAATCATTGAGAAGGGAGTGTTTAGTGATAGCTTGCGCCTCACCACAACAATGCCGATCCCGAAGGTGTGTGATCCAAGAAGTCCTTGTAAGGCCATTTCCACCGCCATCCTGACACCCACTAAGACCCACAAATGGGCAATGGAATTGCACAACCGTCATATCACCACAAACACCACTGTAGCAAACAAATCTAGAAAGAAAGCCATAACAAAAACACTAAAGACAAGAACTGTACACAATTCCAAACCGCGAGAAAGTTACCACACAAGAACCTTAGAGCCTCAGAACCACAATACTACAGCACCACATTAGTACCTCAGAACCACGATACTACAGCACCAAAGCACACTGATCATGGCAACACAACAAACAGAACCACAGATCACAGGACGTACGAAAATACGTACCACAGAACCACAAACCTGCTGTCACGAAACCACAACCAGAAAACCCTAGAACCACAAAACCACAGAAACAAAAGGACCAAGATGCAGACCCAGCAGTACCACGATATCAACCCAAAGGAAATAAGTAGCAGCAGCGCACGACCAGGGAATTGAAGGGTTTCAAGAAACGAAACCCTAAAAAAATGAACAGGAAAAAAAAGAAACCCTAATAACAAATAAAACAACCAATTACCGGAGAAGAAGAGGTATATACACCACTGGGAACCACCAAAAATCAACTGAGATGTTGAAAGGGAGTAGCAGGGATGGGCGGGAAGAAGAAGCGAGATCAGGACGATCTCCCATGCGTCCAATCGCCCACAGTTGAAAGAGAGAGTTATTATTATTATTATTATTATTATTATTATTATTATTATTATTATTATTATTATTTTTTTTTTATAAACATCACTTTTATTAAAAACTCACTTTTATTATTATTATTATTATTATTATTATTATTATTATTATTATTATTATTATTATTATTATTATTATTATTATTATTATTATTATTATTATTATTATTATTATTATTATTATTTTAACATCACTTCATTAGAAAGCCAAAAGGATATTACACGATGTTGGTGGGAAGCCGAGACACTAGTTGGGCTACCACTCCTTTCTGAATACAAAAACTTAGTCTATGAAAGATAAAGGCACCACTCTTGACATTATTTGAGTGGCTAACAGCAATGGTCTTGATACGAGAAAGTATATCCAAAGCCTCCGTGTCAAGCTCTCCAAATGTTGAAAACGCAAAGGGTATGAACTTATAACCATTGTCTTCACATGAGACATATATTTCTTTTTCTTCTTCTCTACTGCGTTATGTAAGGCTACCCCCGAGGCCCACGAAGACGCATCAATACCAGCAAAATGAGAGATTCCAGTCACATCCAAACACGCATCCTTACCCTGGATCCAATTGAATAGTAACACGTCTGCTGTACGAAGCTCTTTCCCAGCCCTAGAGAGAAACCCCATTGGAGCCTCCTTCCGCACCATGATCCCCACCTTGGAACATATATCAACCAGAATATCACGCACCAAGTTATGCTTGAACTTCACACCCACTTCACTTGAACAGTGAACTGCATGATCTCCCCATTGGTCCATACGATGCATATTACAGCTCGGGTAAGGACTACCTTCAGAAAACATAGGTATAGAAAGTCTATAACACATCACCGAACAGATCTGGTGATGGTTCATCCTCTTGCCCAACCCATCAATAGGTATGGTAAATAGGAAACCTTGTGCATGGGGGGCGCGAATGCTACTGAGAATAGCCACTTGTCTTGGACTTAATGAGTACTTGGAAACAAGATCTTTCTCAATACACTAAAGTAACACCTTGCCAAGGTTTTCATCATGTGGGGGGCAGGAGCGTCAGTGGTGACAGAGAGCACCTCTATGTTACAAGCAATGTTGAAAGTATCAAGAGCATGCTGAAATGAAGAACCATGAGAATGAATATCAGCATTAACCAGTATATTGTCCTGTAAATCACTCGTTTGCATACGAGAGGCGAGGAAGGCGTATTGGATAATATCGTTTGCAGCGAGGATGCCAAGCCCACCCATCTTGATTGGGAGAGTGGCTAACCGCCACTTCTAATCACCAAACCCTGGTCCTAAGGCAGTAATAATCTTCTCCAGAGAAGCACGTAACATTCGGTCAAACTGAACTTGGGCCTCTCGTAGATACAAAGGGGAGCATGTCCTCAAATCATAAGATAATCCGCAACTCCGGCACAATTCCGAAAAAGGAGGAGCTCACATTGGAGATCGTTAAGTTTAAGAATTGCCTCCATTAACGAGATAGTTTTAGAGACCCTTTTCAAAGCCAGCTTCTGACAAAAGCTTTCATCCAAACTAACTGAACCACCAAGAAGTTTGACACCATTGGTCGGACGAGACATATTTATAGGAAAAACACCATCCCCCTGCTTCTGGGATCCTCCATCGGCCAGAAGAGTTCGGTCTTATCAACATTCAAAAACAAACCCCGAGCCGGACCATCTGCCATAATAATGTCCAGCGCCTTGACAACCATGAGGGTATCTCCAACCAGAGTACCATCATCAAGATACCAAGCCTGAAGGGTAAGCTCACAAGACTGATTAATAGTCTGGATTAAGGGGTGCAAAGCGAGGGCAAACAATAAAGGGCCTAGCGGATCCCCTTGACAGGACCACATGATAGAATCATCAAAATAAAGTCTAGCAGTTCTGGCATAGCAAAACTCAACCCAAGGAACAAAATAAGGACATCGCAACCTAGTCTGCTGAAGTAAGACGCTCATGTTGACAAGATTGAAAACATTCTTAAAATCCACCAACAACATAGAAGACCCAACTTCATGACCCATAGACTCGATGAGCCTATTCATAGAATGGAGAACAGCCTCACAACCACCAGGAACGCCGACACTAAATTGAAAATCCTGTATGCTTGTATTATGTATTATTATTATTGTTGGTGTGTCTATGAGGTATTGTATGCTTGTATTATGTGAGATATTTTTATGTGGATGGTTAAGTGGTTACGACTACAACTCTTAGATGATGGATTAAGTGTTATGATAAAAAGCTGATGTAACGATGGGATGTGGTGATGGAAAAATAACCATTACACCGGCCAAATTGCATGATTATATCCCGGCACACAAAAACACGTCTTAAATTAGTAATATATCTAAAAAACCTGATCTAGTGGATGGGCATATAAGGAGAAAATGGTGCCATTTGCTAGGTATTTTGACTCTTCCCATGAATAGCAATTTGTCAATACATTTGTCCCGCAACGTTATTTATCAAATCATCATTTCCTCCCAAAATTTATCTTCCAATACACTCCATGGGCTTTCAAGTGTCTTGGATATTTTTACGAGTAGTAAATTAATCTTAATGGAAACATTGTTTTGTTATCAACTGCTATAATGCTCTAAATTTATATTTTTGAAGGAAATGCAGCTAAGTATGTGTTACAATAATGTGGTTTGCCACGTAATTGGCTCCTACGGATCTATAGTTAACATGATAACATAAATGTATCACGCAATATGTTCCCTCAAGTGGTACCAAGAACCAATCTACACACATTTTTCGGCAAAATTTTAAAATGTGTATAATATATATTAGTTTATTAATATGTAAAAACTGATTCCATTTATAACTATGAATTTTGTTTTTTTAACACAATAAAATTTTCACACTTATAATTTTATAAAAAAAATCACATTTTTAAGAATAGTGATTTGGCACTATTAAGTGTGAAAATTAATTATAACACTCAATTTCTATACACTTTTCACAACTATAAGTGTGACATTTCTTAGATTTCTTTACAGTTAAAAGTGTGAATTTGTTTTTATACAATTATGAGTGTGAGAATGTTTTACAAAAATTTTCACACTTATTAATCTAACAAATTTTTACACATTATTAAGTGTTAATTAATAAATACGGAGTAAAATTTTACACACTTTTTAAAAATTTGAAAATAAAAATGTGTAGATTAGACTATTTTCTGATATTGCACATGTTGGAGTGTTTTGGTGTAACAAATATGTCAACTTTGGACACAAATGAATATAGATTTTCAAAATTTGATAACATATTATCGAGTATCATCAATAAAGTCTTCTTAGAGATATATTATTATATATACTAGTTATAATACCTGTGCATGCACAGTGTTTTGACAAAAAAAAAAAAAAAAAAAAAATTGTATCAATGCTAAATATTATGTTTTTAAAGGTAATTACATATAATTATATACTTATGCACGAGTTTTTCATTATTCATTATATCCATTAGAATTTTGTATAATTAATTTTTTTTAAAAAAAAATTTGTTAGATAACTTAAGATTCAACTATATTTAGCTGATATAGATGTTGATGTTCCTATTTAAATTTCACTATTGATATTATGATGTACACAAGATCGAGTTTAGTTGACATAATAAACGTTGATGAAGTTAAAATATACTCCTTAAAGTTTTTTAAAAATGTTTTACTACATATCCTTATATAAATAAATAAAAGTTACATGAGTAGTTGTTATAAGTACAATCACATTTTTTTTTATATTACAGTAGCTCGTACTTACAATTTGATAATTATATTCTCGTTTTCAATAATTTTGCCGTATTTAATATTCAAATTCGTGTCCACATTTGTCATACTTTTAATATGAAATAAATGAGTCCTTAGAAAACATATATAGTAAAAAAAAATGACGTTTATAATCTTATGTATATTTATATGTTGGAGTTTTAAAACAACATATATATTGTATTTTTAAATTATAAAGTATAGGGGGTATAAAATATAAGGGGCTATTTGTTTAATTTTCAAAGTTATTAAAAAACATGGAAACTTATAATATTACACTTAACTTTATACAATTTTAAAAAATTTAACCACTAAAGTTTTATTAATTACCCTATCTTTTTTAAAGTTTTTATTTTCACAAATTTGACACTTATATTTTTATCTGTTTTTCTTCTCAACCAAATTTCTACACCAAATAAACTAAAGGTTGACCAAAATCAATTTAATTTTGACTTTTATTAACCAATCACGTCGCCCGATTTCGCTTACGTGGCAAAATCAACCTCTCCTATTGGTCTAATTTTTTTTTTCAATGAGAAGGCTTTTGCAAAAACACTCCGAAATGATGTAATTCTTTTATTATATAAAAGAAATACTAATAAAAGTTGGGGTGGGTATAAAAATACATGGAAAAAATGGGTGTGTGTCAAAATGTGATTGGCTCCATACATGTAACAGTGTACAAAAAAACTGTGCTGGCAACACCCTATTGGTGGAAGTGTGTTTGCAAATCCCCTGTTCATTCTTCTATACGGTTGCAGCCATACATATGTTTGCATACAATACACATGTTTATATGTATACATAACCTACACACATTCACCGCCTTTAAACAACTCTCTAGAAAAATCTAACTCTCATTTATCTTCTCTAGATCATACTACATCATCTATCTCTTCCTCTTGCACCATGACACAAATCACAAATTCACAATGAAAACCCAAATCATCAAAAAAAAAACGACTTTAGTTTCCAGGGTGTCCCGCTAATTTTTATACTCAAAATAGCATCAGATTCAGAGCAAAACTCGGATTCAAACTTAAAAACGCGGATTCAAACCAAATCGAAATAATCGACTCGGTAAGTTTATGAACCCTAATTGCAGATGTTTAATTTAGTTAAATTTTGGTTTTTTTATGGGTTATAATTATTTTGTATAATTAATGGTTATTGGTTAAGTTAATTGAATTATTGGTTTTTTAGACATTGATTTGTCGAAGATGGGGGATATGATTTTGTGTTGCAATTTTATCACTTTTCAATGCTATGTATGTAGTGCGTTTAAGATGTTTGATGTTTTGTCTTTGAAACTGTTTTTCTTCTAGATTGTTGGTATGCATTATATTTGTTTTGGAGAGTGTCGTACTGATGTGAGCCTACAAAGTGTTTGTGGTAATGCCAAGAGCCTAATAAAATGGATAATGAATGTTAAAATGTTAAAAATCTGTTGGTCTTAGAAAATGTTGTTAAAAGGATTAGCAGTAAAAGCAAGGAATAGGGCTATTTTACATTTTTGATGATTTGGGAATAGGGCATTCACCATCATAAGTAATCATCTTATGCAAGGTTAACCTTGCATATGATTTGGCATTGTGTTAGTTTCGTTTTTAATATGCAAGGTTAAATGAGTCTTGAATTTGAAACTGACTACTTTCACACAATAGGTTGTTGGATCATGATTGGTGAAATTGACACGTATCTTGGCGGGGCAGCACTACATCGTGTTTGCAGCCATGGCGTGTGACTAATGTTGGCTTGCATTTTCTAATGCTTGCTACGGCAGGTGAAAGCTACCCGTATCTTGGCAAGGCATCACGACATCGTGTTTGCAGCCATGGCGGGTCGGATGCTTTTTTATCTGCAGAACCGAGACCTATTTGTCATTGTTGTTAGGATCAAATGACATGTGACATTTTATAACTGGCACTTTGCTGGATGATATCCGGTATGTAACCGCACCTTTATTTTTTCCGCTAACTCATGTGGAATTTTTAAATATGACCATTAAGGCAATGATGATCACTACGGTTTTCTTAACTCCACTTTTTTGGCGTGGCAGCCACACTAGAGATGTGGTTGCAGCCATGGCGGGAGTTTTATAATGGTGGTGAATTTCTATATCTGAGCCTACGCATTGCTGCAAAAAACGTTGAAAGACTTTTGAATGGTATGTACAAGAAAGATTTTTTAAACATGACATGAATGCCACATTATGATAACACAATCTTAAGCTGATTTCAACAAAGGTAAATTCGTAATTATATCTCTTATTATCCTTTTTAACATAAGAGGAAAGCCTTTTTGGTCAACGCATTCTTTTAGAAACGTGCTTCTCAAAATCATGCTTGGTATTCAAAGAACGTTGAAATAACGGGGAATGAAACCGATGATGGCATTTCAGGTAACGGAAGCCCTAACCTTCAGCAGAGATTAACTCTGAATATAAAACTACACTGTTAAAATATTTATATTATCACAGTTTACTTTAGACTAATGTTTTCATTTATGGAATGTACAGGTGGTTATGGCACATAATAAGATGCTTGAGAGAGTATGTATGGTAGCGGATCCGTTTTCAGTAGATGGAGATACAGGTGGTATGTTTAAATTAGTGGCTAATAGATGATCTGTTTTCGAGTTTGTTAAACTGATTCAATGCCGGTTTATAATACGACGTAATTGTTTAAGTACAGGCCGTCTATTTTGGTGATAGTGGAGCATTTCCGAAAATTCAGTGTGTGCAGCTGGGCTGCTAGTCATGCACTACGAGATGCCTGAAAATTTTACTAAAACACAAGGCTGATGTAAGACTTTATTGATGCCTATTTTGTATATCACAAATATATGTATGTATATCATTTTATAAGTTGTAAATGTAGTCGTCATTGTTTCGCAGCCTAATATTAAAACTGACGATGATGTTACTCCATTGCTGTCTACTATAGCTGCAGGCTCACTCCAAGCTAACCGGAACCATGATGGAACTCAAACATGATCTTACTAGCTAATCGTTTTCTTCCTGATAGGATTTTCATGTTCTCTTTCAATAGACAACCTTCAGTAATGAGATGACTTCAGGCACATAAAAAGGTACAAAGCTGCAACCATATTTCAGGTTGATATATTGACTTTCTTACATAAACATGGATCCGACGTTAGTGGAAAAAAAATCGGGGTGATAGGCTGAGGGATGCAATTGGTTCGTAGTTTGGAGGCTTAGAGTTCGTGCCACATATTCTTGCTGCTAATGGAGGTATAAATGTAGAGAATTTGTATTTAAAAACTAATGGCTAAGAGTTCCTCAAAGCAGGGTTAGATTTTCTTGGGATTTTGTTTGGTATTATTGTATTCAGAGAACATCCGTTGGACTTATTGATTTATTTGTTTGGTTTTCAGGAGAGTATGGTCCAGAGGGACAAAATAAATCTTCAAACGGCACACCAAGAAAACCAAACAGTCCCAGTGCCCTCTTTTGGAAGAACAAATATACCTTAATCGCTATTCGCGAAGAAACTACATCAGGTATAAATTTTAACCGAGAAAAAAATATATTTGCTTAGGGATGTTTTAAAATGATATCAGCATATTTCACAATTAAAGTTAGGACAACATTAGGAATTAAATTTGAGGTATAGATGTAGTCAAATTTAAAGACGTGATTGCTCATCGGTTGTAAATAGGTATTAAAAAATTGTATAGCCAATTTTTATCAAAGGATTTTACTGTTCAGTAGCCACAAGTGAGCTGTTATTGAGTCATATATTATATGTAAGTGAAATTTTTATACATACTCGGTTGAGGCTGAAGCATACCATTTGCTTATTGCGGGTCAAAACAGACGAGTACAACTTACCAACATGGGTGGGGTTGAGTAATGCCTCTGGGTTGAAACATGTCATGTTTTTGTATGTGTTGAAAAATTAAGTTATTTCTATGTCGTTAGCGCAGTCCCAAACGCCCTCTAAGTTATATTTATTAGTCATATTTTTGTTGTTGCATTTGATTATATGAATGTTTGGAAAAGTAGTTGCAATTATAGTTGCTGCCTTTGCTTCTGTAAATCGTTGAAAGCCAAAACTCAGGAAAAATGACCGAGTGTGCAGAGTGAATATATTCATTTCTTACCCGTATTTGCAGATTATACATATTCATTATATGTCCACATTTATTTGAAATCATGGTATCGACGCGTTAATCAGCCAAAGCTTTAAAGGAACCTTACATACCTTGCTGCAATTGTTGCTTTGCAACCACAACCACCCGTTCATTCTCAGGTACATATCTCAATCATAGACTCATAGTTATCAACTAGGTTGGTAATGGTTCAATTATGGTATCATGAACATGTAAGTTTCTGCATTTTTGTCTTGCATTAATCCAGATTCTTTTATGTCAATATCAGCTTGAATCATAACTCAATTCTGGGTGTATGCTTTTGCAGATTCAATCAGGCCTTAAGGAGCTCCTGAAAGATGGTGTGAAGTGAGAAGAAAACTCACAACCCACTCTGGAAGTGGAGATTGTGACACACGGATAGAAGGGGAATCAGAGAAGAGAGAAATAGAAGAAAAAAAAATATATTTGACAAGGTAATGGTTTATCTGTGATACCTAGGGCATTTGGATTAGCTTATATGCAAATACTAAGTTACATAGGTGGTTTGCATTAGCTTATTACGTTCCTAACTGAGTTTGGTATCTTCCTTTCAGGTATGTTTCAGCTAGAAACGTGCCTTTTCTAAAAGGCTAAAACACTGTCTACCTACGAATCACATTAGCAGCACAAAAAAAATACCCAGTATGCATTTAATTTTACTTGACAGGTAAAAATGCGCTAAAGGGCCAGGCTTACATGTCAAAAAATATAAAAAAATATGAGTGTATGCATCTCTAAAACCCCAACTTTGAGTTGTTATATAGTTTTGGTTTCGCGCTGTAGCTCTAGGTGCGCCAAAGAAAGCCGAAAACCAAAAATAGCTGGAAGGCAAAATTTTTAAGGTTAACTTTCAAACTCGAATATCAATTTCCCGGCTCTTTGGCTTGAAATCTGATATTTTTGTTACTTCTAACGCTATTTTGAATTGTGAATTTGTAGGACGATGTCGAATTCGAGACTGATCATCATGAAAAGCATCCGCAACAAACTTTAACAAATACGATTATACAAGTTAAGTTATTTACTTTATTCCTCAACTGCAGTGCTTGATTTGTTCCCCTTAAATGTACTTTGGTTATTTTTTTTACGTTTATATATTGTGACCATACTCTTTTTACAGAAATGATGATGGATGGTTGTGATGAATTAACAGCTAACTCTACTTATGCTTCTGACACAACAGACGCTGCTGAAATTGGAGAAGTAGAGTTAATTGATGTTCACGTTCAAAGTGAGTTGGAATCATGTTTTATGTTATAATGTTGTCTTGAAAAGACGAGTTGCCTGCATATTGGATTTTAAATTATTATGGGCTATTTCTTTTTTCTAAATTGTATATTTTATGCTTATTGTTTTCGCTAATCGTGTTTTGTCGTCCTCAAGGTAATGTTGTGGAATGTCAGCCTAACGAATTGGTGGATGTTTATGCCCGCAGGTGGTTAACGGCTTTTTTTTTAATGGTTTTTGCAGCAGCATTTGTTGGAATAAACTCTCATGGATCGCTAAACAACAAAGGCAAAGGCAAGATAGAAGGTTCCTTTGATTTATCTGTGGCGGCTCTGATGGTGTTCTATCTTTGGGTTCGAGCCTGTGCGAGATATCAACATCTTTTGAAACTGTCTCATGTGGTCCTGCAATTCATAGTGGTATGCACATCAGTTCTCTGTTATAAGCTATGTGTAGCCTTTATCTGTTTGCTACCATACGGTCAAAGCTTCAATTTTCTATGCTTTTCGTTGCATTTTTTACCCGAATCCAGTGGACAATGCCACTTTTAATAACATGTGCAACCATGAATGGTGTTTGGTTTCGCAACTGTATTTGCAGACTTTAGCCTTATGCGTGTCGTTCGCATAGTTTTGCAGGTTCTAGATGATCTTTGAACCTAAGTAATTATTTTCACATGTCGAGTTTTATTACTGTAAAAAGCTTTGGTTTTTCTTATAAATTTACGTGAAGTTATAGGGACCGATTGGGTGATTTACAACAATTGCTGAATCGCAACCATAAATCCCCACTGTCCACTCTCAGGTACATATCTGACTCATAGTTGTCTACTACTAGGGTAATTGCTATTGATAAAGTTACATTCTCTAAAAAAAATCTTAACCCGTACAGATTACGTAAAAAGTTATATTTCCTTAATCTAGAGTAGTATATTATTATTTTCAGCAGCAAATATTTATAGCTGATTGGTGAATGTGGTGAAATTAATAATTTTGCTGTCAAGTTAGATTTAAAACATGTTTGATAGCATATAGAACCAGAGACCAAAATCCATATGTTTTAAATTACCCCATTGAGAAGAAACCTTTGCCCATCGATTACTTAAAGTCCTAGAGCAACAAGCATGTGTGTACATATCCCATGGTTTGCAACGCCAACTGTTTAGCAGTCTTGGTCCCCAAAGTTTAGCCTTATTCAGATACCATAAACAAAATGTTTGGGTTAAGTTTATCTTAGAAACTTATAAGGTTATTCTTGAGGAAAAAACCTCAATAAGCTAAAACTCTCAATTCGGACTGTTCTGAATTTGCTGAATTCATGGGTGTTTGAGATTTTTTTTGTTAAATTGTTAACTTATTAATGTCTACATTTAGTCTAGACGTACTTTGTAACTCTGATCTAATTTTGCAGATTTATGATGAATTCTGGCTGTTATATAGTACTTGAGAGCCAACGATCTAAACTACAACAAGCAAAAGAGAGTAACGCAATCCAAAAGGTTTTCAGAACTCGCAATGATCAACTCTTAGGGGATGTTTGGTACGCATGAATGGAAAGCTGAGAAAGGGAAAAGAGGTTGATTCTCATGTTTGTTTGACATAAGAATGGAAACGGGGAATTAAATTACCATTCTCATTCCCCCATTTTGTTTCTTTAAAAAAAGAGGAGAAAGGTGGAGAATGAGAATTTTAGAAGGGCTCTTTCTCTCTATCCTTCTTAGTGAATGAAAAAATCACGGACAAAAATTCATGTGTTTTTTTTTTTTTTGTTTTTTTTTTTTTTTTTTTTTTATTCACGTTTTTTTTTTAATTTGCGTTTTTTTCTTCGGTTCATTCTTTTTCATCTGTTTTTATACGTTTTCATCTGTCTTCGTTCGTTTTCGTCCGTTTTCATACATCTTCGCCCGTTTTCATACGTTCTCGTCTGTTTTCATACGTTTTCGTTCGTTTTCATACGTTTTCGTCCGTTTTCATACGTTTTCGTACGTTTTCATCAATTTTCTTTCATTTCCGTCCATTTTCATACGTTTTCGTCCGTTTTCAGATGTGTTTTTACGCTTTCATAAAAAAAATGTGAATAAAAAGAAAGACAAAAAGAAAGAAAAACCATGGACTTAGGTTTATCTATTAAATTTTAGATTAATCCCCATCATTAGATCAAACTAGATGGATGGTAAGGATTTGTCCCTTGGTAAGCATCAAAATAAGAGTAAGCATTTAAATTTTTCTTACTTCTTAACATGTAAAAAACCCTATAGCAGAAAATTATACAAATATTGATGTGTATATACTAGTGTTTGTAAATAGGTTTTAGTT
Organism: Chrysanthemum makinoi; assembly: GCA_910596185.1. Taxonomy (NCBI): domain Eukaryota; kingdom Viridiplantae; phylum Streptophyta; class Magnoliopsida; order Asterales; family Asteraceae; genus Chrysanthemum; species Chrysanthemum makinoi. The sequence goes on along the minus strand of OU343222.1, from coordinate 62,447,922 downwards.
GCTTATCCTCTACGTGTATATACTAGTTCGATCATGAATATTATACAGTATCCATCTTTTTTATTAGTTGTGTGTTTAGTGCAATGTGAAGTTGTAGAAATATGTTTTTTTTTTTTTTTTTGTTTTTTTTTGTCATTTTGTTTCATCGTAGGATGATATAATATATTTTATATGACAAAAAAACTTGAATTATGTTTGCATAAATTAATATGTGACATCGATAGCGTCAAATAATCAACGTAACTAAAAAAATCTGAAAATATATATATTCATTCTTTTATGTTACCAAACAAAGGAATTGATTCTTAATCGATATGACAACTCTATTCTCATTATTTTGCCAAACACTAGAATTCATTCGTTATATCAGACTCAATCTCTTCTTATGCCATTCCATTCTCCAATGCATTTTCATTCTTTGTGATTCGTGTACCAAACGTCCCTTAGTCTATCGTCTGGATCCGTTATCAAACCTCCCTCATGCGTTGACATCATGTAAAGTGTAAAGTGTAAATAACATTGACATCATGTATACACTTCAATTACTATCTCTATCATAATGGTTTCCAATATGGGTATATGATGAATGCACTTAACACGAATTGCAGGCAATGGCATCAAACATCATGTTTTGAGGAGTTTCAATTCGGATGTGACGATTCGGTGTCTTCTAAGATGTATATTATTTGCAGTCGTCATATTGATAACCTCAGCTTTCTTAATTGTAGGTACAGGTTATACTAAAATTTTATGTATGCGATTCGCATTAACATGACTGAGCGATGGTCTCAAGTTGTATGACTATGTGATCAAGAAAATTTCAAGGTGGTACATACTTCTTACCAAAAGATTTCAGCAAGTGAATAATTTATATTGTAACAACAACGCCAACAATAAAAAGAAGGGACAAAATAAACCCGCAGCAACGCGCGGGTAACCCAGCTTAGATATATTATGGGGCGTTAGAAAAGGATTAATTTGTTCCAAACGACTATGGTCAAAACTTTTGATGAGATTTAAAATATAAGAATTTAGGAAAATTAGACTTCTTTGACTTCATCATGATGTAGGAAGGTGTAGCTATGAAGGTAAGGTTGAACAACTCCAACTCTTTCACTTCGAATTTCGTTTTTT
>OU343222.1:62356899-62446688 GCA_910596185.1 Chrysanthemum makinoi | reverse complement strand
CTCATTTTACCACCTCCAATTTTGATGTAAGCTTCCATACATATCATAATACCTAACGGACACAAAGAAATAGTAATTTGTTACTTTTAACAGAGAACACACGGATAGAAGATTTTCTTTATTACTTTATACGAAGAAATTGCATTCCTTAAATTTTTCCAAATTTCCCTAAATTAGATTAATTCGGAATCACAAGTAAGGAATGCTCTCATCATATAACATATCTACTCCAAATTATCAAGTACATGACAATACATAGGCCAAAAGTTTATGTTGCCTGTCAAGCTCATGTTATCATCCTGTAATTATAGAGTTGGTTTCTAGTAGAGGTGACAATCTCGACCCACTTACTAATAAATGGGTCCAGTTGGGTTGTAGCAATAATAAATGACATAATTGAGTTGTATAGATATATGTTGCAATATCCATCTTTGTACTAAGAGATATTTATGCTACACATGTCTAACTTTAGTTTGTTCACATCTTAAGTATCATAAGAATATACATTTAAACCACAATGACTATATCAAAAAATATTGTCTCCTTGGTTATGAATTTTCCCTTCAATGCATTTTTAGACTACAACCAAACCGACCCATTCATAAGTAAATGGGTCAGAAAGACAACAATCTAAAGTAAACAAAGTTTATAACATAATACAATATATATTCACCACTTAGTTATCAAGCTTCTATTTATTAGTAGCATCTATAGTTGTTTCCACCACTTAGGAATCAGGAACTATGCACATAACCCATGAACTCACAAGGTTGTTATATTAGTTGGTTTTAATGCACCTTCTGTAAAGGAATAAAACACAATCCAAATTACGAACCTTATTAAATTAAGTTCAAATTTTGATAAATCAAAATAAAGGTTTATAATAATGTGTTCGTGAAACTAAACAGATATCGATACATATAAATGAACTAACCCGGATATTAAGATCATGCAGATAAAGGCTCCAATGAAGGTTTGTCACTAGATGAATTTACCCTCAATTCTTCTCCATTCAACGCTGCCACTTTACTGTTCAAGTTTCCATATTTTGTTATCAAATGATATTCTTCTCATATATGTATTCTTGCTCTACTCGTCTTTATAGGTCTTGTACTATTAACCGACAATTTGACATTAATATTGGTGTTATTGTCTAGGTTTAGCGGTAATACTGTTATTCAGTTAAGTATTGTAGGAAACTTACTGAATTCTCGGCACAATGTGAATAAGCGTGTATCTTCTTGGTGACAAAAAGCTTGTGAATAGACCTTACTCCCTATTAATTGGTGCCAAAGAAGCGCACTGGTAAGAAACAAACTAAATCACATTTGGCTAATGATCTTTCATATTGTTTGACTTCAAAAGTCAATGTAAAAGTTGAGTTATAAACATGTAGTAATTTGGATTTGTTTCAAAAGTAGTGGTGTTAAGTAAGCCATAGTTTCCAACTATCAAAGTTTGTCTACAATATGTTTTCGTGTCATAAACATATGACTTTCCAAGCTATCTTAACCATTAATACTTGTACCGTAATCTTTGATAGTTTTACTTTTTAAGTTTGTTGTCTCTTACCAGAAACTGAACACAAATGCATTAGAAATATTATTATGACCACCCTGGTAAGCACCATCAGCCCCACTAACCTAAGCAGAGGTTGGAGTTCCAGACGTTTTGAGTATAGATTGTAGTTTAGTGTAAGTGCCAATTGCCCCATCAAGATAAGACGGGTCAAGAATTCTTGTAGTTGGGTTTTAATCTGCCCCTACAGTTGCTTATGTCATAGAGATTTTAAATTTTTGGATTTAGATCATTTAATAACATGGTAGTGTTTTGTGCTTCTGCCGTATTAGGTTGTAATAATTAGATAATCAGTTATATATATTTTTTTCAGTTTGAGACTTTGTTTGGGAAAAATATCTGAAGCTGACACTTTCTTTGTCACCCCAATTGACCTCGGAGGTCAAAATCGCATCCTTAGGCCGTCGTCACTATCTTCTTTTGTCCTATCGATGGGATAAATTTCCTAAAACAAAGATCAAAAGGACAACCTTGGCATTCAAAACTGCCTTTAAGTTTTGTCTTCCTTACTTGACTTATAAACCAATGGTTCGCCCTTGAACTCATGTAGTCATGTCGCCATCTCGATTTAAGTGGTGGGTACGACTCTATTGTAATTTCTTCTTAACTTTGAAGATAGTCACATATCAAATTGTCTTGCATTAAGTTTACGCATCATTTTTCTATGAATCATAATTTTTTATCTAATAGTCCCAATGACTTTTTACATGCATATTATTGTTTTTGAACAACAAACTCAACTAATCAATAACCATTTTACACTCGTTTTAATGAGCATATGTTCTCGACATGCTTTGTACATTCAGAGCATGAAATTTTTCTACCTCATCACAGTTAGAACTAAGAACACCCACTTATATGGCTATTTTTTGTTTTCTGAGCCATTCTTTTTCGTTATGAAAACATTAACATAAATAAACATCAAATGCCACAAATTTATCAACTAAACAGAACAAAAAGACCAACAAAGTAATTTAGAAATATAGAACCAAACAACCAAACTATAATGACCAAAACAACATGTTATATTGAAAGATTAGCCAACTTTCCCTAACGATTGTGTGACTTAGGAGACAAACAAATTCCCAACGAATATTGAATATTATAACAACATCCATGCAGCCCTACCTTATATTAACTACATAACTATATTAACAAATATATAAAGACAAACCTCAAGTTCGAATGTGCTTTAGCCACAACGATCGTATTAACTGAAAAAAAAATAAAATAACGGATATTCAAACCAAACTTAGATTTATCAATTAACTGAAAATGAACTAACCAATAAGCAAATCGAATTAGTAGTGATTCAATTGATTAAGAGAAAAAGATAGCAAATAGAATTAGGGTTTTTATTAATTCGATCCAATGTATCACGTAAAGAAAACGGTACCATGATGGTTGAACACACAATCGGTTTGAAAAGATGGATGCAATGACTTCAAGATTTGAATAGGTTTTGTGTTATGAAAGAAATTGGTGTGGGTTAATTGTGATCGATGATCAATTTGAGGTTATTATGTTTGGTCGTTGGTTAATAGATTTGTGGGGTGTTTTTGTGAGTTTCTTTTTACATGAATTTGTATTCCGCTTTTTTTAAATTTACACTTCACACCCAAATCTATTAAGTATTAAATCTCAAGTACTTGTGCATATTTAGTTTTTTTCAACATATAATATGTATAAACGAAAATTTCAATTTTTTTGCTAAATCAGGAAATAGTTAGCTTTAATTATTTTTCAAAATTCATGGAAAAAAATCAAATTAAAAAAATTATTATCAAATAAAGTATGAATTGATATTTTTGAAATGAAAAATTTCCAATAAGGTTTTGTTTTATTATATAAAAGATAAGTACAAACTCAACGATGAAGCAAACAAAAACACATGGCTCAGATGGTGATGGTTCTTTTGAAAAAATAACTATCCCATAAATTCACCGAGATAAGAAGGTCAACTCTCAAGGAAAGATTTGGAGTTATGCAAACTTTCCTTCAAAGCTTACCCTTTCTTATCATGATGATATTTAAAAGAGAGCTGGCGTAATTGTCTAAATTCTTATTTTTAAACACATTAAAAGTTTGACCATTGGTCGATGTGGGACAAACTGAGGTCCTTTTCTAAACATTAATAATCTTCTCATTTCAAACACCTCAATTTAACACCCCATAATATGTCTAAAATACATATCTAAGAAGAATTTAGTTATGATACTCAATAATATGTTAACAAATTTTAAAAATCTATAGGATACTTGATAATGTATTTACCTAGTTTTATATGCAGTTGTAAAGCGTGCATTAAAATCAAGTTTCAATAAGAGATACTTGATAACGTGGTCGTGTACATAATCATGTTTGATAAATACTAAGGGTGGTGACAATGGGGTGAGGTATGAAACGGTATGAACCCAAACCGATCGGCAACACCATTGCCTGGGTTGCGGTTTGGTTCGGTTTGGAAGACACTCGGTATACAATGCCAATTGGCATGGTGAGGGAGCGTGTGTTTTTGTTTCAAAATTATGACCGTTGCATGCATTGTTTAATAAAAAATAAAATAAAAAATTCCCCTTTATAAATATCAATTCATCCTCCTCACATTTTATTCTAAATCTCATCATTTTTACACAAACAAATCAACTACAACACTCAAAAAAATGTCTTCATCCTCCTCTTCTTCATCCAATGACGAATTAATTTTTCCCGACGAGTCTTCCGAACTATTGTTATCCACCGGTAGTACCGTAGAAACCTATTTAGCCGTGCGCGATTCCATTGAAGACACGGCAAGCTCAAGCACTACCAAAACCTTGGGGCAGTCTCTCACCCACTTTCGTGATAAAGCATTACAAACTCTAATGAATGACTATTTCGTCGAACGACCAAAGTTTCCCGACCATGTTTTTCGTGATAGATTTTGAATGAATAAAAGTTTGTTTTTAAGAATTGTTGGTGATGTTGAAGCGAGATTTGAATGGTTTCAGGAGGCCCAAGACGCAAGGGGAAAAAAAGTTTCACGGCGTTACAAAAATGCACATCGGCCATTCGGCAACTCGCAACGGGTGAGCATCCGGATAGATTTGATGACTATTTAAACATGGCACGAAGAACGTCAGGTTAATCTTCACATAGTTATTTTTTAGAGAAAATGACCGGTTCATATAATAGATCAGCCGGTCGCGCCAGTTTACGATGACAGTGTACTACATGAGTTACTCGACGAAGATATCCATAATCGTCTCCGATATGATCTTACGGAGCATGTAGCGGCTCAAGACTTACCATACCTCGATGACTAATGTAATTTTATTTTTACTTCAACGGTGATGTAATTTTCTTTTTTTTCTAAGTTTTATGTAATTTTCTTTTAATTATTAATGAAATATTATGTTTTTATTAAATTGTTTAATATAATTATGAATATAAAAAATAAAAAAATAAAATTAAGTGAGGTATGGAATCATGGTTGTCACTAGAAAAGTATGGTGAGGTATGAGTGAGGTATGAGATTAGGTGGAATGATATTATTGGTGGGTGGTGAGGTATGGGTGATGTATGGATGACATGAATGCCACCACCCTAATGTTGATATACTTCTATGCAATTAACATGTATGTTTCTATTGTTCGTGTGCGTTTTAATGACCAGGAATTAATATGAATCACGGGTTTGAGTGCCCGTATCCTAGCAATTTTACCAAAATTATTCTTCTATGGTCAATCAAGCATACTTTTAGAACATGACTCAACAAACTTGACCTAGGATCAGTCAAGCTTGTATATAGAACTTTGTTAAACTTAACATCATAACATCTATAATACGGTGAACAAAAAGACCGTATTGTAGATGTTATGATGTTAAGTTTAACAAAAAGACCGTATTGTAAGTTTACGCTCTCTATCTGGTTTGCTTTAATTGGTGGTTGGGATTGTGATTGGGTTATTCCTAGAAACATGAGAACCTTATTTTCTTGGTGGATGGATATGGCGAAAGTAGTGAAATGTAAAGAGGTATAGGAGACGACGTTTTTTCTCGGTTGTGTGGCATGTGTGGGAAGCAAGAAACAAGGCAATTTTTCAAGACAATATATCTTCTTTTTGGTAGGTTTTAGATTTGGTTAAATTTCGAACCGGTTGTTGGGTTAAGGCTTTCTATCCAACATGTTCCTATTCATTACTTGATTTTCACGTGAACTTATTTTCGATTACATCGTGCAATAGTACTTCGGTAAAGAACGCTCACATGGAACAATGTGTCCTCCTGTTGTGGGTTCTTTGAAGTTCAATGTTGTTGGCGCTGCTAGAGGCAAACCGGGGCCCGCGGGTATCAGTGGGTTGTTAAGAAACGATTGTGGTGTGGTATTGGCCTTGTTTTCAATTCCTCTTGGTGTTTTAGACTCAAATGTTGCGGAAGTAATGGCAATAAAAGAAGCTTGTAGGATGGTAAATGAGAAGTTAGATTTATCATCGCTTGATATCACTGTTGAAAGTGATTCCCAAAATGCGGTTTCTTGGGTTCGACATCCTCTTGAGAGACCATGGCGGTTGTTGTCCCTCTTTCAAGAGATTGATCTTTTCCTTTCAACTAACGAAAACCGATCGATATCTCATATCAAACGTGAAGGCAATTGTGATGCTGATAAGTTGGCTAAAGAAGGCGTCCTCCGTTCTATCCCTCTCAGCGTATGGAATTTGTGATCTTCTGCAACTAATGAAGCTTGTTTTGTGATTTGTTTAGGGTTTCTTGACTTGCAGGGTTTGATGGACTGTTTTATCTTTAGGCATGTATGTTGGTAGATTCTTGTTTTTCCATGTTCATGACTCTGTTTTTTCTATCAATGATATCCTTTTCTACTTTAAAATAAAAAATAAAAAAATAATAAAAAAAAAGCCTACAATACGGTGTAATAATCTATAAAATCTACAATACGGTGTAATAATCGATCTCTTTAGTTGGAACCTTTTTAAAATTTTAATTGTTTAATTGAATTTAGTCTTGTGTTGGGAATCATCAAATGTAGCAACTAATCGATTAATTGACATCAAAAGAAGACCATCATACTTGTAACCAATTTACAATTTCTGTCAACCATTCAGTTATAAATTAGGATCTACGTACTCTGTATTAAACAGTACGCACCTCATTTATCTTTAGTGTAGAACAAGATTCAAGCAGTAGTTGACCTAAACAAGTACAAACTAAAAGATGAAAAAGAAAAAAGAAAAAGAATTTTTTTTTGTGTCTTAGATGGTTCATTTGAAAAAAGAAATTATAATCCCATAAAATTGCCGAGATAGGATCATTCAGACTCTTATGAAAGAGTTGGGGAGTAAAGATCAAATAAGAAATTTAATTAAGATGAGAAGAATAAGAATGAACCACAATCACTAATTTTATATGCATCTACAAAAATAGATGCATCTCTCAATTATTTCTTTTTTCTTATTTAAATTTTGTGGTTAGAGTTTTTTTTTCACTCTTCTTATTTCAATATCTCTTCTCACTAGATCCATTCCGAGAGTTGGAGTTGCACAACCATTTTCTTTTAAGCTTAAACAAACCTATCATGATGATATTTTAAGGACGACTAATACAAGCCTCTAAATTCTTAGTCTTAAAAACTTCAAGATTTTGCCCGTCCATCAATGTGGGACAATCCCATGTCCTTTTCTAAATATAAATAAACTTCTCATTTCAAACACCTTAGTTTGAGACCTCATAATATATCTCTAAGAAGATTTTATTAATGATATCAATAATATGTTAACAAATTTCGAAAATCTATATTCATCTATGTACGAAGTTGACATATTTGTTTCTCCAAAACGCTCCAACATGTGCACTATCATAAACTAGTTCAACTTACACACTTTTATTTATGTACTTCTAAAGAATGTGAAAAAATTTTATTATTTTTTTTAGAGTAAATTACACCGTTCGTCCTTGTGGTTTGCGTTGACCGCAGGAGTTCGTCCTTTGACCAAAAAAGTTGCACCGTCCATTCTTAAGTGGCAAACGTTATGCGCCATTAGTCCCTCCCTCTAACGGAGCCCACTAACGGTCGTTAAGTCTTGTTAACCTGAGGGTATAATCGTCATTTCAACACCATAAGGACGAACGGTGCAAGGACGAACGGTGTAGTTTACACTTTTTGTCCGTTTTTTTTACGTTTTCGTTCGTTTTCTTACGTTTAACTCGGTTTTTTTACGTTTTCATCCGCTTTACGTTTATTTACGTTTTCATCTGTTTTCTTACGTTTTCATCCATTTTTTATGTTTTCATCCGTTTTTTTACGCTTTACTCCGTTATTTTACGTTTTCGTCCGTTTTCATCCGTTTTTCATCCGTTTTTATACGTTTTTGTCCGTTTTAATACGTTTTCTTCCATTTTTCTTACGTTTTACTCTCTTTTTACGCCGTCTTTTTTACGTTTTCATCCATTTTCTTACATTTTCGTCTGTTTTTCTTACGTTTTTGTCTGTTTTTCTTACGTTTTACTCTGTTTTTTAACGTTTGCCGTTTTTACATTTTCGTTCATTTTCTTACGTTTTCGTCTATTTTTTACGTTATCGTCCGTTTTCTTACGTTTTCGTCTGTTTTTTTACGTTTTCGTCCGTTTTCGTCCGTTTTATTACGTTTTCGTTCGTTTTCTTACGTTTTCGTCTGTTTTCTTGCGTTTTACTCTGTTTTTTTTACGTTTTCATCCGTTTTCATACGTTTTCGTTTGTTTTCTTACGTTTTCGTCTGTTTTCTTGCGTTTCGTTCGTTTTCTTACGTTTTCGTTTGTTTTCTTGAAGTTTCCGGAATGATGGCACCGTTAGCCTATCCACATGTGAATGTCGTTGTTCCAGCATTACTGACGGGTACAACGTTACAACACCCGACGCTCTAAAAAAGATTATTACCTCATAACATTGCCGAGATAAGATCTGAGAAGGTGTAAAGAAAGATCAGAAACTTTTTCTTTAAAACCCACACTATCCTATCAAAATGATGTTATAACATAACCACTACCAACCCCTACATTCTTATTTATAAACATACAAAAAACTTGCTCATCAACCGATGTGGGCTAAACTCAAACCATTTATAATCATTAACTTCCCATTTTAAAATCCTCACTTACAGCTCCATATCTCATTTATGCTATCATCCACGAGTATATAACTCGGTAATATGTTAACATTAGAGTAAATTGCATTTTTGGTCCCTAAGGTATGGCCAAATTACAGGTTTCGTCCTTAACGTTTTAAAAGTGCAACGGTAGTCCCCATTTTGAAGGTTTGATGCATTTTTAGTCCCTAATCTGCAATTTAAGGACCAAACATGCAACGGAAACTTCAAATCATTAGGGACTAAATCTGCAATTTGGGAACCAAACATGCAACAAAACATTCAAAATGGGGACTACCACTGCACTTTCGAAACGTTAAGGACGAAACCTGCAATTTGACCATACCTTAGGGACCAAAAATGCAATTTACTCTTAACATTATTTTGCAAATCAATAATTATCTGTGGTCATAGTAGGTAAAAACATATCTTTTTTCACTAGAAAATTCCAATGCTGCCGCTGAGTTTACGGAGACCCTGTACGAAATGTTTCGGCTAGCACTTTTCAAAGCAACCTCTTGGATAAAATACTTAAAGATTTGTTTGTAGTCACTTCTATAATACATATACGCATATGATATAGAAATTCCGAGGCCCACATAATTTGAGGCTCTATGTAATAGCACATTTTTTTTTTTTTTTTTTGGTAAAGGGGTTGTACCCGGTGAATATATTAATCAAAAAGTAAGTTAATTATAGATAAAGAGAAGGATGAGCCTCTCTTTGCCCACGCTTATAGAGCAGAAAACTACATGACTTAAACACACTTAAGTCATGACTACTACTTGACCTAATAAACAAGAACTATAATGAAAAACATAAACTTGAGGACCAGTAGTCGTTCTTGTTTTCAATCCCTTAGCTACGTTGAGTTAACTTCCAAGCCATGAATCTTCCAAATCTTCAGCATCCTTTCCACTCGAGGATTATTCTTGAAAAGAATTGTGGTTAACTTCAACCGAACGACTTCAACAATAGTTTCACACATCTTGTTTACACTTCTATCACCTTTAGCATATAAACGGTTATTACGCTCTTGCCAAATAAAGTAAGATGACGCTGCAATTACCAGCCTACCCACGATACTCGTCACTGATTTCGAATTTGAAATGGGTTCGATCCATGCCATAATATCATCCCATCTTGGCGCCACTGACGGGAGGTCAGCTACACGAAGCATACTTAACCAAACCTGAGCAGAGAAAGAGCATTCAAAAAACAAATGCTCGTGAGTATCGGGTTGCAACTTACATAATGGACAATGAAGCATGTTTAAGTCGACAGAATTGCCCACATCCCATTGCTTGAGTTTGTCTTGAGTCTTCAGTTTCCTCTCCATGACCAACCACAAATGAAAGGCGTGACGAGGAATACTAAAAGAGGACCACACAGTTCAAAACCAAGGCACAACAGGTCGCCTGGTCCTAATAGTATCCCATACTGTCCGAACAGCAAACTCACATAAAGAACCATCAGTAGCCTTACAAAACAGTTTGTCTTGCTTGTTTTCATCAATATTAGGGGGCATGATCTGATTAAGAACAGGAAAGGAATCATACCATGCGACAGGCCATTTCCACATGTCCCTTACGCGCTTTAACGTCACGAGAAAAATCTTGCATTCATAATATTCTATTTGACACATGTAAGAGTCAAAGGAGTATGCATTGCCCAAGTATCAGCAAGCGAGCACTCTTACATTTCAATGCATAGTATATGTGAGGACGTAAATATTTACGTATTTGGAGAATTTTCCGCCACCCCAACTGATATTAGCATGAAGACTAAAGTCGTATGGTATCAAACCAGACCATTTCCACATGTTAAAGTCGTATATAAGTGTGTACAAAGTGTGCTATTACATAAAATTTGGGATATTATGTAATAGCACACTTTGTACACACTTATATACAACTTTAACATCTAAAAATTCCAACTTATACACTTACGGGAAGACATTGTGTAACCGTGCGTTAACGCTTAACACATAATTGTAGTCACCTATATGTAAATACCATTAATTTGAAAGTATGTTGATAGCATATTGCTGCACGGATAAGCTTTTACCGTATGCTCATTGATTGATGTAATCATTCAAATAAAAAACCTTATAAAATTCACATATGCGTTAGCTAAATTTAGAGCTAAAATAGATTGAGATACTCTCATTTTAATCTCTCTTGTTTTTCTTATGTTGATATATTGTGAGTGTGGTTAATTTTTTGGACTCATATTTTCTTAATTGTGACTCTACTATTTTGTTTATTTATCTTATTGGTTCAACATGACAAAACATTATACACAAACTTTAAAAGGATCTTAATCCAAAACATTATAACAACTAATAACAAAACATTTTTTCCATCAAGATTAAATTACTAACAAATTCCAACAAGATTAAATTAATTAAAATTTCATGGAGTGTATTGTAAGATAAATTTTGGAGGGAAATGATGATTTACACAATAACGTTGTGGGACAAATGTCTTGACAAATCGTCAATCATTCGTAAAGGTCAAACATCAAGAGTCTTAAAAGTTAGAATATTAGCATATGGTACCATTTCCTCCTTAGATCATGTTGAATAAATATTAAATATATCATTTAAGACATGTTTTTGTGTAAGTGGATATACTCATGCAATTAATTGATGATGTAATTACAAACACAACTTTTAGAAAGTTGATAATTATTAAGAGTATGATATGATATGATTAGAATATCTTTATCTTATTTAATATGTTGTTCTCCCATGGATTATTTGCTAACCAAGATTTACTTTTCTTCATGAAAATTAAGATTTACTTTTCTTTGAGGGAGTAACAAAAATGATTGTTATGTGGACTGATTCGAAAAATGACGAAGCTGGCTGGCTAAACTCGATTATCGCCCGTCCCAAGCACATTGTTAACGCCATGCGAGGCCTCTACAAGGCGTTACGCAACATTAGAATACGGTCAGCCCATGTACATTTGTGTTTTGATTGTAGAACAAATAAGTACAAACTCAACGATGAAGCAAACAAAAACACATCGCTCAGATGGTTCATTTGAAAAAATAACGAAAATTCGAAGGAAAGAGTTGGAGTTGTGCAACCTTACCTTCAAAGCTTACACGTTCCCATCATGATGATATTCAAAAGAAAGATGATATAATTTTATAAATTCTTATATTTTAAACTCATCAAAAGTTTGACCATTAGTCGATGTGGGACAAACTGAGGTCCTTTTCTAAACGCCCCATAATATATATAATATATCTCTAAGAAGACTTTATTGATGATACTCGATAATATGTTATCAAATTTTGAAAATCTATATTCATTTGTGTTCAAAGTTGACATATTTGTTACACCAAAACACTCCAACATGTGCAATATCAGAAAATAGTCTAATCTACACATTTTTATTTTCAAATTTTTAAAAAGTGTGTAAAATTTTACTCCGTATTTATTAATTAACACATAATGTTTAAAAATTTGTTAGATTAATAGGTGTGAAATTTTTTGTAAAACAATTTCACACTCATAATTGTATAAAAACAAATTCACACTTTTAACTGTAAAGAAATCTAAGAAATGTCACACTTATAGTTGTGAAAAGTGTATAGAAATTGAGTGTTATAATTAATTTTCACACTTAATAGTGCCGACAAATCACTATTCTTAAAAATGTGATTTTTTTTATAAAATTATAAGTGTGAAAATTTTATTGTGTTAAAAAACAAAATTCATAGTTATAAATGGAATCAGTTTTTACATATTAATAAACTAGACGCACTTTATTTTAGAAACCTAACATCCACTACTTACCAATGGACATATCTGGACCATTTGATCAAAAACATTTTTTAAGATTAGAAAACACGGAGTGGCCATTTATGTAAATTCAACAAACTTACTCCCACCAAACCCAACCCCACCAACCCACCCCAGACATTTCACTTTTCACAAATTCTCTGTCAAAAAAACCTCACTTTCTCTCTCTAACCAAACTAAAAAATACCATAAAAAATTCAAATCAACCACTTTTAACCATTAAAAGCAAAAAGAAAAACACAAAATGAAACAATCAAATGCATGTAGAACTGTGATCTGGGAAAAAACGGTTCAAAATGAACCGATTCATACTCAAGACGATCATAAGGTGCTTCCAATTCTTTATTTAGTTGTTATTTTACTATTTGTTGTGATTTTATTTATGATTTCGTTGTTATTTATAAAGACTTGTGTTTTTTTAGTCGTTAATTGATAGATTAATGTGATGATGGGATGATTGTGATGATTTTGTTCTTGAATCTAAATTTTTATTTGTGTTTTGAAAGATATTTATGACAATGTTTTTGAGGACTTATGTGTTTTTATGATAATATGAGATATTAGAGGTTAGATCTAATTGAAAATAAGAGATATTATGATCTTTCTGTTAGCTTTGTATACATGGATGCACACCAAGTGTTTGATGAAATGTGTTAGTGAAAAGTATCATACGTGTAGTATCACCAGTGATATTTGAAGTTGAACTGTGTATTGTGATTATCACTAGTGATATTTGTATTATCACTTGTGAAATTTTATTTATTTGATAGATTTTTTTGTTTATTTGTTAAGCTTTATTATATGTAATGTATAGTACACTTTTGATATTTCATTGTTATTGTTTTATAATTATAAATAGTTTTTCATTTTTATTTTTATTTAAAGTTTTGATGATATACTATTTAGTGTGTGTTTTATCATCTTTGTTTTATATCATAATTTTGATGTTTTATGTGCTTTTTGTGGATGATAATTGTGTTTTAGTTAATGATAAACTATTTATTATAGTGCAATATTACTTATCATTTAAGTAATTAGATTAAACAACTTAAAAAGTTTGATTTTGCTTCAAACACATAGTTATTTAGTGTAATTTTGCTTATTCTTTAAGTTGTGATTGATTTGTTTATTTAATGGATACATTGTGCGTATTTCAATAGGTTTTACAACGGGATTTGACAATATCTATGGTTGAATCAGCAAATTGAAGAAGTTATGGCTAAACAAAGCACAACATCTTCATAACAACCTAAAGAAGCTCAAACACATGTTATATCACATGTGATATCACAAGTGATATCATATGTGAAATCACAGGTAGTATCACCTATGAGATATTACCTGGATATCACAAGTGATATCATACGTGATATCACCTGTGATATCACACGTGATTCAACAAAAAGAAGAAGCCGACACATCTATGATGTCACATGTGACATCAAATTCTCCTCCAAAAAGTTGAACAGGATTAGAATAAGATACACGACAAAATAGCAAATAAAAGTGTGGTAGTTAGTAGTTATTGATGGATTGTTATGATAATGTGATGAATGTTGTGATAATATGAGAGATCACAATAGATGTTGAGCTTGTAACATGCTTCTATTCGATTTGTAATGCATTTATTTTCTTAATTGATAGAGTGTGCATGTTTCGATAGGTTTAACACTGTATCACATGTTCCTCCATCACCACCACTGATTCAACAAATAGAATAAGTCGACATGCATGTGATATCACAGATGATACACCTGTGATATCACCTATGATATCACAATATCACAGGTTCCTCTAAAAGCCAAACAACATGTTGCACATTTTTTTTAAGTGCAGTATAATATTGTTCTCTAATAATCATGACATGTTAATATTTACAGATGGACGTGCTTGCGAGGCACATGATGATAAATAATCCATATGAAACTTTATGAATAATAGCATCAAAGATAATTCTACATCAAGTAAACAAAAAAAGGAGATGATGTCTAATTGTGCAAAAAAGATTGCTACAAAAAATAAAGATGACTAGATAAAGAGAATGATAGATGAAACAAAGATGACTGGAAAAGGAGCGGCCGAAGCAAAAAGCAATCCTTATGTTGCTTAGTTTAAAAATGCAATGCGAGTTTGGGGTAACCTAAGAAGGGTGTCCTCTATTAGGTCCCGAGCCACATTGCATGGTGCCAGAGTTTGTATTACATTTGGGAATCACTAAGTGACTTGTATGATCATTTTTATGGAAAAGTATTAATGTAGCACTTTATTCATTTATCACATGTGTACTCTGCATATTACATATACCAAATATGTATAAAAACAAGAAAAAAAATTACAAAAATAAAAAACTTGACATATTCTAAAAATCAAAGAAAGTGTTAAATCAAATTTAACAGAATGTCACAAGTGATATAAACATCAAAATGAAAAACAAGTGTTGCATCATTTTTAACAGAATATCACAAGTTATACCAGATACAAAGAACAAGTAAACATATAAATGATGTAAACATTTCATCATTTTTATGCTTTATCACAAGTGATAAAATGATAAAATATTTCATAAACTCACAAAGACCTTATAAAAATTAACTTCAACTATTTATCACAAAAGATACATAACTTTTAATTTATGACAAAGACGGGGCTTGGAACCAGGACGCTCAGATGCAATTGCTTTTCGCATAGCACCATCTTGACCAGTTGCAATTGTAACACCCCCAAAATATCGCAGCGGAAGATTGTGTCGTTGGGGTGCTACTTCATAATACAAAGTACAAGTTATAGAAAACGACCTCTAAATGAGACGTTTTGAAAAGTTACCATTCGATTAATGAAATCAGAGTTACAAACAATGAGGTCCCAAAGTATAATATATAATGTTTACAAAATGTTTCGAATGGTAAATGATAAAAGCGTAAGTCTTCAAAATATGTCGTACGACTCTAAGTTCCATGCAATAGCTATCACCTTATGACTGAGATAAACATGCTAAAAAGTGTCAACACAATGGTTGGTGAGTTCATAGAGTTTGTTTGAATAAGTTGAAAAGCCTTTAAAGAATGTTCCCACAAAGAAAGGCATTGTAAATCCACTCAGCCCAAGTTCCGCCATAAAGAACTTGCAACCTGTGTGTTCACAACCCACTGCTAAAATATAGTACATTTTATAGTCAAGCACACATACAATCATAATAGTTCACATTATTGCACTTAGTGTTGCTCCGTCTATATTGGGAGACTTTCAAGTTTACTAGTGGATCGCCCGAACAATGGAGACTTACCATCGTCTTATCAAGTTTCCTAGTGGATCGCTCCAACAATGGAGACTTACCATCGCCTTAAGTATAACACAATCAACTATAACGCAATCCAATATAACGCAATCAAGTATATGGCAATCAAGTATAATGCTTTGAGTATTTGTATTTGTAAAAGCAAGTAGTTGAGCATGTATCTCCCCCAAAGAGTTTGTAAAACAATTAAGCGAGTAAAAGTGGGGCTACGAACTCACGATAATCAAGAAAGTTTAAAGTACTTATGAAAGTAAATGAAAATAGTTGAGCATGTATCTCCCCAAAAGTAATTCAAAACGTATAAAAGTAGGGGCTATGAAACTCACGATAATCAGTAAAAGTTTAGAGTACTTATGAAAGTAAATGAAAATAGTTGAGCATGTATCTCCCCAAAGAGTTTGTAAAACAAGCATTAAAAGAGTAGGGCTATGACTCACCCGATAATAACTGATGAATGATACTAGAAAATTGGGCAAGCGCTCCGCATCTAAATTCAAAAATCCATTTCCTAAACTATAAAAACCTCTAAATCACCTCATATCTACCCCATAACTATCCCAATAGCTTCAAAAACAAAACCCCATCTTTAATATTGCCCGATCTATTCTTGCAAAAGTTTTGAGAATTTTCTGGGACCCACAGCTCCAACCCACCATTGTGTAGCTCTTAATCCAACCATGAAATATAAAATAAACTTAATTTTTACGTAAAGAATACTAATGCCTTCAACTTATGTGTATAACTCGGAGCCTAAAAATCAAGTATGGAGGGTGTATGGAGGGTGGCGACATCAAGGAGGAGGGGGAAATGTGTGTGTTTTTCCGTGAAATAAAATGAACTAGTTTTCTTTCTATTTATAGGGAAAATATCTGAAAATATCTAGATATTTTGATGAATAGTGTTTAGATATTTTGATGAATAGTGTTTAGATATTTTTGAAAATATCTAGATATTTATATATTATGAGTACAGAGTACATTGTTTATGCATGAAAATTGTGTAAAAGTATTTACTTGTTCAATTTAGGCGAAATCAGTAAATAATAAAAATTACGGTGAATAGTAACTCGTGAATAGTAACTCGTGAATAGTAATTTGTGAATAGTAATTTTTGGAAAAAAAATTTAAGTTTAAATAATGACCCAAAATATGATGAATAGTAAAAATGAATAGTAACAGTGAATAGTAAAAATAAATAGTGACCCGAAAATGCGAATTGTTACAGCAATGATATTCGGATAACGCACAGAAGCTTTCTTTTTAATGCTTGGAGTAACCATACACAAGATTCAGTAGTTTCATCCTTAAGGCACTGACGCAATAAAAGTAACACATCTCCTGTGATTGTCAATCGCAGTAAAAGGCACAAAAACCATCATGTACCTGGAAAGAGAAATATCTCAGGTGATAATATATACAAAAAACAATGAAATCTCAAAGGAGATATTACAAATTAAAAAGCACTTGTTTGTTTTGTATGTGGCATAAAAAGAGACGATATCACCAAACTATTTGTGATTGCAATTTGCAAAAAAACGGCTCCATCAAACGAAAGAATCAACAACAACTGCAGTTGGGGTTCAAAATGGCACAACAGCTCCACAAAACAAATTGAAGAAACTCAAACAACTTTGATATCGCCTGTGATATCATAAGATCATCCATTACCACAATTGATTCAACAAAATAAAAGAAAGCTGACACACCCGTGATATAACTGAGAAACCAACAATACAGAAAAGCAAAAAAGAGAAAAGCATAACCTCAAGTACAACACATTGGGTCTTCTTATCTTCTGCAATTAACCGAATTACATGATTCCAAACAGGGTTTAAGTTGTAATCAACAACCTTTCTTTTGAACTTTTCAAGTGGCGAATATATGCAATCATATAAGGATCAGACTTCCCAATCATTTTCATGTTTTTCAAATTATTTGCCTTCACAATTGTTAAAGTAAGCAGTCCTTGTGGTTTAAGCTATAGGTCACTGCGCAATTATCAAACAATACATCAAATGTGCATCACCTCAAATATAGAGTAATGGAGAAAGCAAAATATAAAATGCACTAAAATAATTCAAAAGGACGCCATTCAGAAAAATAAAAATAAGCATCAACTAATGCAACATAGGATATGATTACTCATTTACAATAACTATAGTGCACTTTGATTAATTTCCTAAAGCTTGTTTATTCAAATAAATATTTTTGATTTGGTTATATATGAAATGATGTACAAACAGAAACATGTGATTTCTTCCCAACTTGTGCATCCATCTCTTAGGCATTTTGTCAATCACCTTCCATGCATCAAATTTCCATCAATTCACCCATCCCAAAATGATATCATACTAAAAGCAATGCTACTCACAATTTAAAATATAAACTAAAGTATCAAATAAACAAATTTCACAAGTGATAATATAAATATCACTAGTGATAATACACAGATATAGTTCAACTTCAAATATCACTGGTGATACTACACGCATTTATAAATAGCGATTCAAAACAATAATCATACATAAAAACAACATTCAAATGCAGTTAAAAACAAAAATTCAACTAACAACTAAATTAATAAGCAGAATTACATGAGCAAATAACAAAATTATCAAATATTTTCACTCACACATTTCATCAAACACTTGGTGTGCAACTTAATAAGAAAGAATGTTAACAACTTGATCCACATAATTAACAACCCATCAACAACATTATCAACCGCCACAACACCAACCAAATCACTTCGAAACAAATGGTTCATTCAAATCAAAGAAGACATAAAAAGGATGATATGATCGGAGTTGATGATGAGATGATGATCAGAATGGTGATGGTGATTGGAATGGTGATGGTGATGGTGATCCAACTGGTGATGATCAAACGATAATAGTTGATTGGAATAACTACTTTTGGAGGGAAATGATAAAGAGGTTGAGAGAAAAACACACAAGAATCGTGGAAAAATGAAGCGAATGAAAAAAGAAAAGAATAAATGACTTTATATAGTTGGGAGAATTAAGGTTAAGCATATTAAATCTTAGGTTAATCCCCACAATTAGATCAAAATAAATGGATGGTGGGGATTTGTCCATTGGTAAGCATCAAAATAAAGGTAAGCAAATGAAAATTCCTCATATATTATACACATTTTAAAATTTTGCCTAAATATGTGTGTAGATTGGTTCTTGGTACCACTTGAGGGAAGATATTGCGTGATACATTTATGTTATCATGTTAACTATAGATCCGTAGGAGCCAATTACGTGGCAAACCACATTATTGTAACACATACTTAGCTACATTTCCTTCAAAAATATAAATTTAGAGCATTATAGCAATTGATAACAGAACAATGTTTCCATTAAGATTAATTTACTACTCGTAAAAATATCCAAGACACTTGAAAGCCCATGGAGTGTATTGGAAGATAAATTTTGGGAGGAAATGATGATTTGATAAATAACGTTGCGGGACAAATGTATTGACAAATTGCTATTCATGGGAAGAGTCAAAATACCTAGCAAATGGCACCATTTTCTCCTTATATGCCCATCCACTAGATCAGGTTTTTTAGATATATTACTAATTTAAGACGTGTTTTTGTGTGCCGGGATATAGTCATGCAATTTGGCCGGTGTAATGGTTATTTTTCCATCACCACATCCCATCGTTACATCAGCTTTTTATCATAACACTTAATCCATCATCTAAGAGCTGTAGTTGTAACCACTTAACCATCCACATAAAA
This sequence comes from Chrysanthemum makinoi, assembly GCA_910596185.1. Taxonomy (NCBI): domain Eukaryota; kingdom Viridiplantae; phylum Streptophyta; class Magnoliopsida; order Asterales; family Asteraceae; genus Chrysanthemum; species Chrysanthemum makinoi. The sequence continues at coordinate 62,427,127 of OU343222.1, read as the reverse complement.
ATATCTCACATAATACAAGCATACAATACCTCATACACACACCAACAATAATAATAATACATAATACAAGCATACAGGATTTTCAATTTAGTGTCGGCATTCCTGATGGTTGTTAGGCTGTTCTCCATTCTATGAATAGGCTCATCGAGTCTATGGGTCATGAAGTTGGGTCTTCTATGTTGTTGGTGGATTTTAAGAATGTTTTCAATCTTGTCAACATGAGCGTCTTACTTCAGGAGACTAGGTTGCGATGTCCTTATATTGTTCCTTGGGTTGAGTTTTGCTATGCCAAAAATGCTAGACTTTATTATGATGATTCTATCCTGTGGTCCTGTCAAGGGGATCCGCTAGGCCCTTTATTGTTTGCCCTCGCTTTGCACCCCTTAATCCATACTATTAATCAGTCTTGTGAGCTTACCCTTCAGGCTTGGTATCTTGATGATGGTACTCTGGTTGGAGATACCCTCATGGTTGTCAAGGCGCTGGACATTATTATGGCAGATGGTCCGGCTCGGGGTTTGTTTTTGAATGTTGATAAGACCGAACTCTTCTGGACGATGGAGGATCCCAGAAGCAGGGGGATGGTGTTTTTCCTATAAATATCTCTCGTCCGGCCAATGGTGTCAAACTTCTTGGTGGTTCAGTTAGTTTGGATGAAAGCTTTTGTCAGAAGCTGGCTTTGAAAAGGGTCACTAAAACTATCTCGTTAATGGAGGCAATTCTTAAACTTAACGATCCCCAATGTGAGCTCCTCCTTTTTCGGAATTGTGCAGGAGTTGAGGAATTATCTTATGATTTGAGGACATGCTCCCCTTTGTATCTACGAGAGGCCCAAGTTCAGTTTGACCGAATGTTACGTGCTTCTCTGGAGAAGATTATTACTGCCTCAGGACCAGGGTTTGGTGATTGGAAGTGGCGGTTAGCCACTCTCCCAATCAAGATGGGTGGGCTTGGCATCCTCGCTGCAAACGATATTATCCAATACGCCTTCCTCGCCTCTCGTATGCAAACGAGTGATTTACAGGACAATATACTGGTTAATGCTGATATTCATTCTCATGGTTCTTCATTTCAGCATGCTCTTGATACTTTCAACATTGCTTGTAACATAGAGGTGCTCTCTGTACCACCGACGCCCCGCCCCACATGATAAAAACCTTGGCAAGGTGTTACTTTAGTGTCATTGAGAAAGATCTTGTTTCCAAGTACTCATTAAGTCCAAGACAAGTGGTTATTCTCAAGAGCATTCGCTACCCCCATGCACAAGGTTTCCTATTTACCATACCTATTGATGGGTTGGGAAAGAGGATGAACCATCGCCAGATCTGTTCGGTGATGTGTTATAGACTTTCTATACCTATGTTTTCTCGAAGGTAGTCCTACCCGAAATGTAATATGCATCGTATGGACCAATGGGGAGATCATGCGCTTCACCAATTGCTCAAGTGAAGTGGGTGTGAATTTCAAGCATAACTTGGTGCGTGATATTCTGGTTGATATATGTTCCAAGGTGGGGATCATGGTGCGGAAGGAGGCTCCAATGGGGTTTCTCTCTAGGGTCGAAAGAGCTTGCATGACAGACGTGTTACTATTCAATTGAATCCAGGGTAAGGATGCGTGTTTGGATGTGACTGGAATCTCTCATTTCTTGGTATTGATGCGTCTTCGTGGGCCTCGGGGGTAGCCTTACATAACGCAGTAGAGAAGAAGAAAAAGAAATATATGTCTCATGTGAAGACAATGGTTATAAGTTCATACCATTTGCTTTTTCAACATTTGGGGAGCTTGACACGGAGGCTTTGGATATACTTTCTCGTATCAAGACCATTGCTGTTAGCCACTCAAATAATGTCAAGAGTGGTGCCTTTATCTTTCATAGACTAAGTTTTTGTATTCAGAAAGGAGTGGTAGCCCAACTAGTGTCTCGGCTTCCCACCAACATCGTGTAATATCCTTTTGGCTTTCTAATGAAGTGATGTTAAAATAATAATAATAATAATAATAATAAAATAATAATAATAATAATAATAATAATAATAATAATAATAATAATAATAATAATAATAATAATAATAATAATAATAATAATAATAAGACATTGGAGCACGTGCTGCTATTCATATCTTTAGTAGGATTAAACTTTCTATAGCCCAGAGGAGTGAAATTTCAGGGGCTCACTTGTATTGCTCCCCACTAATTTCTTTTAAATCCAATGAGTTTCTAATAAAGTGACGTTTATAATAATAATAATAATAATAATAATAATAATAATAATAATAATAATAATAATAATAATAAAAGGGTGGACCGTTACTCTCCTTTTCCTTTTTTTTAGGTGAACAATACCACCTAATCAACCCCAAAAACACCCTTCACGTGCCAACCTTTTTCTTCCGTCATGAGCTTCACGCGTGAAAGTTTCGCTTCACATGTGGTCTTCTTGCGCCATAACACCCCACCTTAACTGATGATGCTTATGTAATTTGATATTTGTAAATCACATACACAACATAACAAGGTTGACAATACATAAGAGTATGATATGACTAGATTGTCTTTGTCTTTTTTTAGAGTAAACTCCAAAATACATCCCTGTGGTTTACCCAAGCACCATACATCTCTCTCGCAAAAGTTTCAACAGATACATCCCTCCGTTAATAAAGTTGGCACAAATACATCCCTCCGTTAGTAAAATCAGTTAATGAGGACTAACGGTGCAAATATATCTCCGTTATCTCACATTCGTTAAGAGATATTTACGTAAATCATCCTTGTGGCAAGGAACAAATTGCAACCAAAGTCCCTATTTAAAGTTAAAGTTATTTGCATAAATGGTCCTTGTGGTTAGCCGTGTTGCCACGCGTGTCACCACCGCAGTAGTGCCACGTGTCATCGGGTCAGGTCGCCTGTGAACGGTCGGGTTGGTTGCCACGTGGACCAATAAGGTGGTGCCACGTGGCATTGGTAAAATATACCATCTTTTGGCTCGAGTGGGATTCGAACCCGGGTTGTTTGTGTGGGAAGTGAACCTATGCCCAGTTGTGCTAAACATAGTTTCAATAATAATACTCAAAATCAAATACATAACCCTTCCTTATTATTTGGCCCAATTCAATAATAATAAAAGGTTCAATTTAGGTTTTGGCCTATCAATTTATGAGGTTATATGGTTGCGCGACCCGTTTACCGACCCGACCCGACCCGATGACACGTGGCACTACTCTGGTGGTGACACGTGGCACTTGACTGGCCTAACCACAAGGACCATTTATGCAAATAACTTTAACTTTAAATAGGGACTTTGGTTGCAATTTGTTCCTTGCCACAAGGACGATTTACGTAAATATCTCTTAACGAATGTGAGATAACGGTGATATATTTGCACCGTTAGTCCTTATTTACTGATTTTAATAATGGAGGGATGTATTTGTGCCAACTTTACTAACGGAGAGATGTATCTGTTGAAACTTTTGCGAGAGGGATGTATGGTGCGAAACGAAGTAAACCACAGGGATGTATTTTGGAGTTTACTCATTTTTTTTATTATGATGTTCCTTTGAATTATCTACCCAAGATCTTATCTTTTGAAAATTAAGATCTTACCTGCAGATACATTCCATACATGATTATAAACTATAAATTAAAACCAATAAGAGACACTTAATAATGTGGCCGTGTACATAATCATGGTTGATTGAACCATGTAATACCCATGTTGATAAAGTTTAATGCAACTTGCTTTCGCATATCTTTTGTTCCTGTAACGTTTAATGTTCAAAAGTGAATATAAATTAGCATGCGTGCCGATATCTAATTAGCAATCATACAAAAAGAATTATCGTACTAGCAGCACGCTTTGTGAACATGACTAAACAAACTTGAATTTTGGATCATTTAGAAATATTTGTTAAACCAAACATTCCAGCATCTACAATACTATATCGTAATGATCTCTTTAGTTGTAAGTCATCAGTTGCGGTAATCTAGCTACTTAATGAAATTGAACCAATTCACAATTTTCGTTAAACATTACCAACATAATTCATTTGTGATAGTTCATCTTTAGTGTAGAACAAGAACCAGTCCTGAGTGACCTACATGAGTACGTGCAAACTCAAAGCAGTCAAGCTTTTTCCATGATTATCGTTTCGATGGGTCATCAAGAAGATTAAAACAGCCTACACATATAAATCAGCATATTCACCATTAAACATCTCTCACTCGAAAAGAAAAACATCAACTTACATCTCACAATCCCATATATCAAAAGAATCACAATTCCAATGATATCCCTTTAAAAACCTTCGCATCTTGAAACTGGCACCCTCCTCTTAATCCTTTATCTTATCAATTTAAGCCAATGTTCTCAATGATAATCAATAATCCAACATTGACAAGGAGATCATTAGTAATCAAGAACCCAACTTATCCTCGTCAATAACCCATAATTTAATCAGAAATTACGTTGGCGAGCATGGAAATATAAGGCGTATACCGCATCAATCATCTTCAAAGTTAATATATGTTGAGTGTCAAACGGTCAAACCACTATGTAACACCATTCCTCAAAACCACACAAGAACTTAACTTAACGTTTCCTTGAGAAGTAACCGTGTTTGAGACTTTCCTGCAGGATTTGGTGTTTAAATATCATTGAATTCTGATGTTAATGATTGTTAAGGAAAATAAGATAATTAATGTGAATTTCATTGGAATTAGTAGTTTAAGCCTCCTTCTTCATATTGAATTTTAAAAAGGAAAGGAAAAAAGAAGTAGATGATAGTAAATGGTGGCATGGGGTTGAAAATAAGAGATGTATACGGGGCATTTTACTATTTTAGTTACGAAATAATCAAAATACTTTGGTATAAATTTATCTTGTAATATTTTCATTGTAGTCACAAAACAAGTTTAGTATAGTAGGATGGGTAATAAGAAAGTTCGTTTGTTAAAACGGTAAATTTTTAGAAGCATAATTTTTATTTAATGGACTTAACGTATAAATAAAAAAAATTAAAAAAAAAAAAAAAGAAAAAAAAAAGTGATAAATATCCTCAAAATAACAAAAATTGCTTTAAATGTGGCCGAACTAGGAAACGAAGCTGAAGAAAGTATCTATCTATTTTCCTCATACTAGACGCAGACTGCGCCTAGCAAGAACGATGCCTAGTTTCCAAAGAAAGTTCCCGACCCATAAGTTTCTTTCAACAAACCTGTATTTCAGTAAGCATTAGAGAATCAAGCTTTCAATAACTACAATTCGATGCGTGGATTGCATAGCAGCATAAATATATAGTTTTAAAAATTATGTGGAAGTCGATCTAAATGTGTGAGTATATTTTCTAATAAGATTGTTTTAAGTTATTAAGATTTTTAGTAATAATAGATTCAAGCATTACAAAAGCAACGGTATTATGTAATTGGCAATATTATATTGTAGTTTAGAGGTATAGCCAACACGTGTGACCGCTTTTTCTTGTTTTGTCAGTAATTTAGGCAATGATAACTATTTTTTTACATGTGTAACGTTTATCATTTGGTGTGTGGCTTTTAAAATTGTAACTTTGCAAATTGGATATCACCATATAAGATTATTTTGTACTATCAATTTGTATAGATATTTATGCATTGTTCAAAGTTATTTGTTTGAGGTACAAATAATTATCGCTAAAGATAACAATACTATTTATTTTTTGTGATTTTAATAAACTTACATAACATTATTGATACACCGGACAAAGGGCTATACAATATATATTAACTTTTAAACGACGATTCATATATGCTACCTCTTAAATGGTGCAAGAGCAACATTTTTAAAATAACATTATACAAATGACAAATTACATGTGTCAAAGCAAAATAAACCAAAACTACAATTACTTGGTCTCTCCTTTCAAAAAAATTGTCACGGGTTCCACAACATCATTTCTCATATAATTTTGTCAAATTTGAAACCCGATTTCACCGGTGGTTCAACCTGTTGAACCGTCCGATAAAAAAATAGGTCGATTTAAACCGAGTCAAACCGATAGGTTGGGTAGAAAAAATGTCAAATTAAACCGGGTCAGCCCGCCGGGTTTGAAGTGTCCGGCGGTATCGGTTTCAACAGGTCAACCCGGTATCGGTTTCAATTGGTTGTTTTTAATTTGGTAGATGTGCTTTTAATTGGGTGTACAATGTGAATAAATTATTGTACTTTTAAGTAATGGGGTGTTTTAATAAGAGTATTAATTATATTATTTATTTCTCTCTCCATTGACCATGTTTTCAACATTCAACTTTCAACATTTTTCACTTTTTCCACTTTGACCATTTTTCCATTTTATATAGTATAGATATAGACTCTTATTTTGATAACATTTGAAAGCAATACGTATCACAATTTCACATTCAAATTTATAAACACATAAATGATTTGCTTAGCTATCAATGTGGGACAAACTCAACTTACTTATCTTTAGTTAAGTTTCATTCAAAACACTGTCCATTTTAGGCACATAATATCTCTATGAAACTACTATCATTGTGGTGTAAGTAACTCTGATATATCGCTAGTACAAAGCACGCAAGATTGTAATTATATATATGTGTTCAAAATTAGCAACAAGGGTTATTTCACCAATAATTTTTCAACATGTTGTGCCACCTGAGTGAAGATATCGTGTGATACATGGATGTTAAAACACTTTTTGTTTGTTTGTTTTCCTTTCCATAACTTGTAAAGAGGTTTCGTTATTTGTATTTTGGATTTGTTTTTAGTAACAAAATATTGCAGTTAAATAAGAATGAAGAATAAAACAAAATGATTGTGGTGTAGGAAAATTACTAGTTATAATACATGTGCACGCACGGGGCCTAGACATGAAATTTTAATTAAGTATTTATTTTACATTTGTTACTTTGAACTATGTTATGTTTTTTAAATGTAAATATTTTTTACTTAGTTTTTAGAGTATTATCGAAATGGATTAGTATGATATGACATTTGGTGTTGATACGACATCGGTTCTTACTATTTCATGTTGAGCAGCCACTCTCAAGTCACTACCTTGTAAGTTAGCTTTGCTTTTCAAGCAGCTCGTATAACATCACAAAACAATGGCAGGGAGCATAATATATATAATTAGCAAATGTTCTGTCATAAAAATAATTAAACACACCTTGAAATCTTGATTAGAAAATGTCATCAAATCGTGCAGATATAACCTAATAAAACTATTAAATTTAGCAATCAAATGATGACGAAGTTAATATATTTATGCGCAATAGGCAGATCAAAGTAACTTGGACCGAACCCGCCTACACTTCTTGTCATTCTTCTTATAATTTCATTTAAACCTTATTACAACAATAGACTAAAATCTTTCTATAAAATATATTTATGAGAATTGGCGAAAAAACATTATGGGTGACTGCAGCCATATGAGCTGATTTCATCCGAGAACAATTACAGCAATTTAGCATTCCAAAACATTGATGTACTATATTCTCTATGGATGTACATCTAATATAGCTTGTCTTCTAGCCTGATTCGGTGTTTCTACATAAACAATTACTATTTCCAACACGAAAGTATGCCTTTATAAATATGTGTTACTATTGTGAGAATGATAAAATACCTTTACTAATAGAAGATTGTGAGTCTTTTGGCGAAATTGAAGTTGGCCATCATGATTTGATCATGATTAAGTGAGGATCGAGCATAAGGAACCTGTCTCCAAGAAACCAAATTGAATTAGTATAAACATACATAAATGCCAGTTAGCCACTTACTAACGAATGGGTAGATGTAGTTCAAATTCCAGTCTGCTTTTCTTACTCCCATTCTTTTCATTCAGAACTGTTATATCTTTATTATTAATCAAACGACCAATAATATAATCTATAAGAAATTTTTTGTTACTAAGAATATAGACTAACTCGTAAAAAACCCAAATAAGAGTAATTTAAACTTATATATAAGAAATGGCTAAAATATGTTAAATGACACAAACCTCAATTGCCATGAGAGGAGCCATTTCAACTTGAGTACACGCCAAAAAAGCGATCCCTTGGCGCACAATTTGGAATATATAATGCTTTGAGGACGCAATAACCGGCAATATCTACATTATCTCATATTTAGCCAAAATCAATACCCACAATCACAATAGATAATTAAAAAATGAAAGTAATACTTTGTGTGAGTCAGGTTGAGAAATGGATTGTTCCCAAAACCAAGTACAGATGGATCGATCAACGCGGTGTCCGTTTAACTGTTTCTCTAACATTACTTCTCTAGAAAGAAAAAAAAAAGTGAATTTTATGTACAAAACAGAATCAAATCAATTACTTTATTAAAAATAAAAAATGTTATTTATGCCAGGAATCAGAGAGTAGGAATATGCATTGTAACATGATTTTCTTTTATTTGAATTGATGGAATTAAAGGTTTTCAGGATTAGCTGGAATTAGTTCCGAACTTCCGAACTTCCGACACACAGACTTTTGACAAAAAAATCATCATCTAAACCCAGACCAATAAGAAAGCTCACAATGAAACGATATCTAATTAACTTCCAGTGTAAACCCGTATATCGCTATTATGCACCAATAAGAATACTCATAATGAAACGGTATCTAATTAACTTCCAGTGTAAACCCGTATATCACTATAAAGCACCTCGTGTAGGATAAGCTTCTGAATAACTAATTGAATCACATTCAAGCTTCAAAATCATCACCATATCCAATTGAGAAAACAAAACCTCAAAATTAGTGTGTCATGTCTATCATATATACAAAAACGTACTACCAATATACATCAAAAGCAATGAATCTGTATAAGTGTATCAACATAAAGCTCCAAACATCAAAACCACAAGAACATATATAAACCCCTAAATCCCTAGATCGAAACAATTATCATCAAAATCATCATCTAAACCCGTAAATCTACCAAAAACTAATTAATACTAAAATATATGTAACACAAATTCATAACATCTTTATATAATCCATAAATCAACAACTTCCCATCGATTCATACCTTTACGAATTGAGGGATTTGTGTCTTGTGAAATATGTTCTTCGTCCGTGAAATATGTCTTGTGTTTTGTGATTTGCCTTTTCGTCTTTATGATTTTAGGTTTTCGTTCTGTGGATGTAGTGATAAGGTTCTGATCCTTGTTTGTTTCCGGTTTGGTTTTAAAGAAGTTACAATTGCAACCTTGATGATTAAACAATTGCTTTTTAACCCATCTGTTTGTACCTTTTTTTTATAAATCAGTTTTGTTGGACGTTTTTTTTTTGTTAATGTTGACCAAATTGAATTCAATTTTGACTTTTAATTGCCCAATCATGTCGCTCGATTTTGCTTAAGTGGCAAAATTGAGCTTTCATATTGATCCTGATAAAGAATGAGTTTTTAAAAACACTCAAAAATAATGTAATTCCTTTATTATATAAATATAAAAGATAAAAGATTTGTAACAAAAAATAAACAAACATAAATTTCCACGAAGAATTGTAATTTATATAATCATGACTTGCCTATAACTAAGGTCACAAAAGTAACAGTGCAAGAATTTTTGTTTACCATGACACAATTGTTATTTCGACGACGTTTTATGTGACTTACAATGTGGCACAAAATCATAAAGAGTCAATGTGGCACAAAATCAATCCATTTTAGTATCATCAATTAAGCTCCATATCAAACGTCTGATTTTCGGACTTGATAAATGTTATCAAAGTAAGAGTCAGTGTATGAGCGAGCTTAATAACTGATGTGGGTTCAGTTTCCCACATTGACGAGATAGCAAAGTTTTGATGCGTTTATAACTAAGATTGTAGAGACTAGTATTAGCTTCTCATATACTAGTAGTATCATAATGATTTGTAACTCTATCATAAGTTTCACCTTCTCATATCGGATCGGAGATGTTATGGGGTTGTATTATTTTTTTAAGTAAAAACATCTTAATACATAGGCTATGGGATTAGTATTTTTTTTTGAACAAAAACATATCGTATACATGCTTTTGCAACTCTTTCATCTCAGACCAATGCCAACGGGCTCATCGGTGGTGCGTCGGTCGGGTGTTTTTCGGTTTGGAGACGAGCAAAGGACGAGGTGGTGCGGGGCCCAATTATTTTTTTTAAGTAAAAACATCTCAATACATAAGGCTATGGGATTAGAATTTTTTTTTAAACAAAAACATACTATCATATAGAGGCTTTTGCAACTCTTTCATCTTAGACCAGTGCCAACACGCTCGTTGGTTTGTCAACCGACGAGCGTCGGTTAACTGACTATCTGATGGCACCACCTAGTCGGTCGTGCGTCGGTTTGGCGACGAGCAAGGGACGAGGTGGTGCAGGCCCATTTGTCTTTTGTGTTAGTGTTTTGTGTGTGTTTTGTGAGGTATATTTGTGTTGTGACATAGAAAGAAACATGCCACCATTGGCACGGGTGTGTCACTTTGTGCGTCGGTTTGAGAAGTGCTAATGTGGCGCTGAGGTAACTCAACTGACACACAAACTGACGTGTCACGGTTGTGAGTGGTCTTATTATGCATTTCTTATTTTAGTTGTATTATGGGATATATAGATAGTATTACCTTTTTTGAATAACTTCATCTCATACACAAGCTTTTGCAACTCTTTCCTGGCTTGTAATTCTTATTTCGGCAATATTATGGGATAAAAGTGCCTTTGTAAGGGAAAATCTCACTCAAAAGGCTTTTGCATTGTGTTTCCTAGGAAGAAAAAAGTTGTATCTTTTTCATCGTGGATACTAGCTTCTATGTGATAGTGACCCTTTTTAAAAAAGAAGTATCTCTTACACAAGCATTTGCAACTCTTTCTTTATAGCTAACAATATTCTTATTTCAGCGATGTTACTGAATAATAGTACCTTTTTTTCTAAAAAAAAGATCTCATACACACGCCTTTGCAACTCTTTCTTTATAGCTAACATTTTCTTATTTTGATGAGAGAAACATCTCAAATACGAGCGCTTGTATTTTTCTTCGCTTCATCGTTTTCATACTTAATGGTAGTCCTAGCGGCGTGCCGCCACATCTTAACATCTTCGTTTGCTTCATCCTTAATATAATTCTATTTTTGTCGGAAGAAGAAAAAACACTTCAATTTTTTTTGGTAATCATGGTTTCTGACCTTTTGGCCGAATAACCCACATAAATATACTGCTTTTACTGAATCAATACTATTTTTTTCTTTGGGTAAAGTATTTTACCCCGGTAAATGTATAACTCAGAATCAAACAAAACGGTTCAGTACAAATAATGTAGAGGAGCTCCACATTCAAAGACAAAGCCTGTGATCTAAACTAGAAAAAAGGCTTAAATGTCAACCTAGATCACAAATGACAGACCATTTGGATCAAAACCCATAATATAAAAGCAACACTAACATAATGCAAGCAAAGAAGATTCGTCTACACACCACCTAAGAGTGGTCATCCGAACCATAAAGCCGAAACTTCTTTGGCATCTACCACAAACGTAGCAACTGATTGACTTGTTGAGTATTCTTGAAACGAACCGTTAAGAGTTTGAGACGAACCGTAGTGATAATAGCATCTCGAATATCTTCCTCTTTCCTCTTTTCATTCTTGAACAAACGATTGTTTAGGATTTAGTAAATCCAGTTATTAAAGTGTCGGTCACCTCAAGTATATGTAATCGTTAGAAAGCTCGTAGTCGTAGTTATTTAATGTTCAGTAGTATTTAGTTTTGTAACACCGTGGAGGACGGACGGGTCTTTACCCACTGTTTGCCTGATCCACAGCCCGTTGGTGGCGTTTCTTGTAAGACTATAAATACTCTCTACCTCCCAAGGTAGAGAGTTGGAGCTCATAATAAGATTTTCACTTTCTCTCACTAAGTTCCCAAACCTCTAACTCTTTCTCTTTCTAAAACCTAAAAGTATACGCCTTGTGTGAACATGGTTTGATGTGTTTATGAAATCCAATATGTAACAATTGGTATCAAGAGCCATGGTTTGATCATCTCTCTTACTTATCCTTAGATTTCTAGTGGTTTTATATGGTTTTTGGGTTTGGAAAAGTTTAGTGGTTTTTGCATCATTTGGATCATTTCTTGTGTTAAAGTTTGAATTTTGAGTGTACTTTTGTGTTTAGAATCATTGTAAGTGCTTGGGTTTTGATTTGGAAAGCTTGAATCACTGTGGTTGAGCTTGTTTTGGATTGAAAAGTGTGGTTTTGAAGTTTTTCAACTTAGCGACTTGAGTCTCGGAGTGATTTTCTTCGTAGCGACTTGCTTTAGTAATTTCCAGCGAGTTGTAGTGTAAGTTGTAGCGACTTGATCTTAGCGACTTGTCTATTGAGACAAGCCGACAAACAGTACAAGTTAGTGGAGGTTCCACTTCGGCTAGCGACTTGGTTGGTGTAGCGACTTGTCTCTATTATTTCTAGCGACTTGTCATTATTGTTCTTAGCGAGTTGATACTCAGCGACTTGGATACTTAGCGAGTTGCTCTTTAGCTTAATTTGTCCGCTTAGCGATTTGGTGCAGTAGCGACTTGTGTTCAGTGACTTGATTCTTAGCGACTTGGATACTTAGCGAGTTGTTCTTTAGCGACTTGTCTACTTAGCGATTTGGTGCTTTAGCAACTTGTGTTCAGCGACTTGGGTCTTAGCGACTTGGTACCTAGCAACTTGGTTCAAGAGTTATAGCGACTTGGTTAATATTTGTTTCTAATACGGTTTTCTCTTGATTTAGTAAAATCCCGTGAAAGAATCTATTTCCCGGTTTAATCATAGAGTTATAAAATCCCGTGAAATCTATAAACATGTCTACCAACGTGCCTACAATCATCTCTACTGTAGCTGAGGACGTTCAAGCAGCTGGTTCAGACACTCGTCCACCCATGCTTGACAGAACTGACTATGACTCATGGGCTCAACGAATTCGGTTGTATTGTCTGGGAAAGGAAAATGGAGTCAACATTCTCAAGTCAATTGATGAAGGACCTTATCAGATTGAGACTACAAGAGACATAATTGATACTGCAGATGGAACCATGATCTTTGGATTGGACAGACCAAAGACGTATGATGAGCTAAGTGATAAGGAGAAAAAGAGATTCGATGTTGATATCAGGGCTTCAAATATTATACTTCAAGGTCTTCCAAAAGATATCTACAAGCTTATCAATCACAACACTGAAGCCAAGGCTGTTTGGGATAATGTCAAGATGCTTCTTTCGGGTTCGGAATTAACTAAGGAAGACAGAGAATCACAACTGTAAGATGAATTTGAGCACTTGAAGATGAAACCAGAAGAAAGTGTCTATGAATATTACGTGAGATTACACAAGCTGGTGAATGATATGAGGAATATCAAAATGACCATGCCAAATATTCAGCTGAACTCAAAGTTTGTGAACAACGTGAATCCCGAATGGCACAAATTTGTCACCTCTGTGAAGCTAACCAAAGGATTGAAGAACACCAACTATGAGCAACTGTATGCCTTCCTTCTTCAGAATGAAAGACATGCCATGTTTGAACGAAGGATTCTTGAACAGTTCAAATCTAAGCAGGGAGAAACTAGTTCGTCAAATGACTCTACAGCCTTTTACACCAATGTTGGAATTACCACCAAAGCCTCTCAAGTCATACCCACGGGTAATGGTAACTACGAGCTCTTCCCTGATCCAGCATATAAGCCTCCTGACTTAAAAACACTCATGGAAAACTTCATTAATCAACTATCTCTCATGGTTAGTCAAAATATGAACTCCCTCCCACACACAAAAAGATGACATGGCTATGTATTCAGCCTCTGTAGAGGAAATAGAAGTACTCATTTGCTTCTTAGACGACCAGCTCACAAGCTTATCACCCAAAAACTGGGCACCTCCAGACGTACTTCGACGAGTATCTTGACACCCTGCATGATCTGCATCTGCATATGCTGTTAGTGACATACTGGTGTCCTTCGGGTACCAAAGTCCCATGTTGATAGTTCCTTGGAGGTACAGAAAGACCCGTTTAACTGCTTCAAGGTGCTTTTTGGTAGGCTTAGCCTGGTATCTAGCACACATGCATACAAATGAAACGTAATATCGTGTCTACTGGCCGTGAGGTACATCAGGGATCCGATCATGCTACGATATTTAGTTTGGTCTACCATGATCCCTGAGTGGTCCTCATCCAGTTTAGTACGCTTAATCATGGGAGTGTCAACAGGGTCACTAGAATCAAATCCAAATTTCTTTAGAATCTCATTTGCATATTTAGATTGATTTATAAAATGCCTCCGGGACTTTGTGAAATTTGTAATCCCAAGAAAATGACATTTGTCCCATCATTGACATTTGAAATTTAGAACCCATTTCATTTGAAAACGATCACATTCATTGGGGTCGGTCGAGGCAAATATGATATCAATCAACATAAATTTGAACGTGAATTAAATGTTTGCCCGACTTCTGTGAACAGAGTAGGATCAATCGCTCCTTTGCTAAAGCCGGTAGATAGAAGAAACTTTGATAGCGTATCATACCATGCCTTGGAGCTTGCTTTAAACCATAAAGAGCCTTCTTCAAACGATAAACGTGAGTAGGATGCTCTGGATTCACAAAGCCTTCAGGTTGACTAACGTAGACGACTTCTTTAAGATCTCCGTCGAAATGCCGTCTTTAAATCCATCCGATAGACTACCATGTTCTTACTTGCAAAGCATTAGCCAAGAATATTCTGATTGCCTCGATTCGAGCAACCGGAGCAAAAGATTCTTCAAAGTCAATACCCTCCTCTTGACGGTATCCTTTAGCAACCAATCGAGCCTTGTTCTTTAACACATCACCATGCTCATCAAGTTTCACTTTGAAGATCCATTTTAGAGTAATGATCATAGCACAATCTGGAGCAGGTACTTATTCCCATACATCAAGTCGATCAAACTCATGAATTTCTTCTTGCATGGCATTGAACCACTGCTTCATTCATGGCGGTTAACATCTTTTGGTTCGATCTTAGAGAGTACGGAGTTGAAGAAGCACCATAAGGCATCTGTTGCAAGTTGTTTCCGTGTGGATACCGGAAGAGAGGATTTCCAATGATGTTGTCTAATGGATGATCGAGAGTCCATTTTCTGAGGTGTTCATGTGGTAGTTGTTGAGGGACTGAAGTAGCAGAGTCGATGTCTCCTGAAGAAGATGGTTCGGATGATGATTCAGGAGCAAATATGTTTTCAAATGGAGCATCTTCGGGAGTAGCAAAGGGATTGACTTCATCCGTGATTCGAAGCATTTCCATGATGTACACTTGATGATTGAAGATTTGTTGATGAAACATATAGGTCAACAAGCAGCGCTTCTTGGCTTAATGACATAGATGTTGAAGGATTAATTTCATTGACGAAATAGAAGCGTACCTCTGTTGATTGAATTTTCATATCATTGTTACTTGGCTCAAATTGTTCATCAAACATTGGATCAAACAATTTCTTTAAATCATCTTCTGAGGGAGGTACATATGGAGTTGCTGATGAAGAGTTTGTTACAAGATATGAACCAATGGGACTGTCTTTGAAGTGCGGGTCCGAATCTGGATTGTCCAGAGCCATTTGACCGGTCATCAAACGTGACGTGAATTGTTTCCATGATATTTCGGGTTCTCTTGTTGTAGATTCGTATCCTTTTTGTTTGGTTCATAGCCTACAAAAACTCCAATATCCGCTTTAGCTCTCAGTTTTCCTAAATCTTGACCATCATTAGTTGGATAACATAAAGCACCAACACACGAAGGAATGAAAGATTAGGTTTTCGAGTGTGGACAAGTTCATATGGAGTTTTTCCATGAGCAGGTGAATCGGGGTCGATTTTGGGTGTAGCATGCAGTGGCGATGGCTTCACCCAAGAGAAACATTGGAACTTTAGAGTAAATCAGCATAGTCCTTGCGGCTTCCACAAGAGTTCGATTTCGTCTTTCAACTACACCGTTCGGTTGAGGAGTTCGAGGAACACTTATTTGATGACTGATTCCAATACTTTCATAAAACTCACCAAGTTGTTTGTTAACAAACTCAGTTCCATTGTCTGCTCGGATGATTCTCGACCGCTTTGTTAAGATGAACTCCAAACTGTTTGATGAGTTTGATGATGATATCCGAGTTTCATCCTTTGTCTTAAGAACTTTACCCTGGTGAATCTAGAGAAATCATCAACCACAACTAACACATATTTCTTCCCAAAGATATTCTGCACTCTCATGGGTCCACATAAGTCCATGTGAATAGTATGAAGAACTTCGTGATGAGTTTGTAGGTTTTGGGTTTATGGGCATACTTCTTGCTTTTTCCCAATTGGCATGCTGAACAAAGATGATCCTTTTCATACTTAAGTCTAGGTAGACCTACAACTAAGTCCTTTCTGGAGATATCATTGATGGTGCCGAAGTTCAAGTGATTGAGACGACGATGCCATAACCATGACTTTGTTTTAGAAGCCTTAGACAACAAGCAAATTGGAGAAGGCTTCATCATATCTTCGATAGAGATGGTGTATAGATTTGAACCACGTGAACCTCTTAAAAGTTCCTTACCATCAAGTTCTCTAACGAAACAAGTATGTTTTCTGAAGGCTACTTCTAGATCAGAATCGCAGAATTGACCAACAGAGAACAGGTTATGACCCACATCAGAAATAAAACCATTCATATCAGAAGTAGAAGCAATGGAATCATTGGCAATAGATGAAATGCTGGTGTCTGTATTTGACCTATTCAAAGTATGTTCACTTCTTAAGGGAATAGTTCTACCAAGAGGCATCCATTTTCTAGTGGGCATAGTCTTAGCCAGGGTGGGCAAACCCGATTATTCTTATAGCCAAAAGGTATCCAATAATAACATATCCTTATAAATGTTCTTCCTGTGGGTTTCCACGCTTTCTAACAATCATTCGCTCTTTGCCTTTTAGCCTTCTTGCACGATTATTAGCATTAACAATTTTAATCGGGCATTTGACAACATTAGACAAAGCATTCATACCACATTCATGATTAGCAAATGAATTCAAGCACATCATTACAAGGTTTGCAAATAGTATCGTAATTCAATTAATTACAAGATTTATGGCTAATACTAGAATCAACACGATTCGTTTTATTTGTCCCAAACTTAAAGTTCCTAGATTGGTCTTCTACTCTCTTCCAATGCACATTCTTAGCTTGCAAGGTCCTATCATTCCTTGTATTGTCTTGAGACTTTGACCGCCGCTTTAATGTCACCGATTACTCCTGCAGAGGGAATTATGGGAACATTAGTTGGTTGATCTAATTTTTGCATTATCGAACTTGATGTGCAAGGATCTGAACTACTAGAGGGCACATTAGTGTTCACTTTCTTAAAACTGTGAGTTGAGCTATTTGCAGGTACACTAGACTTCACTTTCTTAACATCGTGGGATTTGTACTCCTAGAAGACACACTAGAGTTCGCTTTCTTAGCACTAACATATCCGAATCCGGACTACTTGAAGGCACACTAAGGTTCACATTCATGACGTTAGGCATAGAACGGATTTCATGCTTGGCACTAGGCATAGAACAAGGCATCACCGCTTTGCCTTTTGCACCTAAGGATTTAGGACATGTTGCAATTACACATTCTAGCAGCTCTTGAGATCGTTTGGCCCGGAGGCAAGCAAACCTAATTTCTCTATCAAGAGGTTTGTTAATGAAATCCTCTTCGACAATCTCACTGAGACATTCTAGACTATCCTTAAGGTAAGCACAGTAGTCATGAAAAGCATGTTCATTATTCCTAAGATGAGGAGGAATATATTTAACTGTCACAGTGTATTTGTAGTCAAAGGGTGACTTTGAGACAACATTCTTATTGAAAACAAGTGGCAGTTTCCCATTTTTCTGACTTCTCAGATTCTCAATTTCCTTTTGTAAAGACATTATTTTTTCGTTGTTTTGGTCACGGGTGACTTTCATTGAATCATATAACTTTTTAAAGTGTCGTTTAACTTTTTCATTTTCTTCTAGAAAACTCTCGTTTTCCTTTTGTAAGGCATTAACTAAGTTTTGAAGATGAAAAGTTTGAGAGTACTGAGAATCTAAAGGAGGAGGCATTTGGGATCCGGTCACATTGTTCTTTTCACCCTTCAATTGAGAGATTTGGGCTTTCAACCTTTTGATCGTGTTACAATGAGCTCGAATCTGTTCATCACGCTTTGTTAATTTCAAAAACGCATCAAATTCGGAGCATCCAAGGAAGTATTGATATTTGAGGTTTTAACATTTTCTTTTAGATGTTGATATTTTAGTTGTAAATCAAAATGTTCAACTTCTAGTTTAGAAAGATGCTTTACCAAATTATCGTGATCATCCCGATCAATTTTCTCATTAAGTTTTGAATTAATCTTTTCAAGCTCAATGACACGATCATGGGAGACTTTCGGAGCAACAGATAATTCATGAAATTGAGAAGCATTAATGGAACAATTTGTAGCGGTGAAAAACACATCTTGAGCAATACATTCAAATCGATTCTCATTTAAGGTGTGTAAGTTCTTCCTCTCAATCTCATTATATTTTAATGCTCGCTCATAATCACTAACCTCAACTATCATTGCATCAAATTCCTTTTCCATTTCTTTAATGTCATAATTCATTCCCTTTTTAAGACTCTCAAATTGATCTTTTAGTTGATTAAAGAAAGGCATGACTTCAGTTAGATAACATTCTTTAGTTTGCTCAAAACCCCTTTCCCCTTCAGCTATACCGTGGTGTGATCCTTTTCTTGCAAGGTTTCTCAAAATCAACAAATAGTTGAAAGATAACATATTGACTGATTAAGGTCTTGCTTTTAGTGGCAATAGTTCTAGGAACTAGATGCATTGGTGTATTTGGAGGATACACAGCTTTAGGCATTTTCCTAAGGGGAGGTTTGTTTCAACAATATTTTCCGCTTTCGCTTATCTAAGTCCATTTTCCAACACTTGTTCGGTGTTAACAACGTTTGAGGCTTAAACTTGTTAAAAGCAATCAAATTTTCCTTAGAGTAGTCATGGTGCTTTAAACTGATTCTTTTCTCTATGCAAGAAAGGCTCTTAAGTTTTTCATCCAATTTCCTTTTAGTGACATCTTCTATTTCTTATCTTCTTCAAGTGCATCAAGCAACTAGGTTTTTGTCTAGTCTTAAGGATTTCATTGCCATCATAGATTACCTTTTGGGCTTCTTTAGCTTTCTTAACATACTCAAGATTGGTTCCTCAATAATGGGAATACTATGCTTATCACTTAAGACTCTATGCTTAGTGATCAAGTGAGCGAATTCCAATGGTGTTACCTTGTACGTACAACTTGTTTTCAAGTTTGTTTTTCAAAGTTTTTAGATTGGAAAAATCATTCAAAAGTTTTGATTCCTTAGCACTAAATTCTTGCTTAAGCATTTTAACATTTTCTTGAAGTTCTTGTTTTGCTTAGCGCTTTTAGAAAGCTTTTCTTGAAAGGAGTTTAACTCTTGTTTTAATACTTCTTCTCTAAAATTACTTTTTCTAATGATTGTATGCATTTGGTCATCCATTTCCTGCTCACGAGTGGTTAACTCAAACTTAGCACGTTGTTCATAAATGACAACTCTTTCTTTATAGGCATTAAGTTCAGAGATAACAGAATCATCAGGGGCACATGCAGTGTATTCATCACAAACATAATCTTCATTGACTACGAAGATGCATCACTTGAAACAATCTCACTTTCACTTTGTTTCACATATTGATCATATGGGACAACATTGATATTACCCATATTTTCAATATCCGACTCAATGATTTCAGTTGATTGTATTTCATATGTATCTTTTGCACATCAACTTCATCGTATAGTTTTAATACCTCTGAGATGATTTTGTCTTTGGATGGTCCAGATTGTGGTGAAGATGAGACCTTAGGAGAGACCATTGGAGAAATGCTAGCCATGAAAATTGTTTGTGCAAGAGGTCCATCATCAACATCGAGTCGTATGCATCACAATCGGCTACTTGAAAGGCATTCGATGATTGTGACCTATCTCCTGAATTGGTTGCTCATCCACATCTGCATCATAGGTCTTGGCATTGCCCTCAGTGAGAAACAACAACTCCTCTTCATCTAAGGCAGCACCATTGTCCTGAGCTTGTACTAGCAAGATCTTATCCTCAAGTACTATGCATTCTATGGACGCTTTGGAGATGTGCAGTTCCTAGCAATGTGTCCCTCACCACCACAGTTGTAGCATTTGACTGGCTTTTGCTTGAACCGGCCGCACTGCTCCACCCCTTCTCCGATCGTCGCCTTTCTTGAACTGGCTGCACCATAACCTTCCCATCTCTAACAAAGGGCTTGATTATGTGGATTGATGTCGCTTCGAGATTGTTGTTGGTGCGTGGGAGAGTGTTCATGTTTTGACTGATCATGAGAGCTAGTTGACTAATGAAGTTTCCAACGGATGCATCAAAGATCGCCTTGTTTGAACATTGGACCGGGAATGAGTTTGTGATTACCATTACCCATGGGTATAACTTGAGAAGCTTTGGTGGTAATTCCAACGTTGGTGTAGAAAGCAATTGAGTCATTAGATGAACTTGATTCTCCCTGATTGGTTTTGAATTGTTCCAGAATCCTTTTTTCAAACATAGCATGTCTCTCATTCTGAAGAAGGAAGGCATACAGTTGCTCATAGTTTGTATTCTTCAATCCTTTAGTGAGCTTCAACGTAAGTGACAAACTTGTGCCATTCGGGATTCATGTTGTTTACAAACTTTGAGTTCAAATGAATGTTAGGCATGGTCATTCTGATGTTCCTCATGTCATTCACAAGCTTATGGAATCTCACATAGTACTCATAGACACTCTCATCCGGTTTCATCTTGAAATGCTCAAATTCATCATATAATTGAGATTCTCTGTCCTTCATAGTTAATTCAGAACCAGAGAGAAGCATCTTGACATTATCCCATACAGCCTTTGCTTCAGTGTTGTGATTGATAAGCTTGTAGATGTCTTTTGGTAGACCTTGCAATATGATGTTAGAAGCCTTGATATCCGCATCGAAACTCTTCTTCTCCTTATCATTGAGCTCAACATATGTCTTTGGTTTGTCTATTTCATAGATCATTGTTCCATCTTCAGCTGTATCAATTATGTCTCCAGTAGTCTCAACTAGATATGGTCCTTCATCATATGATTTGAGAATGTTGACCCCATTTTCCTTTCCAAGACAATACAATCTGATTCGTTGAGCCCAAGAGTCGTAGTCGCTCAAGCATGGGTGGACGAGTATCCGAACCAACTGCTTGAACATCCTCGCAAATGGAGATGATTGTAGTTACGTTGGTAGACATGTTAACAGATTAAACGGGATTTTATAACTCTATGATTAAACCGGGAAATAAATTCTTTCACGGGATTTTACTAAATCAAGAGAAAACCGTATTACAGACAGAGTCAACCAAGTCGCTAAGAAAACTGAACCAAGTCGCTAAGCCATAGTCAAGTCGCTAAATAACAACTCGCTAAGCACCAAGTCGCTAGCAAAATTTTGACAGCAAGTCGCTAAGCACCAAGTCGCTAAAGAGCAACTCGCTAAGCACCAAATCGCTAACACCAAGTCGCTAACAAACTTAAGTACAAGTCGCTAACTTTCACCAAGTCGCTACTCGTAGTGGAGAATCCACTAAGTGTACTGTTTGTCGGCTTGTCTCAATAGACAAGTCGCTAGCTCAACTCGCTAAGAACTTCAACTGCAACTCGCTACCAAATTACAAAGTAAGTCGCTAACAAGACAACTTATCCGTGGCTTAAGTCGCTAGCTAGAAAAACTTTAAAACACACTTTTCAATCCAAAAACAACCCAACCACGATGATTCAAGCTTACCAAATTAAAACCCAAGCACATACAATGATTCTAAACACAAAACAACACCAAAGATTCAAACTTTAACACTAGAAATGATCCAAATGATGCAAAAACCACTAAACTTTTTCAAACTCTAAAACCACCTAAAAGTCACTAGAAATCCAAAGATATGTAAGAGATGATCAAACCATGGCTCTTGATACCAATTGTAACATATTGGATTTCACATACACATTAAACCATAACACAAAGTAGGCGTACAAGAGGTTTTTTTAGAGAGAGAAAGTTAGAGGTTTGGGAACTTTAGTGAGAGAAAGAAAAATCTTATTATGAGCTCCAACTCTCTACCTTGGAATGTAGAGAGTATTTATAGCCTTACAATAAAGCGCCACACAACGGGCTGAGGATCATGCATACAGTGGGTAAAGACCCGTCCGTCCTCCACGGTGTTACAAAACTAAATACTACTTAACATAAAATAACTACGACTACGAGCTTTCTAACGATTACATATACTTAAGGTGACCGACTCTTTAATACCTGGAATTTCTAATTCCTAACAGCTCTTCCTAGAGAACATTTTGAGTTCATCCTTCCACGACTTGGTCTAAAGAGTCTACAACCGGAAACACTCACACGTCTTCAAGAGGAAGACGAGGAGTAAAGGTCTTTCTTCAACCATCTCTTGTAAATATTTATTCGAAAAGCAAAATGCAAAATTTCAAAACATACAAAAAGCAAATAGAAAAATACAAAACTTTCAAAAATCTATAAAAAACTTGAAAATCTTGAAAATTTTCAAAAAATATTGTCATTTTGTCATATTTTTCTCGATTCGATAATATCTACGGTCTTTGCGCTGTCATTCAAAGTATGACACGGGTCTTTAGATGTTGTTCGAATGCTTAAAAAAAAAAAAAACTATGGTTTATTGTCATTTCAGGCATTAACCCGTTTTTCAAAGATAGAACAGAGCCATGCTTTATCTTAAATTTTCAAATCTCATGCTCTGTTTCTAAAAACAAATGTTTGTCGTTAAAAAGACAAATGTTTCCTTTCAAATATTTTTCCTTCAAATGATTATTCTGAAAAATATTTGTCATCTAATGAAAACAAAATTGCTTTAAAAATACTTCGGACTCTACTTTTGAAAATCATCCAGACTTTTCATCTGTCAAAATCTTGGATCTTCAATCAACAACATATGTCATTTATTGAGGGGGAGAATGATTTCAATCAAAAAGAGTATTTTTCAAACAATTGGCACGTAATCGAGAAAGGTCTACTCTTGAATAATCAAAAATAACAATGTTTTACGATACTGTATACAATTGATACAAGACCTTTGTTATAATTATGTTTTCAAATAATACTCAAGCATGTTTTATATGTTTTCAAATGATACTCAAGCATGTTTAATCTTTGGAGTCTAAAGTCTCAAACGTTATTCTTATCGGTTAAATGTTTCTCATAATCAAGTCACATCTCCACTCAAAAGCTTTCAAAATCAATTTAAATCTACAGAGATCACAAATCTCAAATGATTTGAAAATTGTGATCGGGGGAGAATTTGTGATTTAAATTGGATTTAAACTGATGATTCGATAAAATGGTTTCACAAGTGTTTAGCAAGCTTTCCTCCCCACATGTGCCAAACGATTTTAAATTTTCCATGTACATGTTGAGGGGGAGCATCTTTTTTAAACAACAAAGAATTGAAATGTGATCGATTTGTCTCTAAGTGCAGGTTCCTTCTAATATGTGCAAAACTCTTTCAAACCTCGAGGCACATATTGAGGGGGAGCAAACTTATGAAAACCTCATCCTTCCCCAATATGCTTTATCTACTTGATCTGATCAGGGAAGTGATGTTGATATCTGTTAGAAAATGGTAATCAAAGAAGTTAATCCTTCCTATTGCCTCCGTGTGCCAAAACGATTTCAAACACATGATGCACATGTTGAGGGGGAGCTCTCTTTTTCTAAAAATATCAAAAACAATTCAGTTACAAAATGCTTTGATAATATATCACAAGTATCTGGATTGATTTTCAAATGGTTTTCAATTGGTTCCAATGGCGATGAACAATACCAAATAGACCGACCAAATTTACTTTATGTATGGTGATATAAGGATGATAAGGTTAGGTATTAGTTCCCATGATCCGCAGAACAGAGGGATCTACCCAGGGATAATTCACTAGATAGTGTAGAGTCCTTAGGTATGATGAAAAAGGAGAAAAGTGAGATATGGGAAGAGTGCGGACTGAGACAGAGCTAGTACTGGAATAAACCCAACAAAGTTCTAGTTATGAAGTCTCGGTAAGCACTGAAGGGGTTGAAGAATGAAAAAGAAATGAATGATAAAAGGGTGAAAATAAATAGCCTTCCAATAATTCAACCTTAGGGCAGAAACCGGGTTCAATTCATATGCTACTGGTGGTTACTAAGGTAACACCGGTATTGAAGACAAGACGTCATGGACCCTGACGACCGCACTAAACTTCCCAAGCTACTCAAGTTTCTCTTAAAAGGGACTTGTTTCATTCTCATGGGGAACCCACATAATCTATCAACTTTCTCTTAGAGATTGTTGATATTGAAAAAGGAGACCCTCTCCCTAGTCTCCGGCATAGGAACCAAATGTGCACAATTGAGTCTAGAGCCTCGAGATCATCAATAAATCTCATTAGGACACTGTCAATGAAGATTCTCTGTTTCACACAATGTGGAAAGAGAGATTATATCTTATGAGTCCTACGCATTATCCTTGTGGTATTGCCAGAACATCCGAGTGATATGCAAACATATTCACAATGAAGATGGAAAGCCTTCTAGAGCCAACATCAAACAAGCTCTTGGTAGGTGGCATGCGAGATCTATCCAATAGATCAACCATGTGACAACTGAACAGAAACAATGAGGCGATTCAAATCTATAAATCAATCCTGGTTCAGGTTATGGATTGACGGATACCTTTGAAAAACCGGTCGTGGTGCTTAAAAAATCTTTTCTCTAGAACATCGACTGTGTATTAATATTTCAAAATTAAAAGGTGTTTATGATTGATAATTGATTTTCGTTAAAACCTTCGTTGTATTGCAAAAACACTTTATTTTGAGCAGTACACGATTGTTTTTCAAATCTCTTTTCATCGATCAATGAATCTCAAATTCGCTGGTTCACTCACTCCGTGTTGTCTTCTTTGAGACTTTCCGGTTTGAGAACAAATAGAACAGCATTCGAAACTCGTCAAGGAGATTATTCGAATTATACCGATCACAGCAGTACTTGTACCGATCAACGGGAACCGCTGGCCCGTGTACCTCAATTCAACGAAAGTGATCAAAGACACTTTCGTGCGCTTTATTTCTAACTGTTGTATGCAGGTACGTCCGACTTTTGCAGTTGATCTGAATGGAGAGGTCAATCCATAGCCGCATGCTCACTCATCACATTCATTTCTAAAGAAATCATGATAAGTGCATCAATGACTCTGATATTTTCACTCCATGCTTCTGCTACGCTGCTACAAATATCATGAATCAACTAAAACTTCCGCTACTCTGATGAAAAGATTTCATGATCCAGAATATGAGCATGTCGGTCCAAAATGTCACAACATCACATAATACCAACACTACAAAGGAAGAGTCAGAGATTTATGGTAGCTGATGATCTCAAAGCTGGCTCAAAACTCATTATCACGTGGATCAGTTAAAGACCTCCACTCGGATTATCCAAACATGCAAAAATAAAGAATCAAAGACTACGAGCTACCGAGCAAAGAACTGGAACAAGAATCCAAGAACAATCTTAATGTAATATCTGTCTGTATTCAATGAAATTTGAGGTGACCTCCCTTAGGGGGAGATTGTTAGGATTTAGTAAATCCATATATTAAAGTGTCGGTCTCCTCAAGTATATGTAATCGTTAGAACGCTCGTAGTCGTAGTTATTTAATGTTAAGTAGTATTTAGTTTTGTAACACCGTGGAGGACGGACGGGTCTTTACCCACTGTTTGCCTGATCCACAACCCGTTGGTGGCATTTCTTGTAAGACTATAAAAACTCTCTACCTCCCAAGGTAGAGAGTTGGAGCTCATAATAAGATTTTCACTTTCTCTCACTAAGTTCCCAAACCTCTAACTCTTTCTTTCTCTAAAACCTAAAAGTATACGCCTTGTGAGAACATTGTTTGATGTGTTTGTGAAATCCAATGTGTAACAGATTGTTTCGCTCTTTCCATAAGAAATAGGAGGTAGCAGAAATAAGGAGATGACCAATAACACATTTAGCTTTACGTTGGTGAGCAACAGGTTGAATCCATGCGAGAACATTATGCCATACAGGGGAGACGTTTTGCATACCAGCTAAATGACGCACAAGATACCAAACCCGTGATGAATAAGTACATTAAAAAAACAAGTGGTTATGTGAGTCCGGTTGTGTACCACATAATGAACACCGAAGCAGGTTTAAGTCGGTTGAATCACCAACATCCCATTGCCTCATTTTATCTTGGGTCTTGAGACTTCTACGCATGACGAGCCATAAATGAAAGGCATGGAACACAATGGGAAAACAAGACTATACGATACCACAAAACCTCATCTCCACGAGGCCTAACAGCCTCCCTAGCATGCCTAACCGAAAACTTAGAGAACAAGCCATTTTGATCTCTCCATAAAAGTTCATCCATTCGGTTTTCAACGAGAGCAGAAGGGAGGACTTGAAGTAACTCAAGAGCTTTGGTGAACCATGAATCGGGCCATAACCAAGTACCATTAGACAACATATCAGCCACACAAGCATTCATACGAAACCCTTCCCTTGTGATGTCCCGAACAGTCAATAACCTGTTAATAGGGCAATGGATACCCCAATTATCAAACCAATCAGATGCCATTTGGCCGTTACCCAACCGAAACCAAAAGTAAGGCCTAACAAGATTACGTATTTGGAGTATTTTCCTCCACCCCCAACTCATGTCCGTCTTTGGAGGAACATCCCAAAAATTACGCCCTTTTAACTTATAGGCATGAATCCATCGAACCCAAAGAGACTCTTTATTAGTAACAATGTTCCAAATATGAGACGTCATTAATGCAATATTAAACATTTCCAAGTTACGAATACCTAGCCCACCTTCACTTTTAGGAAGACATAAGTCCTCCCAAGCAACTTTAGCTTTACCTTTCTTCAACTCTCCTTGGCACCAAAGAAAACCACGGATAAGCTGTTGTATGTCGTGAATAATACCCTTAGGAAGAATGAAAACCGAGGCCCAGTATATGTGCATAGATGCAAGAACAGAATTACAAAGTTGTAATCTCCCCGCAAACGACAGTGATTTGTTTTTCCAGTCTCCAATTCGATTTTGAACCTTTTCAACTAGGACTTTGCAATCCTTGTATAAAAGGCGTGACGAAATAAGAGGAATACCGAGGTATTTAACCAGAAGCGAACCTTCAGCAAATGGCATTATATTTAAAATAGTCAGCTTGACATTGTTCACAACATTACAAAAATAGGCTGTACTTTTCGGGATGCTAGGAACTAAGCCAGAGACCATCTTGAACTCTTCCAATGCCTCCATAATAAGAGTAGCAGAATTTAAATCCCCACGAGAAAAAAGAAAGAGATCATCTGCAAAGCATATATTAACAATATCTAACTTTTCACAGTGGTTATGATAAGAGAAAGTATCTGATTCACGGACTCGACGCTGCAAGATAAGAGTCAAAATTTCCATAACCAAAGTGAAAAGATATGGAGACATAGGATCACCCTATCTAAGCCCTCTCTGACCTTTAAAGAAACCATGAACTTCACCATTCACGTTCAGAGAGAAGGATGTAGAAGTAACACAAGCCATAACCCATTTAATCATCATGGGATGAAAACCAAAACAAGTGAGAATGTTACCAAGGAAATGCCAGTCAACAGTGTCATAGGCCCTCTGGATGTCGACTTTAAAAGCACATCTAGGAGGGCCTCTATCCCTATGATAATCATGCATAAGCTCCTGCGTAATTAAGATATTATCCGAGATCGACGACAATCTCGAACAAAGGCGATTGATTATCACTAACTACCTCCTTCAACCCTTCAATGATGCGATTAGTAATAATCTTACTGATGCATTTATAAAGAACATTGCAACATGAAATAGGGCGGTAATCATTGACTCTAAGAGGAGTAGATATCTTGGGAACAAGAGCAAGGATCGTATGATTGATTTCTTTAAGAATCTGGCCATTAGTGAAAAAATCACGAACCGCAATACACACATCATTTCCCACAATATCCCAACTGTTTTTTAAAAAGGCAGATGAGTACCCATCAGGGTCGGGGGCTTTGTCATCCCCAATAGAAAACATGGCACTCTTAATTTCAGAATTGGTAATATCACGAACCATAAAAGCACGAGCAGAAGACGACACCTTTTTCACGTACTATTTTGCGCATCCATCCTCAGTCCTCACCATTCAGTCTATCAAATGAGCATCCATAAGTTATACATGGGACATCTCCTTTTTGTCCATTTCTAGTCCAAAAATGCGATTCAACAAGTGTATATTTTCAATTATCTCGTCCAGAGACTGGCCTTTGGTTTCATCACATCTCAAAGGCTGCATGGGACCATGAAGTAGCTTTTTTACCATACCCTTATTACTTAGCTTCAACAACTTCCTTGAGATTATCCACATTATAAACGCGGGTTGTTTCAAGATCCATGACACATGAATACACGTTTCTTGGAACTAATGTAGGGTATATACCGCAATAACGAACACTAACGGATATGCTTAATCTCTGAAAGGCGTGTAATCACTTTCAGATCAAATCAATTTGGCGGTTCTACCAAATTATTCAATCGGATACAATTCAGAGAATGAGAATTTTCTGTATGTGTTTATCTGAGATATAATGAACCAGTAGAAAATATATGACCAAATAAACCGTATATAACAATGATACGGGATAACTGCCAAAGCAGTTTTAGGGTTTCCAGGTTGTCAAATTTTGTCCCTCAATTTCCGAAACTTAATTTCTGAGGAACAACACTTCAACAGAATCAATGACTTCAGCAGAATCCATTGTATTTCAGCAGAAACACAACTTCAGTAGAATCCATTGTATTTCAGCAGAAACACAACTTCAGCAGCAATTTTACAAAAGCAACACAGCCGACCCCGCAAGGGGTTTTCTGCGCTACCGAGTGCCCGGACCCCGTCCCTTAGGGGCTTCGCCCCTAAGATCATAATAAAATCAAGTAGATGTGCACTCCGCACCTCCAAACCTAAATGATGTATTATCATGATAAAATTGGTCAAACAAGTTAATCCAATTACACTAAAATATCCAACATTCCTCCCCTATTTTAGTGCAATCCTTGATTAACTAAAACAAGTAATCTCAAACAATCAAACTTTTGCATAAATGAAATGTCGTGACGATTGAATTTCACATTAGTACATTACACATTCCAAATATTCGAATTTCAGGGTGTCGCTTAGGATTGAACCCTGGGAATTCAATATGAATACTACGAATAATGTACACAAAACTTTACATACATAGTAGTTCTATCTTGACACATGTTTTACTAGCCTATGTCCTTATCCTTCATAAGCATGTCAAAGCCAAGTCACAGCTTCTTGAAGCGGCTAAACTTCATGCTCATATAGGTAACTCTTTTAGTCTTGCACCTACAATGCAATTTGTCAAAAGAGCTATTAAGAATATATACATTCAACCTCCCTAACTTGTAGGTCTGAACACATACCTTGGGATGATTCTTCTAATGTGTTCCAATCTCTAAATATTAAGCCTTCCACATTGAATTCAGACCTAGCCATACTAGGTGGGAATTGGGTATCTTGATATCGAGATTCTGATGGACTTTAATCCCACCCCTATAGCCGAATTTTTCACGAGATCTCTATTCAACCCTTTGGTTAAATGATCGGCTAAATTGTGTTGTGTTTTCACAAACACCACAGATATCACACCATTCGTGATAAGATCACGCATATGCTATGTCTAACACCTATGTGTCTAGACTTCCCATTATATACTTGACTGTAAGCCTTAGCCAAAGTAGCTTGACTATCACATCATGAGAAATAGATGATATCGGTTTAGGCCACAATGGAATTTCATAAATTAAGTTCCTTAGCCATTCAGATTCTTTACCAGCCTGCCGCTAATGCCACAAACTCAGATTCCATTGTTGAATCAGTTATGAAAGTTTGCTTCTTAGATGCCCAAAGAAATGGCACCACCTCCAAGTAGGTATACCCAACCGTTGTGAAGAATGATCTTCTTGATTGGAAATCCAACTTGCATCTAATAACCTTCAAGAACGAAGGGAATCCAAGATAAGTCAAACCATAATCCATTGTTCCTTTCAAGTACTGAAATACTCTATTAATTGCTTGCCAATGGATTAAACCTGGATTGTGAGTATATCTACTCAACTTTCCAACAGAAAGGCTATATCCAGTCTAGTACTAATCATGGCATACATGAGAGATCCAATAGCCCTTGAATATTCAAGTTGATTCACAGCAACACCTTTATTAGGCACAAGTTTTGTTGTGGGATCCATAGGAGTACCTATAGGAGAACAATCTTCCAGATTAAATTTATCCAACATCTTCTCAATATAATGTGATTGAGAGATAGTAATGCCATGTTCTCCACGTATGATCTTAATGCCAAGAATCACATCAGCCTCCCCATGTCCTTCATCTCAAACTTAGAGGACAAAAACTCCTTAGTTGTATCAACTTGATCTTGGTCAGTACCAAAGATCAACATGTCATCAACATACAAGCAGATGATTACTCCTTTACCGAAGCATTAAACTGCTGTATACACACTTATCTGCTTGGTTTAATGCAAAACCATTAGACAAGATAACATCATCAAATTTCTGATGCCACTGCTTGGGAGCTTGCTTCAAGCCATAAAGAGATTTAACCAATTTACAAACCTTATTTTCGTTACAGTGGCATGACAAAACCTTCGTGTTGTCTTATGTAAATCTATTCATCCAATTCACCATTCAGAAAGGCTGTTTTAACATCCATTTGGTGAATTACTAGATTATGTATAGCCGCAAGTGCTAACAATAATCTAATGGTGGTAATCCTAGCAACAGGAGCATAAGTATCAAAGAAATCAATACCTTCCTTTTGTCTAAAGCCTTGGATAACCAATCTGGCTTTATACTTGTCTATGCTTCCATCCACCTTCATCTTCCTTTTGAAGATCCATTTACTATTCATTGGTTTAAAACCGGTGGTAAATCGACGGTTTCCAAGTATTATTGTGCATAATAGAGTCAATCTCATCTTGGATTGCCTCTTTCCAAAATGCAGCATCCCTTGAAGCCATAGCTTCATTGTAGGTCCTAGGATCTTCATCAACATTGAAACAATATTGATATTGAAATTGAATTTCATTCCTTGATCCTTCGACTAGATATAGTTGGAAATCGCCACCAAAAGATTTGGTTTTTCTTGCTCTTACACTCCTCCTAGGCTCAAGGCTCAGAGGAGAAGCAAATCTTGGTCGATGTACCAAAGTTACTAGAACTTGCAATCATGTCTGCATGTTTAGGTAAAGATGTAAACCTATCCTCATTGCCAAAATCAGCATCTCGTGACTCAATAACAGAGTGCACGGATACATAATCATTGGGTTCTATGACATAGAATCTATAGCACTTAGAATTCTCAGGGATAGCCATGAAAACACAATCTATACCTCTTTGACCTATATTATTTATTTTAGGATCAGTCAATCTTACCACACTCTACACCCCAAACTCGAGATAACTCGGTTTTGGTGCCTTTTTATACCAAAGTTCATAAGGGGTTATCTTGTTCCTTTTATTAGGAACTCTATTTAATAAATAACAGGATGTCAACATAGCCTCACCCCAAAATCCATCACTTAGGCCAGAATAGCATAACATGGAATTAACCATTTCTTTTAATGTCCTATTCTTTCTTTCAGATATACCATTTTGTTGAGGTGTATATGGAGCAGTGGTTTGATGTATTATACCAGAAGATTGAAAATATACTGGATCATAATACTCACCTCCCCTATCAGCGAAGTGTTTTATCTTCACACCATGATAAAGCTCTACTTCCTCTTTATAAATTTTAAATTTATCAAGAGCTTCATCTTTTGTATGACATAAGTAAACATAGCAGTATCTAGTAGCATCATCAATAAAAGTAACTACATACTTTTTATTACCAAGTGATGGAGTTGAATGAAAATCACACAAGTCACTGTGTACAAGTTCTAATACCTTAGAATCTCTAATGACATTCTTGGCGAAAGGTTGTCTAGTTATCTTAGTCAACAAACAAGTTTTACACTTTTCACCATTCAATTCAAAAGCAGGTATTAGACTCATTTTTGACATGTCTATCATTCTCTTGTAATGTACGTGTCCTAGTCTAGCATGCCATAATTCAGATTTACCACAATTATTGCTAGAACTAGTAGAAGCCATGCAAATAGAATTATTAATAAACGAAACATCCAAATTTAATTTAAACATGCCATTCAAATATCCAAAGCCAATAAAGGTTCCATGTCTTGACAAGATATACTTGTCACTTTCCAAGACTTGCTTGTAGCCACAATTATTTAATACAATACCAGATACTAAATTCTTACGAATTCCAGGTACATGCACAACATTGTTTAAAAGTAAAGAGTTTCCAGAAGTAAAGACTAGATTAACAGATCCTAGTCCTTTAATTGGTTCAGTTGCAACATTGCCCATCTTTAACATAGATCCATCTTCAATTGGCTTAAAGTCCTTGAACCATTGAAGATTTTTGCATACATGACATGTTGCTCCTGAATCCACCCACCATGATAAATCATCATCCTGCACATAGAATGTTTCAGAGATTATTGATACATAATAATTCTCAATAGAATGATCAGTAGTACTAAAACAAACCTGATTGCTTTCCGGATCCTGGATCCACTAGCACCAGCCTCGTTTTTACCTTTACCTCCACCCTTAGACCTGCAATCTTTCTTAAAGTGTCCGGGTTTTCCACACTTCCAACAGGTCACTTTTGGTTTCTTATCAGAACCTTTGTTGTTATTGCCTTGCCATTTTCATTTCCCTTTACCAGCCTTAGAGGATTCACCCTCCTCCACCATGTTCACAGAAGAACCAGCCATGGTTTTAGTACCACCAACAGAACCTTTCTCCATATCACGTATGGATTGTTCAATTTGGAAATGACTTCCAAGTTCAACTAGATTCAATTCTCTTCTTATGTTTCATTGTTTTTAAAATCCTTCCAAGAGGGGGGCAGTTTATCTATGATACTAGAGACATAAATTGATTCATCCATTTTCATATCATATTGCGCAAACTGTCCTAATATTCTTTGCAATTCGTGGTACTGTTCCATGACAGGCCTAGTGTCTATCATTTTATAGTTATTAAAATTACCAACAAGGAATTTCTTACTAGACGATCTTCCGCCATATACTTGGCTTCTAGGTATCCCATAATTCTTTTGCAGACTCTACGTTTTGATAAATATCAAACAAGGAATCAGACATACCGTTAAGAATATGACCACGACATATGTAGTCTGCGTTTTCCCACTTTGAACGATTACGAGTCTGTTCCAAAGCTTTCATTCTCAACACCTCAGGCATGGGGTACTCAGAACATACACCACTTTCAAATTCGTGAGATAAAAATGCATCTTTTTCTGC
Source organism: Chrysanthemum makinoi (assembly GCA_910596185.1). Lineage (NCBI taxonomy): Eukaryota > Viridiplantae > Streptophyta > Magnoliopsida > Asterales > Asteraceae > Chrysanthemum > Chrysanthemum makinoi. Next base: position 62,393,464 of record OU343222.1, on the reverse strand, counting down.
CATCTACGAAAATCCTGCCCAAAAACTTCCAACTTTGCAAACGCTTATTCATGTCTTTCACGAATCAGGTTCATCATCACTAATTGATTTGATCTTTGTAGGGTATATACCGCAATAACGAACACTAACGGATATGCTTAATCTCTCGAAGGTGTAATCACTTTCAGAGCAAATCAATTTGGCGGTTCTACCAAATTATTCAATCGGATACAATTCAGAGAATGAGAATTTTATGTATGTGTTTTTTCTGAGATATAATGAACCAGTTGAAAATATATGACCAAATAAACCGTATATAACAATGATACGGGATAACTGCCAAAGCAGTTTTAGGGTTTCAGGTTGTCAAGTTTTGTCCCTCAATTTCCGAAACTTAATTTCAGAGGAACAACACTTCAGCAAATCAATGACTTCAGTGAGAATCCATTGTATTTCAGAAAACACAACTTCAGAATCCATTGTATTTCGCAGAAACACAACTTCAGAAAGAATTTTACAAAGCAACACAGCTCGACCCAGACAGGGGCTGCCGCCCTTGGACCACTGCTACCAGGGGCGCCCCCGGACCCCAGTCTTAGGGGCTTCCCCCTAAGATCATAATAAAATCAAGTAGATGTGCACTCCGCACCTCCAAACCTAAATGATGTATTATCATGATAAAATTGGTCAAACAAGTTAATCCAATTACACTAAAATATCCAACAACTAATATATCAATAAACGTAATTTCTTTGGTCCATTACTCAGTGTTTCAAATTGCTCTTTGGTGACTCATAAGGTTGATAGACTATCTCAACATCCTTAAACTCTTCATGTATAGCAGACACTCTATCTTCAGATCTATTCACAACCATTATTTTCTACACCCTTTCGTGATTAAATGTTTGATCACAATTTTTCCCATTTTGCCTGCTTCAAACAACCAACACATCTACAGAAGAGTAGGAATGTTCAGGAAGCTTCATTTGTGCATCAACTGCAGCTGAACTGACCGAAACTGACCTTGAAAAGATATTTGTCTTTGTTCTAACCCCGTTTCCCTACTGTGATTGCGTTTGTGAATAGCCCGTTTATCTTCCTATCAAACAAAAGGACTCCTTATCTTTTCTACAACATGCTTTACTTGAGAGAATTTTGACCTTCACCAAGCACATGGAATCAGGTCTCAAAGATACTTCAAAACAGTTTACTCACGCGGTGAATGGTGCCCGAGAGGAGGTGTGTTACGCCAGAATGATGGCGTCAATGGCCTATTCACGAATGGCCTTTTTTCAACGTTACCACACTCGACATTAGAAATGAGCATAATGAAAGACTAGCAACTTTTTCTTTCACCAAGCACATGGAATCAGGTCTCAAAGATACTTCAAAATAGTTTACTCACGCGGTGAATGGCGCCCGAGAGGAGGTGTGTTACGCCAGAATGATGGCGTCAATGGCCTATTCACGAATGGCCTTTTTTCAGCGTTACCACACTCGACACTAAAAAAAATATTACCTCATAATGATAGCGTCAATGGCCTATTCACGAATGGCCTTTTTTCAGCGTTACCACACTCGACACTAAAAAAAAATATTACCTCATAACGTCACTGAGATAAGATAGTAATGAGGATAATGAAAGACTAGCAACTTTTTCTTTAAACCCACACTATGCTATCAAACTGATGTTATAATATAACTGATGGCCTATTAACACACTCGACACTAAAAAAAAAAATATTGCCTCATAATGATAGCGTCAATGGCCTATTCACGAATGGCCTTTTTTCAGCGTTATCACACTCGACACTAAAAAAAATATTACCTCATAACGTCACTGAGATAAGATAGTAATGAGGATAATGAAAGACCAGCAACTTTTTCTTTAAACCCACACTATGCTATCAAACTGATGTTATAACATAACCGATGGGAACGACTACATTCTTATTTATAAACATATAAAAATATTCCTCATTAACCGATGTGGGATAGACTCAAACCATTTATAATCATTAACTTACAATTATAAAATCCTCACTTAAAGCTCCATATCTCATTTATGCTATCATCCTCGAGGATGTAACTCGGTAATATGTTAACATTATTTTGCAAATCTCTAATGAACAGTGTTCAGAGTTTGTAAAAAGTAAAAACATATCTTCTTTCACCATAAAATTTCAATGTTGTCTTTGAGTTTACGGTTGCCTTATACAAAGTGCTTCGGTTAGTACTTTTGAGTGCAACTTCTTGGATAAAATTCTTATAGAATTGTAGTCACTTTTATCAAATATCTTACGCGTATCATATAGAAATTTTGAAACCCACATAATTTGGAGACATGTGTGATAGCACACTTTGCACACACTTACATACAACTCTAAAAATTCCAACTTATAATACGCTTGCGGGAAGACATTGTGTAATACATCGATGCTATAATGTTAACTATAGATCCGCAGGGGCCAATGAGGCGGCAAACCTTAATGTAACCATGCGTTAACGCTACCACATAATTGTAGTCACCTACATATAGATACCATTAATTTGAAAGTTTGTTGATAGCATATTGCACAAACTTTAAAGGGATCTTAATCGGTTCAACAAAACAAAACATTATACACAAACTTTAAAGGGATCTTAATCCAAAACATTATAACAACTGATAACAAAACATTTTTTCCATCAAGATTAAATTACTAACAGATTGCATCTAAGATTAAATTAATTAAAATTTAATGGAGTGTATTGGAAGATAAATTTTGGGGGGAAATGATGATTTACACAATAACGTTGTGGGACAAATGTCTTGACAAATTGTCAATCATTCGTAAATGTCAAACATCAAGAGTCTTAAAAGTTAGAATATTAGCATATGGCACCATTTCCTCCTTAGATCATGTTGAATAGATATATCATTTAAGACGTGTTTTTGTGTAAGTGGATATAGTCATGTAATTAATTGATGATGTAATTACAAGCCCAACTTTAAGAAAGTTGATACTTTTTAAGAGTATGATATAGGGATGAGCATTTCGAACCGAATCCCTAACGGACTGAACCGAACCGTACGGACTGTACTCAGATGAAACGGTACCGATTTTGAAATATGCGATACAGGACAAACGAAATAAGGTGAAAAATCGGGACCACTAATTCGATACGTGACCGGTACCAAATCGGAAATTCTCAAAAAAGCAGAAAAACCCGATTTCCTTCGGTAACCGATACCGGTATCGAATCCCGTTGGTACGGTACCGGTACCACTAATTTATGCTCGGGAAAAAATCAGTACTACTAATTCGGTACGGGACCGGTACCGTGCTCATCCCTAGTATGATGGGATGTACTATTAGAACGGGGTCTATCCCCTTAGACTGCCAAACACCTCATAGCGTGCCTGGCCCCTCCGTGCACTCGCCATTTTTTTTTTTTTTTTTTAATTTGATTTGATTGTGTATAGTTTATTTTGTGTGTTATATTTAATTTGTGTAGTGTTTTTATATGTATAGTGTATTTATTTGTGTGGTATATTTAATTTGTGTAGTGTTTTTATATGTATAGTGTATTTATTTGTGTGGTATATTTAATTTGTGTAGTGTTTTTATATGTAGAGTATTTATTTGTGTATTGTTTCCATTTAATTAAACAATAACAATAAAATATTTTATAAACTTTTTTTACGTTACTTTTTATAAACTTTTTTTATAAACCTTTTTTATAAATTTTTTGTAAACTTTTTTTATAAACTTTTTTTATATATTTTTTATAAACTTTTTTTATAAATTTTTTATAAACCTTTTTTATAAATTTTTTATAAAAAATTTATAAGAAATTTATAAAAAATTTATAAAAAAAGTTTATAAAATATTTATAAAAAAAGTTTATAAAAAATTTATAAAAAAAGTTTATAAAAAGTAACGTAAAATAAATATCATATAAAAACACTACACAATTAAAAACACTATACATATAAAAATACTACACAAATAAATACACTATACATATACCTAAACACTACACAATTAAATTTAAAAAAAAAAATGGTACAGCCGCATGTTGGGGGACCCACGAACTAAATACCCTAAAATGCTAGAGAGGGTTAATCTAAAAATTTAGCAACCGTCAAAATAACCCCACCCCATTATGATATATGATTAGAATATCTTTTTATCTTATTTACTATGTTGTTCTCCCTTGGATTATTTGCTACCCAAGATCTTACTTTCTGAAAATTAAGATTTACTTTTTCTTTGAGGGAGTAACAAAAATGATGTCATGCGGACTGATTTGAAAAACGAAATAGCTGGCTGGATAAACTCGATTGTCGCCCGTGGGGTCCCAAGCACCTTATTAACTCCTTGTGAGGCCTCTACAAGGCGTTAAGCAACATTAGAATACGGCCAGCCAGTGTACATTTGTGTTTTGATTGTAGAACAAATAAGTACAAACTCAACGATGAAGCAAACAAGAACACATCGCTCAGATGGTTCATTTGAAAAAATAACCATCCCATAAATTGACCAAGATAGGAACTCAAAACTTCGAAGGAAAGAGTTCGAGTTGCGCAACCTTTCCATCAAAGCTAACACATTCCCATCATGATCATATTAAAAAGAGAGCTGTCTCAATTGTCTAAATTCTTGTTTTTAAACACATCAAAAGTTTGACCATTGATCGATGTGGAACAAACTGAGGTCCTTTTCTAAGTATTAATAATCTTCTCATTTCAAACACCCCATAATATATCTAATATATCTCTAACAAGATTTTATTGATGGTACTCGATAATATGTTACAAATTTCGAAAATCTATATTCATTTGTGTTCAAAGGTGTGTAAAATTTTACTCCGTATTTGTTAATTAACATTTAATAATATGTAAAAATTGGTTACATTAATAAGTGCGAAAAATTTGAGAACAATTTCACACTCATAATTGTATTAAAAAAAATTCACTGTTTTAACTGTGAAGAAATCTAATAAATGTTCACATTTATAGATGTGAAAAGTGTGTAGAAATTAGATGCTATTAATTTCCACACTTAATAGTGCATAGAAAATCTCCGCTAAAAGTGTAAACGTTTTTTATAGAATATAAGTGTGAAAAATCTATAACAAAATTACCACAACAAACACTTTTCACACTCCATTACAACAATAAACACTTTTAAAATATTTTACCAAAATCTACATTTCGAGCAAATGATATTGCCCGTCATTTACATTTGCTCGTCCGACAAAAAAAGACAAAATTGTATCCCATGCTAAAGACCAAAAAGCTAGCGAGTGTAGACCAAAATATATCATTTGCTCGCTACATATCTAACATATTTAAATCATACACAAAAAATAGACTTGCAAAGTTACCACAGTAAATCATACAAAAAAAGGACATGCAAAGTTACCACATATCTACCATATTTAAGGACCTGCAAATTTTCAAAAGAAAATGGGTGGTGTGCTAAAATACAATGAAAACAGCGAGCAAAACCCTTTCTCGCCCTTCCATTTGCTCGCCAATTTTCAAAAGACAATCGGTGCTAAAAGACCGTGAAGATAGCGAGCAAAATCCCTTCATCGCCTTCCGTTTGCTTGCCTATTTTAAAAGACAATGGGTGCCAAAAGACAACGAAGACAGCGAGCAAAAACCCTTCCTCGCCCCTTAGTTTGCTCGCTTGGTCGATTCTGTAATCCTCATCTCGATGGTTCATTTTGGTAATCGTTATTCAATAATGGTCATTTAAAAAATTCTCTCAAAATCTATTGTGTTACAAAACAAAATTCACACTTATTATGTTATTCCCTTGGATTATTTGCTACGGAAGATCTTTATGAAAAATAATATTTACTTTTTCTTTGAGGGAGTAACAAAAATGATCGTTATGCCGATTGATTCGAAAAATGATGGAGTTGGCAGGATAAACTCGATTGTCGCCCGTGGGTTCGCAAGCACCTTGTTAACTCGTTGCGAGGCCTGTCGAGGGCGTTACACAACATTAGAATACGGTCACCCCGTGATATTAATAGTATTTCCCTACTTTTATACGTAGTTATAAAGTGTGCATTGAAATCAATATGAGATACTTGATAATGGGGTCGTGTACGTAATCATGTTGATATATATCTAGTTCTATGCAATTTACTTTTCTAAATATTAATAATCTTCTCATTTCAAACACCTCACTTAATTTGACACCCCGTAAGTTTGTTGTGTGAAGTTTTGTTGAACTCGTGAAGAACTTTGTACCAAAATGATTTCTCCTTTTGGTCATTTCTGAGTTGACTATCCTCAAAAACGCCAACATAACACTCGGCTAATAACGTTTCCTCCTCCGGTGTTCAACGACTATGAGGTTGTGTCAGGTATGTCGATTGTGGTACGTTTTGCGACTCCTTTTCATTTTCTTCGTGGTTTTCTTGTGGTGGTGGCATCGATTGTGTTTGTTGTAATGGTTGGAATTGTGGTGGATTTTGTTAAAGATTTTAAAATTGTTGGTTAAGTAGTCGTTGTTATTGAAATAGTTGTTGATGAAATAGCTGTTCGGGGGTGTATGACGGCATAGAGTATTGGCTACCAAACGGAGGAAAATTAAGATGTCACGAGGAAAATATCGAATGTTCGGATGAAGGTGTAGGAGGGGTTAACTCTTTCCAATATGTTTATCTTGGTTAACTGTTTTAAACACACATCATTATCATGTAAAGTGGCTGAATAACATAAATTATTATTTCCAATCATCTTAACGGGACAACATGCACAACTTATTTTAACCATGCATTATCCACCGTTGTTTTCAGAAGCTCCAGTGGCATTCTTGCCAAGCCTTCGTCGTCATAGCCACTATGCTAACATATTATCAAGTTACATACTCCTCAACGAAATATTTTTAAGATCATATTATGTGTCTAAAAATAGATCTAATTTAAATGGAGTATGAAAAGCCTCAAAGTGAGGTGTTTGAAGTGAGAAATTAATGAATAAATGGGTTGCGTTTTTCCACATCGATGAGCTAGCAAACTTTTGATGTGTTTATTAGATTGTGGAGTAAGAGGGTTGCAAACCCATCAACATTGGATCATGTATCCTTGTTAAACACCTTGTTCTCAAGACGTAGGAATAAGTTCTGTACGCATCCCACGACGGATGCGCAACAACGCATACGGTGCACGTTTAACAAATTAGGAATCAAGACACTTGACTCCTTGATATGATATTTACAGTACGCTGCATATCACACCATACACGAATATGATAAAACATACTTAGAAATTATGTTTTAAGTACACCATGAATTTCACACACTGTTATGAACTTCATATATTATCCGCACTTATACAATAGTTTGGTTCTTAGACAATACACACGTTTTTTATGGAAAGACAAGTAACTAAGGGCAAATATTATAAGTCGCAACACCATTCAACAAAAATAATGTTCCATTAAGTACCAAGCGTGCTTATAAAACGATGTTTACTTTACAAGTCACTACCTACATACTATTACAACGTCTATGTTAGGAATTATAAAATTCCATAGTAAAAGAGTCGGTCACCCCAACTATTATCTAGCATAAGTTAGCTCGTAGACATATAGTTATTTACGTTATTTAGTAGTTTATTAGTTAATTTGTAGCGTAGCTTAGTCTAGTGTAATACCGTGGAGGAAGGACGGGTCTTTACCCACTGTATACCTCATCCACAGGCCGATAGGAGGTCGTGTTATTTTGTAAGTATAAATACCCCTTCCATCCATGGAAGGGGTGTGGCTTCTTTGAATAAACCTTTCACTTTTCTAAAGCAACTCTCTTCAAGGAACCTCCTCTCAACTCTCTTCATCTCTCTAATGGCTTTCTTGTTTAATCATTGTCCTAGACCACCCGAATCATTAAACAACATAAATATTGGATCCTAACAATTGGTACCAGAGCCAAGGTTATGTTGTCCTTGATGATTCGTATGGTTTTTTGTTATGCGGTTTGTCACGATTCTATGGTGCGGGCTGTTTTGTTGCATAATGTGTTTTTGATGTGGATAAGTTGATGATTGTGGCGGTTCAAATTTGTTTGTTATTAGTGGTTAAACTGTTTTTTTTTGAAAACCCTTGTTTTAAAACGTAATACTTTTTGGTGAGAAAACTACTTGGTAATTTTCATGGTGTCAAGTTCATAAGCAGTTTTGATGATTGTATTGATTCTGGTTTCATATCAGTTACATGATCTTTAGCTGGTTTTTGTTATGTCTGTTGCGGTTTTGACTCTGCTGATGGTATTTCTTCAAAGCGAGTTGGTCATTATTTTTTAAAGGCGAGTTGTTTGAAACAAATGTCCAGATTCAATGTTCAAAATGCGAGTTGACATTGGTCAATGCGATTTGACTTTGGTAAACTGCGAGTTGTCACTGAGTCTGAATGCGAGTTGCTAAAATGTCAAATGCGTGTTGGTATGGTCAAAAGCGAGTTAGGTATTGGTTCAGTTTCATGCGAGTTACTTAACTCGCATTTGGTTTTATTGCACTTTGCTATTGAGCGAGTTGCTATTGATTTAATGTCAAAAGCGAGTTGTCATGCTGCATAAATGTAATGAAGCGAGTTGAGTGTTTGAAATAAAGTGACTTGTCTGGTTTCTAAAGTTGAGCCTATAATACACCTTGACTATTGAGTCAAGATGCGAGTTTAACTCATGACTCATGACTTCAGTACTAAAACACCATCATCAGACTCAGACAATAACAACAATCATACAATCAAGACTACATCAATCTTACTACGTCATTCTACAAACGAGCTCTCTACATCAGCAGATTCAATATCATATTCAACATCCAAAGTTCAAAACAGAAATTTAAACAAGAAATAATCTACATCTCAGATTTATCGAGTGACTTGCAACTCCTAACCGACCTTTACAAGATCATACACTCGAATTAATCCATCATCGATATTGAGAATGAAAAGTAAGGAAAAATAAATAAACGATCTCAGTTTCTTTGTGGGATAGTGATTACTATATGACCATTCTTTTCAGATCCATAACACCACAAATATTAACATCATTGATCACATGGGTTCTTGATAATATCCGAAACTCTAAAAAAGGATGATAACAAGAATATTATTTCCTTTTCTTAGTTCGTACATAAGCTTACTCTTATTCAATTCGCGGTCTTAAGAGGTGGTTCATATCAAATCCTTTTCTGATTTTAATAAATATCCGAATAGATTATAAGAATAACAAGTTAACCATTATGTTAATTGTTTTCTTTGCATTCGTTCAAGCACAAGTCAAGTATTTGGATTATTTACCTAGATCTTACGGATTGATCTCAAAGCCGTCTCCATCTCTTAGCCATCCCTGTGGCTGTCACGATGTAACTCAAAGCCATCCCTGTAGCCACGATAACGAGCCTCAAGCCAACCCTGTGGTGAGGTCACCTTGATAGAAAGGAGAGAGGCGGATGATATTAAAGGGTTACATTAGGGTTTGAATGATAAGTGGGTAAATGGGAGTATTTCTGTGAATGGGGGCGGACAGTTTGTTGAAGCAACTTAGGGTTGCAAGATTTTGTGATATCTGTGACTAAGTGAGTACTTATACTCCTTATAGTTAGGGTTATTGGTTTATTGGATCCGAAATTTATATGGGCCGGATTTGAGTCTTCTGTTGGTGGATCAGAAAGTGTAGTTCACGTGGGCCGTATAGTAACTTAAAGGCACGAACTTGGTTTGTAGATCATGGGCCTATGAATCTGACTAAATTGTATGATGGGAATTGATGGATCAAGCGTTATTAATTTTACATATGGCCGTATAATCATGTATATTGGATTTGCTTGATATTCGGACAATACACTTCAATGATATTGGATGAAACTGGAACAAGTGTAGATGATATTAGTCTTGGTATGATTCTTATGGATCATAATATGGACTACGGTTTGATGCGTTTTGATAATATTTGCTTAAAAAGGTGGGGTGAGTGTATGAACCGGTCATGGGCTTAAAAGATGCATTGTGTAAGTGGGCTTGAGTTATTGGTTCTGAATGATTATACTTTTAATATAGACCGGGTATAATAATCTCATGGGCTATTGGTGAAAGTGAAATGGACCGGACTTGATGGGAAAATTGTGTTGGAATATACTTAGTTAATGAACACATTTCGAACACCTAGTATTGCTATAATGATGATTTGGACCAAGACATCATGTGGGCGCAACATATATGAAGATTAGGTTCGTTAAGTGCGGGTTGAATTGAACTGGATCCGATGGTCGTTTTTGTGAGATTGGATCGGGCTGGTGTTGTATATGTGATGACTTGGATCTGGAAAATGGTCTGATGGGCTGGATCATGAGATCTGTCAAGTGTGAGATTTGATACTGTGATTTTTATGAGATTTGAGATTTGACGATATGAGTTGATGAGATAATGAGATTCGTTATGAGGTTTGATACTTTGGTTTATGCATTATCACAGAAAATATTTTGACACGGCTTGAATTGATACTGGAACTAAGGTGACTACGGGATTGTTTGAGTTTGATATTTCTTATTTGAATGTGAAGTAAGGTTTTCCTGACGCATTTACTTATTTCGTCTTCCTTCTTTCTACCCTTCCGCGAAGATGACTTGTTTGGGCTTTTGTTGAGTGTGATAAAGACTTGGCTATTTAATTACGGTTGTGACTCTTTCTCGCTTAACTCACAACGTAACTATCACTTCGGTGTCTCACACAGTTGAGAATATGTCAAGAGGTTTTGTACATTGGGTACACCGTTTCTTCTTCACAAGGATTAGTACAAGTTTAAGTAACAAAGCTGGGGAATTTCACTTCATGATCAAGTTTGGCATATCGGGTTTACTTCTTCATGTGGTCACTGCAATTGCCGACAGATTGAGTGAATGATGTATTTACCATAGTGTTTACAGGATGGTTGGTGATATTGTTGATGTTGGATAATGAACCGTTGATGAACCGCTGCATGTTCCCCTAAAACAGATATTCACCTAAACCAAAGTTGTCATAATTCTTTCAAGCTGACATTGTTTACGGTTTTGTCTTGATTTTGTAAAATCCCGCGAAAGAACCTATTTCTCGGTTTAAATCATAGACTTGTAAAATCCCGTGACAATGGAAATATCCTGGTAATAGTAAAGTGCATTTCCGGATCTATCGTACGGTTTACTCTTGGTTTTGTAAAATCCCGTGAAAGAAACTATTTTTCGGTTTAAACCATAGAGTTGTAAAATCCCGTACTGATGGAACCATTCTGGAGAAATGGAAAGTGTATTTCGGGATCTTTTTTGATGCTGGTGCTACGGTTTCTACTTCAAAGAAGGGATAAAATGGTGTACTTCATAAATTGGATGTGTGTTTGGATTTTTGTCATGGCAGTTTGGTTATTACATGGTTTTACGGGGTTATGTGCTTTTAACCATGGTCGGAATGAAACCATTATCATAGTTCGCTTAAAATGTCAAAGGAGGCTAGATTTGAGCTTTTAACCAAGAAGATGTGACAACGGAGTTAATTCACTATTGTTTATTTGAGGTTGAAGTGAAATATCACGGGCGAGTGTACTTAGTATCTGAAGGTATCGGGGATGGTTGGCTGAAGATCCTTCATGATCCTTGTTCGAGCTTATTATTAAAAACGAAGACTTGGAAATCTAGTTATTATTGGGTGTCTTTTACCTTTTCTTTTACTACTTGGGGGAATTGGGCTCATACCACCACAAAATAACTATCACTTTAAGGAGTTACGCTTGTAGTGCTCGGTCACATTGAATTGTGGATTTTCAAGAGGTGATGTATGTCTATTACTTGATGGTTGGTTGGATGAAGAGTATAGAGTACTTAGAGATTCAATGGAGGATGAAGTCTCGGCACCTCTCTTTGTTACATATGTGCAAGTTTAAGTCACGAGTTCGGGTAGTTTACTTCGTGGTCAAATTAATTATATCGGGTTTTCTCCATCAGCTGTCATGACAAATAGCCTACTGAATGATAATGGGGTGATTACAAGTTTGCCAAGAGTAGATGAAAAGAGAGAGATAATGACGTATGAACACAACAGTTCATGCCTCGTACTCTAAAGGAAAGAAAAGTGTACGCTTCAGTGCGCTTTATCTTCTGAAGAAGAGAAATCTTCTTATGACGTATGAACACTACAGTTCATGCCTCGTCCTCTAAAGAAAAGAAATGTGTACGCTTCAAGTCGCATTATCTTCTGAAGTAGAGAAATCTTCTTATTATGACCATTCTCATCAACATGCTTCATGCTTTTTCCATGTGCTTTTGATTATCAAGTGAACCGGGCTACTGTTGATTGTTTTCTTAATTCCACTTGCTCAACTATAATGACGATGGCGACATCATGTGCTAATTTTACAGGGGAGAAGTGTGAATAATAATTATGGATGATTTCACTTATTTAGTCAAGAATGGCATCTTCATGCAATTTTGAGGGGAGAAGAAGTGTGAATTTTTTTTGCATTGTTGATTGGTATTTTGAGAATATAAATGGTCATACGGCTCTAAACTCATGTAAGAACCGAGCTTCTTATTATCGGGTCATCTTCACATGGAGTTTTTCTCTCTAAGAGCGTGAGGTTGACATCTTCACCTGATTGATGAGTTTATCGACAAAGTGATTCCGGTTAATGCTTCAACGATACATCAACATGATGATTCAACGATCTCTCGTTTGTTTGATGATTGGTAGTTTGGTGTTACCATCTTATGTGTTCAAGTATGCCGATTACTAATTTCCTTGATGAACATCTTCTGTTCTTGTTTGATTGGGAGGGATTTTAGTTAAGGGGATTTGCAAGATGTAAGTTGATTGGGAGGTTTTTTGGTGATGTTCTTGTTTTTGGTGAGTTGAAGATGTTAACTATCTATTCCCCAACTGGACAATCTTGAAGAAGGTCGAGTCTTCAGTCGGTTCTACATTCTCTACTACATGTTAGAAGACTAAAGACGAGTTGCATTTAACGATCTAAAAACTTCTTCTTAACGGACATTTATCAAACAGATTGTCGGTTTAGGGGAGAGCACTAATTGGGAGAGTGTTATAAGTCGATTCAATCCCCAATTAGACTTGCACATTATTCAAAGATGTTGATTCTCACAAAGACTTCAAGCGATCTTCTCAAAAAAATTTCAAGTATTTGGGCATTCAAAGAGTTGCCGATTCCAAGTATCAAAACCGAAGGGGAAGGAGTCAGCATCTAAACGCGAGTAAACTTGATGTACTTAATAGTTCTAAGAAATTGAAGATATCCCGGGAAGACAAATGTTATTACCGCAGAAACTCAAGGTTTGACTCATGGCGAGTAAACTTGATGAACTTAATTCTTCTAAGTGATTGAAGATATCCCGAAAAAACAAATGTCATGACCGCAGAGAAACTCAAGGTTTTACTCATCAAGGCGCTTAGTGTTAGTATTTCAACTACGTAGGGGAAGTGATGTTAGAGAAAGTTTCTGAAGATAAAAGAGGTACACTAGTGTGGTGATTTCATGGTATCGCATGATCGGGGAGAGATGTGTACATGGGGGCCAACCGCGTTTACTTGAGGGCTTAATCGCTGATTCGAGATATAATCACTTATTCCGAGTTGACATCCGCAGAGATTGTCATCCGCAGAGATAATCGTTACTTGGCCCGCTTCTTCAATGTTATCGTTATTCTTCCGGTATTGGTATACTTGATACTTGAGCTTCATACACGATCATCGGGAACAAAAATGTGAACATGGGGAGGTGTTCTCATTCCCCTCATGATGTGTATTCGGGAGAGCTCTTAGGTATTGGTGTACTTCGGGTTCTTGAGTTTCATACACGATCATCCGGGAAGAAAAATGTGAACATGGGAAGGTGTTTTCATTCCCCATGATGTGTTCGAGAGTTCTTGAGCATTATACAAAGAAACCGACTGCATCAATTCAACTACTTGGGGGAATTGTTCTCTTGACACCTTTTTGGAATGGATTGCTTCTGACTTCAGTGGTTGTAAAATTTGAGAAGATTATTTTATGTGTGGGATGATATTGTTGTTCTTTCATGGATGATATAACCCGAACGAGAATCTCGATTATCGGTCTTAAAAGGAGCAAAGGATTTATGATAATGGTGTGCTTTCTGCGGCACCGCTAAGCTTGAAATAGAGCTTCGATCTGCTCATCTAATGGATTTTCGTTTGGGGAAGTGCCAAAGTCTCACTTTCAGTTGGCTCAATTTCTCTCTTCGATTCAAGAGTCTTGGAAGCTTTGGTGGTGAATGTTTAAGAGATGATGACTTCTATCTTCTACAACGGAGCTGCTCGATATCCTTATCTCTGTATCGTATCATCATCTTCTTTTACTATATCATCTACTCTATCCTTGTATATATTTATTTAAAAACAAAATACAAAAATATAAAACCAACAAAAGAAAATAGAAAAATATAAAACCTTCAAAATCCATAAAAATCGAAAAATTTCAAAAAATACCAAAAATATGTTTTCTAAAGACATGTCTTCCGGTATCGATAACATCTACGGTCTTAGAAATGTCATTCAATAATGGCACGGACTTTAGATGAAGTTCGAGCAGAGGTGTAAATATTTCTTTCTAAACATGTCTCGAATTCAAATGGCTTACGCTATTTCAGATCAAACCAGCTAAAATATGGCTTGCGCTATTTCGTGACCGTAACCCGTGCTTAAATCTAATGGCTTGCTATTATTTCGATAGCAACCCTTCTTACAAGAAAGGAAAGTGCTGCGCTAAACCAATTTTCAAATGTTTCGTGCACTTATCCTAAAATATATGAGGAAAGTATGTCAAGGATCGTTCCTACACAAATGTTTTTCCGCTTAAAATTCTTCGAAAAAATATTTGTTGTATTTCAAAATGGTGGTAAATGAGTTGCTTGAAAAATCAATCGATCGAGTTTTCAGATAATCGCAGAAAACTCAATCGATGACTTCAGCGCTTTTAACCTTTTAAGAATAAGTCATTGATTGAGGGGAGAATGTGCTTTCAAATCATATCATCTAACAAGATTATCTTAATCATCCTAATCGGCTTATTATAAATACAATTGCCTATGTTTAAGGACTAGGTTTCTAGGATGTGATTATTAGGATTAGATGATTAGAGTTTGATAAACACATTATTCCCTTACCTTATATGATCGATTGATATGTTGTAGACTTTTATTAGTCGATTGTCGTTGGGTGATGTCACCACCATATATCTGTTTGTGTTCACTAACGTATGCATGTATATTGGTATATAAGAATGTTCCCGATCCGAATCCCACAATTGAAGATGATTGGATGCCGAAAGGAAAGGGTAACTATATCTTGGGTTGACAAATGAAGAAACGGAGCTTAATTGACTTCTATGGAGAGTTGGCATAAATGCAACGTAGAGGTCTCATCGCATCGGATGATTTTCTTCTAAGTGATTGAAGAAACGGAGCTTAATTTGACCGCTTGGTATTCAAAATGCAACGTAGAAGAAGTCTCAATCATCGCAGATGGTTTTTCTTCCAAACCCTACAAAGAACTACAACAGAAGCTTCTCAACCACTAACATATCTTTGTGCAGATAATCGGATGATACCATTTTTCTAAAACTTTGAAAAATATATTGTTTTGAAAATATATTGGACTAAATTTTGAAAATCACCAGACTTCATTTTATCAAAACTTAAGTCACTCAATTATCGACTTCTGGTCATCGAGAGGGGAGAGTGATTTAAAATTAAAATATTTTCAAACAATATATCTTCAAAAGAGTCCGTTTGTACGAAATTATGTGGTGATCTAAAGATTTAATGTTATGTCATGGTATGATTTTTCTTTGAATCAAGGTCTTTCAAAATGAAATTTTTCTGTTCTTGTTTGATTGTGAAATTGTTTTGTTTTACTCAAAAGATCTCTTAAAACAATCATACCTGACACTAACAATCTTTAATGTCTAAATCTGGTCCTTATTAATCATTTTCAAAATTAAATTTTGCCACGCTTTCCCTAAAACTTGTCTAAATAATTTAAATCAGATGGGATCACAAATCTCAAATGGTTTGATATTTGATCGGGAGAGATCGATTTAAATCTCAAATTTTTTTTAATGGAATTGGTTTTAGTCCTTTAAAGGCACTCCTGCCTCCATGTGCCAAACAATTTCAAATACACAATGCACATGTTGAGGAGGAGGATTTATCCAAAACCAAGATGAGTATTTAAACCTGGCCACATATTCTCCCATGTTTTCTAAACCGTATTAAATCACTTGGGATCCAAAATCTCAAAGGGTTTGATATTTTGATCGGGGGAGAATTTGTGATTTAATAATGAAATTTGATAAAAGGTGATGCTTTGATTTAATTGTGCAAGTCGCCTTCATATGTGCTAAACGCCAATCTCAGCATATATGAGGGGAGCAAACAAACTTTCGAGGTACGAAAGCTTTTTAAAGTGATTTATAAAGTACCTTGATTGAGTTTTAAAATGGTTTCTTAATGGCTTTTGTGATCGTGGATGTGCTTCAAAAGAACTCTTGTCTCTATGTGATAAAATGATTTCAAATATCCTATGCACATATTGAGGGGGTGAATTTTACCAAAGAAATTCAAATGGCTTTTTCTAAGGAAATTGTGATCAAGAAATTATTTCAAAGAAATTATTTCAAAGAACTCTTGCCTCCATTTGCCAAACAATTTCTAAATCATATGCACATGTTGAGGGGGAGGTTTTCTAAATGATCAAAACTATTAAGGTACAAAATGCTTTGATCTCGTATCAAAAGTACCTTGATTGTTTTTCCAAATGATTTTTTTATTGGTTTCAAGGAAGAATGAACTGTACCAAAAGACCACCATTTTATGCATGGAGTTATAAGGATGGTTAGGTTAGGTATTCGTTCCCACGATCCGCCAGAATCGGAGGGATCTACCCAGGGACAATCCACTAGATAGTGTAGAGTCCTTAGGTATATTGAAAAAGGAGAAAAGTGAGATATGGGAAGAGTGCGGATCGAAACAGAGCTAGTAATCGAATAAACCCAACAAGGTTCTAGTTATGAAGTCTCGTAGCAATCAAGGGGTTGAAGAATGAAAAGAAATGAATATGAAAAAGGGTGAAAAGAAATAGCCCTCCAATAATTCAACCTTAGGGCGAAAAACCGTTCAATACATATGCTAATGGTGGTTACTAAGGTAACACTGGTATTGAAGACAAGACGTCATGGACCAAATGACGACCGCACTAAACTTCCCAAAGCTACTCAAGTTCCTCTTAAAAGGGCTTGTTTCATTCTCACGGGAACCTACATAATCTATCGACTTTCTCTTAGAGATTGTTGATATTGAAGAAGGAGACCCTCTCCCTAGTCTCCGGCATAGGAACCAAATGTGCACTATTGAGTCTAGAGCCAAGAGATCATCCACAATATCTCATTAGGACACAAAGTTATTGAAGACTTGCTGTTTCACACAATGTGGAAAGTAAGAATATAATTAAGAGTCCTACGAATTATCCTTGTGGTATTGCCGAACATCTCGAAAGTGATATGCATACATATTCACAATGAAGATGGAAAGCCTTCTCGAGCCAACATCAAACAAGCTCCTGGTAGGTGGCATGTGAGATCTATTCTATAGATCAACCATGTGACAACTGGATAGAACGATGGGGCGATTCACCGTGAATCAACCTTGGTCCAGAAATGGATTGACCGATGCTTTTGAAAAACCGCTCGATGTGCAAATCTTCTTTTCTCTAGCACATCGAATGTGTATTCATTTTCAAACTCAAAAAGTATCTCTAATTGAAAAATACTTTTGGAAAACCGCTCGATGTGCAAATCTTCTTTTCTCTAGCACGCCTAATGTGTACTCTTTTAAAATACAAAAAGTATTTTGATTGAAAATTGATCTTTCTCATAAAACCTTCGTCGTATTGCAAAACTCTTTCTTCTAAGCAATACGCATTGTTTTCAAATCATTTTTCATCAATCCGAATCTCAATTCGCCGTTCACTCAATTCGTGTTGTCTTCTTTGAGACGCTCCGGTTTGAGAGAACGGCTAGAACAACTGCGAAACCCTCGCAAGGAGATTCTTAGGAATCCTACCGATCACAGCAAGACTTATACTGTTCAACGGGGAACCGTGGGCCGTGTACTCAATTCAACGAAAGTGATCAAAGACACTTTCGTGCGCTTTATTGCTAATCGTTGATGCGTACATTCCCCGACGATTGCAAATGATCGTAATTGAGGAGTCAATCCAAAGCCGCATGTTCACAGCAACCACACTTATTTGAAGAAATCATGACTGGTGCATATCTACATAACCCGTTCTCGATATTTTTATACTATGCTTCGCTACGCCGCTGCAAATATCATGAACCAGTAAGGCTTCCGCTACTCGGATGGAAAGATGTCATGATTCAAAAGTGTGAGCATGTCGGTTCGAAAGTCACAATTTCACATGATGGCAACACAATAAAGGGTGATCCAGAGATTTACTGTGGATGATGATCTCAATGAAAGCTCAAAGATCATCAAAGATGTGGATCAGTTAAAGGCCTCCACTAAAAGTACAAATCAATGCGGATTTTGAAGAATCGCTACTAATGCACAAAGTTTACGAAAATTGAAGAATTCAAGTCTACGAGCTCAAGACTGAAGATTAAATAGAATGCTAGGATTCAAAATGTATATCATGGGTGACCTCCCTTGGGGAGATTGTTAGAATTATAAAATTCCATAGTAAAAGAGTCGGTCACCCCAACTATTATCTAGCATAAGTTAGCTCGTAGACATATAGTTATTTACGTTATTTAGTAGTTTATTAGTTACTTTGTAGCGTAGCTTAGTCTAGTGTAATACCGTGGAGGAAGGACGGTCTTTACCCATCTGATACCATCCAGGCCGATAGGAGGTCGTGTATTTGTAAGTATAAATACCCCTTCCATCCATGGAAGGGGTGTGGCTTCTTTGAATAAACCTTTCACTTTTCTAAAGCAACTCTCTTCAAGGAACCTCCTCTCAACTCTTCATCTCTAATGGCTTTCCTGTTTAATCATTGTCCTAGACCACCCGAATCATCAAACAACATAATATTCACGATCCTACAGTCTAAGAGACGAATTTCCTTCACAGCTTGCAGCGTCTCCAACCTCATTCAACTTCTTCAGTAGGTCGGAATCTTGGCGCGATACCGTGGCAACACTAACCGGTATCCCATCGACTGAAGATGGGCCGCAATACCGCAAGACAAAATGCCTTACCTTTAATCCCTTCCTTTTGGCAAGTCTTGTAGCATGCGCCCAACAACCGCTTCAAGGGCACCTTCTCCAAAGCAAAGGGATTCAAGATATCCTTGGGCGAGCAAATATTGGCACTTGAGTTGAGATTCATCGTTTCTAAAATGGTCTAGTCGCCTTCCGCATCTTCCCCAAGATGTCGAGCTAAGGTCACCGCATAATAACCCCTATCGGATAATCCCCGTCGCCGCTCTAACTCGAAATCATGGGAAGCTCCAATGCCTTCATCTTCCATAGCAGCCACCGACTCATCATATGATCGCGATTATACCCGGGTACCTTATCGGCAGCACCTTCAACAACTTTGCCTCATGAAGCTCCTCACAGCCTACTGCTTTACCCCGCCAATGCACACTGAACCACTCCCCCAACGCCCACTACTTCTTCGACTCCAATGTACCGAAAAGAAGTCGCATACCATGGCCAATGAGCCACCTGCCAAGGCCGAGATTGTAGATAGGAGCTGAGGATATAACTCCTCGCCATACTCAGCCGAAGCCACAGCTTCATCTCCCTGCGCTCCAATGCACCGTCACGTGGCACCAAAGTTTTCCAATTGAGGACAACTCTTCCTTGCTCTTCCGCATACTGCACGAAGCCTTGTACCCTGACGACTCAACATGCCTTGGCTTATTTGACCCATCACGCCATCTCTTCAACCAGCTTTGGGCATACGCACTAAGGCCCTCTGCTTCAACCTTGGCACCAAAGCTACCGCTACTATAGCGACGCAATTTTTGATCCTTTTGCGCGCTTTGACTGCCTTCCTCGTAAACCTTAGCCTTTAGCTCTAACTAGTGAAGCTTGATGCGTACCGCCGCATCAACTCCTCAACAAGTCGTTCTATGGGCGCATCCCCCGCCGCCAATGGCTCGGCCGTTTTGCTGTCCGCTCGGAGAACTCGAACGCATATGACTATCTCTGGGGACGACTCCAGACCGTTCAAACCTCGCACACAAAAAGGGAATTATTAATTTCTCGCATAAACAGGAGATGCGCAAAAGACTTTGAAGACATTACTTATTGCGGGCCAGCTGTATCAGCAGAGGGAGGAGGCGACGCAACGTCACTTGATGATGACTCCACCGTTAGGATAACGCTTTCTTTCCTCGATGAGCTTGCGCCCCCCTCCGGTGATCTCGCTTGCTCAACAAGGGATCCTCTTCCTCCTCTTCCTCCATGTGCTCCGCCATCGCTACTTGTGATGGTTGTGCCACCGGGACGGTATTCTCGTGTTGCACGCTGCAAGGGGTCGCCTGGCGACTGATGAGCTAGCCCCTACTTCTCCCACTCCATTTCCACTCAGACGCCAGCAGAGCCTCTAGAATAGGCTCTTCTCCTCTTTCAACGGGCGCACCCCACAAGGACTGCAAGGGCTCGCCAATCTCACAAAGGCAAATAGATCCATTTCTGCGCCACAGAAGACAACAACAAACAAGTTATTATAATTACAATGGAAGAAGAAAGGATTACATTACAAAAGTTAAGGAATGCAAAGGACGAGCACCCACCTCGCCATCATCCGCGCCAAGAAGATTGGAACCTCCTCGTGACTACCAAAATAATTGCGGCTAATGCCCATGTGCACCAAAAATTCCTCAAGGTAGAACCGATGGGGATGCGATTGGTGTTTATTATATCCGATCCTCCACATTGTACGCATCCAGGGAGGGCCATCCTTGGCGGTGTACTCGGTGTAAAATCAAAGCCGATGGGAATCACGCGCTGCCTACCCGAAAAATGTTTCTCTAATTCCTCAAGCATCTAATTTTTCAAGATAACACCGGCCAAAGCTTAGGATACCACCCGCCAACCGTTTTGTGTGGTGTAAAACGGAATAGATAGACGGTCGGTTAATTGCCAATAATCGGCAATTTACCCTCAAAATTGTGATTTTAGCTGCACCTATGCAAAGGTACCGATATATACAAACGATAGTAGTTAATACGTCATCAAAATAGCGATATGGGCACACGCTGATTTGCGAACTCAAGAAACGATATATACCCCTATTTTCCCTTCAGGAAGTCCGCAATGGACGCTTGTGCACTCTAACTCCGGATGCACCGAGGTATATAATAATCGGCAAACTCTAGAAGTTCGCCCCGCGAGTTATTTCGGATGTGAAATCGATAAACCTCGAACCATGGTGTCTTTTTATATGCACACGCCGTTACCTTTGAAGTATTACGGTTTCTTGCCGAAAGTAAGCTTTTTAATGGTAGAAATGTATTTTTACTGGATAATCACGCAATAAGCAGCGGATGGTTATATAAGTCCCCTCATCCACGCGATGACTGACACGTGGATTCCACTATCTCTACTTGAGTGGCTAGGATCTACTGAGGTGACGTGGGTACAGTTACTTTCCCCCGATTTACGAGGAGTCCATTTTAAATATTATGTCTAGATACAACGTGTATCTTTCAAGGCAGGAAGCCTGTTTAGCTTCTTTGCTACGCTTCACAGTTTTTTATTCGTTGCAGTTATTAGTCTAGCATCCGCACTGCCACCGCGCGATACTAGACCTGGGGACATGATGACGTATAGTCTACATTCGGGTCATGAACCCGGCCAATAACATTACTAGCGAATAAGCCCAGTACGCATGGGCTAAACCAGTAACGGTTTGGGCCCACGAAGGCCCAAACAAAGTTATTTATGGTTTTGGATATCGGGTATCTCTCATGGAACGAGATATGTATTGATTGCCGACTTAGGGGATATACCGAACGTGAGGAATACTAAATCACTTGGGGTTTCATGTGTATATAAAGGATATCCGAACCATCATTAAAGGTACGATCTAAAACCCTAATTTTAAATATACCCTCAAACCGATTACTTACTCTCGCGCCGGAGGATAATCGTGGGAGACAATCCCACCTGAAGCCTAACGGTGTTTTCTATTTTCTTAGTGCGCAGGTCTCAAGCATTAAGATATAATTGATACGGAATCGGACCCAAATAAGGAACGCCCAACTTTTGTATCAACAGTTATATTAGCTTCTCCTATAGTATCATCCTGATGGGAATGTGTTAACTATGTTTAAGAAAACGAACTTCTAACTCTGTCATAAGTTTCCGCATCCAAAATAGTTTCCACCATCCTTGTTCTGATCCCGATTTTACGATACTGCAAAGTCAAAACAATCTAGATGATCTTTGTAAGCTTAAGATCTTATAGGATCTCGATTTTGACCATACGATCTGATTTGATCTTACTTTTCTCGGATTACAAACTAAAAAACTATAATTTATGAGTTGTTTATTTTATAGAATTTATAAAACAACATGTTAATCTTTTTAAACATTTTATAATCACAATTTAGGACAACATTTCTATGAAGCATTTATAGTATTTTGTGTTTATAATGTATAATAATTTGCAGATTTGTATGATATTACAAAAACTATTAAGAAATAACATTAGAGTATGATCTTAAGATCGTGATCCGATCTTACAATTCGATCTTGCAAAGACGAAAATAATCTTGGGTAGGATCCCGATCTTGAAAACCTTCCACTTCTCATTTCGAAGATATATATATATATATATATGATAAAGATCAAATAAAAAGACAAATATCCGTAAAAAGATAAATAGATTTTTTTTTCAAAAAAAGTTCTCAAAAAATTTCACAAGATCGGGTATGATGGTGCATGAAAAAGTTGTGAAAAACTTTTTCTAAAAGTGGATATTTTTTCCTAAAAATTATGAAAAATAATACGCCATAAGATTAAATCGCTTTTTTTGTGCATCAAAAATTGGTTTTGCACCCAATTTCTTTTGACTTTTTTCATCAAAATAATATTGCGCATCTAACTAAAACAAGTTGAAAATTTTGTGCTTCAAAATTTTTTCATGCGATCAAAATTGCTTTGTGCATTAAAAAAAACGTATAAAAAGTTAAAATTATAAAAAATGTTTTCACAAAAGTTTTATGTACCAACATACCCATCTTTTGGAATTTTTGGAGAATTTTAAAAAAAATAAATCTTTTTATTCTTTTTACTAGATATCATTTTTATTTTAACTTTACCCTATATGTATATGTATATGTATATATATATATATATATATATATATATATATATATATATTGTCTAATGAGTCCTCTTAGGCACTTTTAAATAAATAAAATTTAAGTCTATTAATTTTAAAATTGGAACTAATTAAGATAAATTATATGATCAGTTTATGTATATTAAATGCATTTTTCAATTTAAAAAAAAATTAAAAAAAAATAATAATAATAATAATAATCAGGATGAATTAATGCACCGCAATACTCTAAAAGCATTTATTAAATAATCCTTATTTTATAAGTAAAGATATCTCATACATAGGCTGCGGGATAAGTATTTATTTTAAAACAAAAACATCTCATACACATGCTTTTTTAAAAACAAAAACATCTTATACACAAGCTATAGGATAGTATTTATTTTTAACAAAAACATCTCGTACACAAGCTTTTACAACTCTTTCATCGAGACCATTGCCAACGGGCTCGTCGGTTTGTCAACCTCGTGGGATAACACTTCTTTTTTCGGCAATATTATGGGATAAAAGTGCATTTTTAAGGAATAATCTCATTCAAAGGCTTTTAGATTGTGTTTCCTAGGAAGAACAAAGTTGCATCTTTTACCTCGTGGATGACACTAGCTTCTATGTGATAGTGGCCCTTTTTTAAAGGGAGGTGATAAACTCACGACTCCTTTTATTTGTACACGGCAAATCATAAGCATTTTACTTTTATACCCTTCAAACTTGTTTACTGATGAGGTATGTCCTCCTCCGGATACTCCGGAGAAGACAATCACAATTAACTCCAAATACTTCTAAGACAAAACCAATCTATGATGAGGCATTGTCTCGTCAGAGAGTCACCATGAGAGTTGTCCGCCAGTGAGCTGCTCGCCAGTGAGCAATGTCCGCCAGGAGAATTGTCTACTCACTTGAGCTGCTCCCGCCGGAGAGCAATGTTTACTCAGAGAGCAGTATGCTCGAGAGCATTGTCTCCGCTAGGATAGCAATGTTTGATCATGAGAGCAATATCTACTTAGGAGAGCAATGTCTGCCCAAGAGAGCATTGTTTGCTCAGAGAGCAATGTCTGCCAGAGAGCATAGTCCGCCAGAGAGTCGTCTACTGTGATGCATTGTCTACTTAGGAGAGTATGTCCGCCAGAGGCGTAACATTATCTCCATCGTAACTAGTACGCCGGCAACCGACACACATTGTACGTTGATGTACGAGTAGCACGGCTGCCGGTCCACAACTAGCACAAAGACAACTTTGACCCCAAGACCGTGCCCGGTGCTCTTCACGCTTTAAGTGCGCCCCTAGAAGACAACTTAGCTTCCACAAGGCTGTTGTCGTGGAGCTAACCACATGTAGTATAAAAGGAACTCTTCACACACATGAAGGGGGACTTTTTCCCACACACACATACCGATGGAGACTTCTATGCCGTACTCCTCTTTACTTAACACTTATTATTTATCACTCACTTATACCAAGTACTTACTTTCACGCCGGAGCTTGGTCTCGGACTAAAAACCCGGGGCGAGCTAACGGTGTTCTATCTTATTTCGACCTACGAGACGAAGGAGCTGCCGCGGAGTCTCCTGAAGCTTAGGGTTGAAGAGCATCTACGAAGTTTTGCTCAAACATTGGCGCCATCCGTGGGACCCTTATACCAATCTACTAAGTTCTAAGCAATGAACGGTTGTATTAGGGATTCTCATCTAGAGGAAGGGAAAAACTTGAACACCGAGATACAAGGACTAGAGGAATCCTCCAGGAGGAATCTTCGTTCCCTCCGGACCAGTTCATGAAGGACCTTCTTCACCATTCGGGAAGCAAAACTTTGAGTTGTTAAGGATCGTGGTCAAGGAACTTGACAATATTGGCAAGGAGAAAGTAACCCTCCCGCAGACTCTCGTGCGGAGGATCATGAGGTGCTAGACTGGAGGAGTCTCAAGTTAGTCAATCCGGAGGTCGAGGATAGATTAAGGTCATGTGAAGCACAATTTTCCCCGCACCCACTAGTTCTATCCCACATATCGCTGGCGATACTTGTAAGTGCTTGAACTCTTTGTCTTTACGTGCTCTAAAACTGCCATGCGGAGTTAAAAAGAAAATAAGTAGAGTTGGTAGCCAAGAATTAATCTTGCCTTAGCCTCTTGTAAACGATGCATATTACCATATCGAGTATATATTGGACCTCATGCCTAAAACACACGTTATGCTTGAAGTAGCACCCTGTTAGGCTTTTTAGGAGCATGTATAGGTTACACCATTCTCAAAGATGATGTCATGTGGATTAGAAGTTGCTCCTCCGAGGAGTATCTCCTCCCTAACAAGTCACTAGGCTTGACTTAAACTATAAGCTTGTACCATGAAATTGCACCTTGAGCTACACTCTAGATATAAATGTTCTTGTGAAAATGATTAACATATGGGTAGTCGAATACCCATCTTTAGGGGTATGATCCGTAAAGAGATAGTATGCAAAGGCATAAAATTATGCACCGATACTCCATTACTGACAGGCCTCTAAGCCGCCGTCTCTTCGAACCATCCTAAGGTCTTTGACATAAAGTCTTATCCCACTATCTGGGAGAAAGTTCATAACTGCCTATTGAGCATTAGCACGTGAATGTTAGAACCTTAACTTTAAGCTAATACCTTACTGCATGTATCAAATCCAAAGGAGTTATATTTCCTTACTCCCCAAAAACTCCAATCCTGAGCTCCGTAACTTTCCCCCAAGTGTAGTTTTGAGTCACGAATAATGGCTTTAATCTCTTGAGCATGCTCGGTTGTGCGCGCATCAGAAGTAATATGAGCAGACTCATCCTATGGGCGTCATGAATGAGAGTTATGTGCTTCCTCTTTGGAGTAGTCCTGCTATAGCCAGAGGCATTGGAACCTCCTAGAAGAGAAGATAGAGGCTATTCGCTTCTTTTTTAGGTTGGGATCTCTAACTATGCCCCGGGTAAAGACTATTGCCTTTATGTCATAAATAATGTGAGGAAGCATAGTAGCTAAAACAACCTTTGTATAGGTTATGTGATCGGACTTGTTATCAAGAAACAATCAAATAACATCGGATGGCTCGCTACCTTCGAATGTAAAAGGGTAACTCCTACTAATGTGTTCCCCATGGTGAACGTACCATCGTGGCAGGTGAGCAACCTTTGCTAATTGACTCCGCAGAGAAGGCCGAACACCCACCTTTCCTTTATGCGCGATAGGCTACCGATGACTATAGCTACATCGTAGCGGAATGTACACATACTATAACTACATTCCTGAGTTGGCATGTTAAGCAACTCAAAGGACTTAGGTCCATGATATCACAAGGGCGGTGCCGTGGAGGGGCCTCCTAAACATCTTAAGGATGAACCATCTTGACTTAGTTTATGAGCTTGTGATGATCTACATAGGGATTGACATCCGATGGTGCAATCTTTGATCTGGCTAAAACTTCAACTAGCCCGTAGCCTCTTCCGAAGTGGTGAAACAATTCCTCCGGAGTGATGGTAAAATAATGAATGTAATAGTTAGTAACTTGCTCATAACCTCCTCTGGAGTAGAGGAACAATGTCTCCTCAGGAGTAATGATGCAATATTCGGTTGAGTAACCAATCCGGTTAGCTCATCGTCTCCTCCAAGTAGGAACAATGTCTCCTTCGAGTAATGTTATAAACTTTGGTTGAGTAACCAACTGGTTAGCTCATGGTCTCCTCCGAAGTGGTGAAACAACCCCAGAGGGATGGTAAAATAATCAATAGAACAATTACTAACTAGCTCATAATCTCTTCCGAGTGAGGAACAATGTCTCGTCTAGAGTGTTGGTATGATCATTGATTGAGCACATATCAAGTCACTCATAGTCTCCACTAGGGTAAATGAACAATATCTCCTTCGGAGTAATGACATAATCTTTGGTTAACCAACCTATCTAGTCAGCTCATGATATCCTCCTGAGTAGAGGAACAATGTCTCCTCTGGAGTCTTGGTATGATCATTGGTTGAGCGACACGTCAAGTTGGCTCATAGTCTCCTCCGGAGTAGAGGAACAATGTCTCCTACGGGTTGATGGTACAATCTTTGGTTATGCAACCTCTACTTAGCTCTAATAGTTACTCTCCTATAAGTAGATACACCGATGGAGAAGGTAGAACGACGATATTGATCCAAGTGTTGCATATATTAAAAGCACTAATGTAAGGTGCTAACGGTATGCATTGCACATAAGCATATGCTATACAGTATGGAAAAGTAGTGTAAAGATGTTGATCTAAGTGTTGCATTCGAACATTGGAACAAATGTATGTGGTGTGATAACTTTACAAAATACATGCGATGTTAGGCACACAAGTTGGTTAGTGCACTGAGTAAATCACACAAACACCGAACCAAGACCTGCATCGGTAGGCACTGGGTAAAACAATCTGGGCATTGCATCGGTATATGTTATATGTATTTATCAAAGTATTGGTGTATGTATGCTCATGTAGCTCGGCAGCTTCATAATGACTAACACTACACAAAATAAAATAAAGTCCCAGTAGTACGGAAGCATGTGGGCTTAGGATATGGGGTATGGCTTGGGGTCCATCAGAACATTGCACGGTCGGACATACCTAAGCTTAGAGCGACCTCCTCCGGCACACCACGTGCACCTTCCACCCAGAAAAAGTGAAAAAGTAGAAACTAAACTAACTACTTATTACAAACTAAAACATCAAACTACCGAGAGACTAGAACATCAAACTACCGAGAGAGTTCTTAGATAGGAGGATGGATGCTCCGGTATTCTGGGGGCGAGTGCTCCCTTCCGCACTATGGTTCTCATCTTCAAAATTTTGTTCACTTGACCCTACTCCGAAGTTCTTCCTGGTCACCTTTCTTTTTTGGTTGCATCGGAAGATACCTCCGGCCAAGTAGAGGCTTTTCGCTAGTCGCTTCTTAGCCTTTGCAACCATCAGGGAAGCCACCGTGGCAATGATCTCTTCCAAAGTAGGCTTAAGGATAGTTGCTCCCGAGCGCATTGTGTGGTTCGATCAGAACTCGTCAAATATTAGTGTTTTGATCATGCGTTCCTCCCTTACCTCACACCATCCCAAGAGGGCATAAGCATGAAGTCATAGATACTCATAGCTACAAATGCTAGTGAATAAATCTTTGATCGAAACCCTCACGCTAGGTGCTGTCAAAATAAAACTCCGATCGAGACAAGTTGTGGTCTACTCCGAGCAAAAATCTATGTTTGTGATGCTACTCGTAGCTAAAGCTCCAAACGGAGCTCTAAGTTTGTGATGTTAGTCGTATAAAGCTCCAAACGAGTTTGGGATGCTAGCTTCAAACCCTTACAAAAATTGAAACTCTTGGGGTGACTCGACAGACATCCGATCAAGACTTCTTAGTAGTAACAGAAAAACATTGAATAAGAAATTGAAGGTTAAGACATCCGATTGAAACCTTTGGTGTGGCCATCGATGGAGACCTCCGATCGAAAACCTTTATGGTCGGGTGAAACCTCAAAACGAGATCTTTGTTTGAAATTATAGATCCAAATCAAAGCTACGAACGAAACCTTTAAAGTCGGACAATCTCCGATCAAAATAACCACTAACCAAACTTCGATTGAGGCAATCACACCTGAACCTCTGATCGAGACATTTGGTTGTCCTCCGGTCAAACATCTCTGATCGAGGAGCACCCTCTCCGAATGAAACACACAAAGTAAATGTTGGGATCTTAAGTGGGCCTCCAAACGGAACCTTCTACCTTAGACTCCGAATGAAACTTCATGGTGGAGCCTAAATTTTTAAAAAAGTGGAGAGGTAAAAAGAAATAAAAGTAGTATTTATACTAGTCCGAGGAATGACAAGGCCTACGAGACTTACAAATAACTCCGATCGAGATAACAAAAGCCTCCGATCGAGACTAAATTGTAGCTCCGATCGAGACTTACAAAATCCTTCGATCGAGACAAAATTGTACCTCCAATCGAGACTTGTAGTCCTCGAGACTTACAAAATCCTCCGACGAGACAAAATTGTACCTCCGATTGAGACTAAATTGTAGTCTCGATCGAGACTTTCAAAAGCCTCCGATCGAGACAAAATTGTAGCTCTGATCGAGACAATAAAGAAACTCCTATCGAGACTGAAGACCAACTCCGGTCGAGCACTCTGATCAAACATTCGATCAAAATGAATAGAAGTAGTATGTAAAAAAAGTTGTGTGGAATAGAAATGACAAGTGTTGTGGAAAACGCTATGTGTAAGGGTTTGAAAGCACGCAAGCCCCCACCTTTCCAAAATAAATAGTTGGGCTCTTATCTGGGCCTACGAACGAAACCCTTCGTTTGTAATGCTACATCCGAACGAGATACCGAGTGTAGGCAAAGAATTCTAACCTTAACCTCCGAACAACATACTTGAGCGGGTAGGCAAAAATGTCTAACCTTAACCTCCGAACGAGATACTCAACTGGTGAAACACATTTTCAGAGTCTAGTATCAACTCTTTGGAAATACATTAATACTAGACTGGGGGACATGATGAGGTACATGGTCCAAAATTATTGGTAGGATCAAAAATTTTCTTAGCCTCTGAATGAAACACTCAGACGAAAGAGCAACTTTTCTAGTTAAGTCCGGAAATTCATCATAGAGGTACAATATCGGTACGACCCAAACGACTAACAACATAAGGAACATCATTTCGGAAAATGGATTCGGCTCTAGTCTCGACTACGGAGATATGGCGTACAATTCACCACCAAAATGGGGTGTGAATTACCAAGTGGGAATCGCCAACCGAATCAATATTCTTCCTCTGACACCCCCAACACTTGTACAATCAAGAGGAGAAAGTCTCTAGTCAATCTCATGACCTTCTTCATTTAATGACTCACTAGACTCTGCTACGGAACTCTTCTTGGTCAATCTCCTTTTGGTTGCATGTAAGGCTCTTGCGACTTAGTAGAGGCTTTTCGCTTGGTCGATGCCTTTGCCTTTGCAACCACTTTGGGATTAGATCAAGTGGCAATGATCTCCACAAGTAGGGGCAGAGATAGCCATGTCTCCTAAGACATGTGAAGTAATATGGTCAAGGACCCACTCTTGTATCGAACTTCAAAATTTAATGGTATTCTTGGAAATTCTTTCATCCTCGACGAGACATTCAACAGTATAAAAAATTCTCGAGAGTACCAAATCTTTGAAATTTTAGCCTCAACCGGACAAGCTTTTTTCTCTAAAGTCTAGTACCAACTCTTTGACAATACATTGATACTAGACTAGGGGACATGATGAGGTATGTCCTCCTCCGGATACTCCGGAAGAGACAATCACAATTAACTCCAAATAATTCTAAGACAAAACCAACCTATGATGAGGCATTGTCTGCTCAGGAGAGTTGTCACCATGAGAGTTGTTCTGCCGGTGAGTTGTCTCTTGTGTGAGTCTGTCTGCCAGTGAGCTGTCTACTCAGGAAGTTGTTCTGCCAGTGAGCAATGTCCGCCAGAGAATTGTCTACTCACGTGAGCCGCCTCGCCAGAGAGCAATGTTTACTCAGGAGAGCCAGATGCTCAGGAGAGCATTGTTTGCTTAGGATAGCAATGTTTGCTCATGAGAGCAATATCTACTTAGGAGAGCAATGTCTGCCCAAGAGAGCATTGTTTGCTCAGGAGAGCAATGTCCGCCAGAGAGCAATGTCCGCCAGAGAGCATAGTCTCGCCAGGAGAGTCGTCTACTCAGATGCATTGTCTACTTAGGAGAGTATGTCTCGCTCAGAGGCGAACATTATCTCCATCGTAACTAGTACGGGGCAACTGACACACACATTGTACGATGATGTACGAGTAGCACAGCGTCTCGGTCCACAACTAGCACAAAGACAACTTTGACCCGAAGACGTGCCCGGTGCTCTTCACGCTTTAAGTGCGCCTAGAAGACAACTTAGCTTCCACAAGGTCGTTGTCGTGGAGCTAACCACGTAGTATAAAGGAACTCTTCACACACATGAAGGAGTACTTTTTCCCACACACACATACTCCGATGGAGACTTCTATGCCGTACTCCTCTTTACTTATCACTTATTATTTATCACTCACTTATACCAAGTACTTACTCTCACGTCGGAGCTTGGTCTCGGACTAAAACCCACGAGCTAACGGTGTTCTATCTTATTTAAGCCTACGAGACGAAGGAGCTGCCGCGGAGTCTCCTGAAGCTTAGGGTTGAAGAGCATCTACGAACTTTTGCTCAAACAATTTAGTTTACACCAGGCCACCCACTGTTCTTTGTTCTCAGCTCACTATTACTTTGTTCATCTTATCCGCCACAGCCAGTCACTCATCATTAATTCCGACACCATCGTTGCGAATAAACATAATCAATAATGTTTGGAATTTTGAGGTGATGAGTTGATAGATACAGGGTACAGGAAAGAACATATATCCAAATTATATATACTATACGACTCCTTCCCCGGCTCACAAATTAAAAGATAATTTGTAGGACCTTCTCTCTATATATATACCTTACACACCCGACACATCGTGAAATTTGCACAACGGAGTGTTTCGTGGAATACTTACATGCCGACGGAAATTGATGGTTATGGTCATATGGTCATGTCAACTTTTCCACGTTATTCGTTTGGAGCTCTTTGCCAATTGGAAAGAACGAGGATCAGGCGGAGTCGGCAGCGCTAGTAGAATGCTAGCTAGTAAGAGGCACTTGTTGCTATTAAATTAGCAACCACCACCACAACCATTGGAAGTAAGTTGCAAAATCGCTAATAAATAAATGTTTTTGTATTATCTATCTGTATTAGTGTATCTTAATGGTTTTAGTGCTGTTATAAAAACGAAGATGCATAGGGATTTTGGATTTGTGAAACGCGGTTGAGGATTTTAATGGTATAAAAGAATGTATTCAAGTTCCAAGGGTATAAGTGTAAAATGCTTTCATTTTGCCGTGGATGAATAAAACTGTGCCGTGAATTTATCACCTCCCTTTTTAAAAGAAGCATCTCTTACACAAGCATTTGCAACTCTTTCTTTATACCTAACAATATTCTTATAGCAATGTTATTGAATAATAGCACTCTCTTCATCTCAAAATATAAGTTAATTTTAAATTTTTAGGCTATGCATAGTGAGAACCTAGATCATCATCGTTACATTAGCTTTCTCTTTCCGACAACCGGACGATGACCTAGTTGTCACAGTAATGACCAAGTATTTTTATTATATTTTATTTTATTTTATTTATTTATTGTTTAATGCCAAAAGATACAATTTTTGGAAGTATATGTGTTTACAGAGTCGGTTGCCAGCCCGAACTAGTTCGCCTTCCCATTGCTCCTCAACCGATCGCAACCCACCTCCCACAATGGGTGCAACCGAAGGAAACTCAAGGTCAACCGATCAAGGTAACCTCCCACTGCTCGTAGCCTTAAAGTGTTATTTCTCCAACATTGACTTTAAATAATTTTGTTTGAATTATATAATATTCGATCCAAAATATATAAATTAATTAAGTTTTAAATGTATTTTCATTAATATAATTTTCATTAAACATTATATAATATAAACAAGTAGATTTAAGGTAAAGTTTGAGAAAAAAAGACATTAGAAAATCAAAATAAACTTCTATTTTAAAACGGAGGGAGCAAATGAGACGTGAGCTGGGGGGGCGGCGGGTGCTCGGCCCCCCCTAACCGGCCCAACTAGAGCAGCTTGCAGCTTTGTTTCCGACCTACGGTTTGTGAAAGGCAACGTTATGGTTTGTGAAGTCTTCGATCTAGCCCCCTCCAATCATCCATATCTAACCATACATACTGTCATGATGCTCGTTGAATGATAATTGTGTATTGTAATCACTCAATTAAGCGACCATTAAATGGCAGAGAATGGGTTTAGGAAGTAAATGCGTGAAATGAACATAGAGAGAAAGGGAAAGGGAGAGTGAAGAAGAAGATCGTAAAAGAGAGTGTTTTTTGATTTTTTATTTTTTCTTGTCCCCTTATTTTATTTCATGGATTACTTGTTTCAACTCTTTATATCGTTTTTAAACTTTTTTTTAGTTGTATTGAATAACTTGCTCAAAAAAAGTTTTATTGAATAATATATATATCAACAAGAATAAATTTTTTGTGTGCATATTTTTTTTATCATTCGAAGGGAAGAAAAGTTAGTTATTTTGTTTTTGCGCTATCCCCATATTTGTTAGTATCGTTTGTTTGTTTTCTTCATTGTCTCAACTTTTCGAGTAATTAGTATTTCAAATGTTTGTGTATATTTATGAAACATTCCATATTATGGTTCACATTATTAAGAAATAGATTTGAGTATTTGAGGAAGAATTGTTTAAAAATAATTGAAAGAGTGGTTAAGAATTTAGCAAATCCGGATGCCTAGTTAGTTTAGAGTATTTGTGTAAAATTTGTTGATTTGATAACAATCGACTATTTTTATTGATGATTGAAAGTCTTATACATTAAGTTAAAGAACTAATTGTAATTTCATATGTGTTATAAATTGATCGGGATAGTTGAACCATTGAACCGGTGTTATTGTAAAATTTATTTATGGCCCCCTTAACAAAAATTCCTGGCTCCATCCCTGGGAGTAGTGACTTACTTTCTAAAAGAAACATCTCATACACACGCCTTTGCAACTCTTTCTTTATAGCTAATTCTTATTTTGATGAGAGAAACATCTAAAAAACAAGCGCTTGTATTTTCATTTGCTTCATCCTTAATATTTTATCTTTTACCAATTCATGTTTTCATATCATAACATTTCCTTTTGCTTCATCCTTAATATAATTCTCTTTCTATCAGAAAAAGAAAAATATTATAATGGCCTTGATCATTATTGCACCAATGAAAAGGTCTTTCCTTTTTCAAGTTTTCTTCTATTGAGAGTATGAATGGAGTGTTGGAGAATAGATCATGGTTTATTCAATACATTACTATTATATTGAAGAAGTGGACACCTAATGCAAGTTTGTTGAAAGAAGACTTTTGCTCGATTTCGGTTTGTGTTTAAATACATGATATTCCAGTTGTAGCCTTTACTGAGGACGGATTGAGTGTTATAGCTAATAGACTTGGTAATCCGACTATGCTTGATTATTACACTAGTTCTATATATATGCAATCATGATGGGGGAGTTGAATTATGCGCGTACGTTAATTGATATTAGAGCTGATCGTAAGCTTAAGGAGAACATGGTTATTGCTATTCCAAATTTGAAATCTGAGGGTGATCTGGTTCATACGGTTAGGGTGGAATATGATTGGGAACCACCTAGGTGTAGAGTGTGTATGGTCTTTGGTCATGATGACGAGACATGTCTGAAGCGTGATGTTGATGAACCAAAGAAGCAGAATAGCAAGAATAATGATGGTCTTTAACATGATCCTAAAGGAGCAGTGCAAGACATTGATATGGGTCCTAAATTTCAGTTTAAGTCAACTAAACAAGTATATAAACATGTTTCTAAGAACTAACACAAGTGGTACGAAGAAGAATTCTGAAAAAACTAGACAAGAGGCAAGTACTTCGAACCCATTTGATGCTCTTAGGCGGTTGGTAATGATGATGTTTTAAGTGCAAATGTGGGTAGTTCCATAAGGGCTGAAACTGATTTGGATGAGGGGCATAAGGCTTATGCGGAGCCTTTTCAGATCGTGATGAGCACGTCTAATGATGCTACACATGTGAACGAGGTTCAATCTACCAATGAGCAGTCATCTCCTATCTTTTCTAATTTGGTTGGTTCGAATACATGAAAGAACAAGGTAAGTGGTGTGACTGATGAGGATAGTGATAGTGAAGTGGATGAGGTTTTTGACGAAACAATAGGTTTTATGGCGTCTAAAAGTGGAGGTGGAACTGGGAGGAAGAGCCTATACGAGCGCTGAAAAGATGATTAAGATGATAACCCATATGATGATGATGAGTGCAAAGATTTAACTAAAGAGAAACTAGCATTCTGTGACGCTTGTGATATAAGACTTCATGGTCATGCTAGACGTTAGTAGTTTTTACATAGCAATTTTTTATATGTTTAATTTGTCTTTTTTATGATAGGTTTTTGTTTAAAGCACAAATTGCACATTTCTTTTTTGATGTAATAATATTTGTCGGGTAAAAAAACCGTTTTAAAATAAAAGAAAAACATAAATAACAATGTTTCATCAAAATAACAAAGATTGCTTTAAATGTGGCCAACATAAGAATCCGAATTCAAGCAAAGTGAGTAACATCTTTTTTCGAATTGGCATTCTTACTCGGACAACATCTTAAAGCAATCTGTGACGCTTGGGATATAAGACTTCATAGTCATGCTAGACGTTAGTAGTTTTTACATAGCAATTTTTTATATGTTTAATTTGTCATTTTTATGATAGGTTTTTGTTTAAAACACAAATTGCACGTTTCTTTTTTGATGTACTAATATTTATCGTGTAAAAAAACCGTTTTAAAATAAAAGAAAAACATAAATTATAATGTTTCGTGAAAATAACAAAGATTACTTTAAATGTGGCCAACATAAGAATCCGAATTCTAGCAAAGTGAGTAACAGCTTTTTTCGAATTGGCATTCTTACTCGGACAACATCTAAAAGCAATTTATGTAACAAGTGCACATTCAAACTTATAAAAACATAAATGGTTTCCTTAGCTAACGATGTGGGACAAGCTCAAGTTATTTACTACTAGTAGTATCTTTGTTAAGTTTCATTCAGTACAGTAATACACTGTCCATTTTAGGCACATAATATCTCTCTGAAACTACTATCATTGTGGGGTACGTAACTCAATGATATGTCGCTGGTACAAGGCACGCAAGTTTGTAATTATATATGTGTGTTCAAAGTTAGTGACAAGCCTTATTTCACCAATAATATTGCAACATGTTGTGCCACATGAGTGAAGATATCGTGTGATACATGGATGTTATAACACTTTTTGTTTGTTTTCCTTTCCATAACTTGTAAAGAGGTATCGTAATTTGTATTTTGGTTCTGTTTTTAGTAACAAAATGTTGCAGTTAAATAAAAATGACGAATAAGACAAAATGACCGTGCTGTAGGGAAATTATTCGTAACACAAAATAAACAAACATAATTTTCGATGAAGAATTGTAATTTATATAATCATGACTTACCTATAATTAAGGTCACAAAAGTAACAGTGCAAGAATTTTTTGTTTG
>OU343222.1:62321396-62356799 GCA_910596185.1 Chrysanthemum makinoi | reverse complement strand
GAAATATGATATGTCGCTAACAAATTACAATTAGAAAAGCTATCATGTTAACAAAAAATTTTAAACCTTTTAAGATACGAAGATTCTAAGATTCTACCCATTTTAAATTTATGTAATGATAAGCCGAAACCCATAAATAAGTCGATCAAAAGTCACGAATTACTCAAACCAAAAATCATACTCAATTTCTACATATACAAATGCGAATTACACAAAACTCAGAGATACTAAAGTAATACGCAATGTTTTAAAAACCGGGTTTTTAATCGACCCGGTCAAGTCACCGGGCATCGGTTCGACCGTTCAAACAGTTCGACCCGGGTCAACCCGGTTTTTCTTTATTATTATTTTAGGGGAATTTCATATATACCTAAGGAAACTTCAAAAATTACATATTTCCCTAAAACACAAGTTTTTAATGCATGATGTACAATGCTATTAAAGCATGCTTTGGGGAAATATGTAATTATTGAAGTTTGATGTAATGTAAATGCCCTATTATTTTATATATTTTCGACCGGTCAACGGTTCGATCACCGTGTCAACCGGTTCGACCGCCGGGTCTACCCGGGTCAACACGGTTTTTTTTTAATTGAAAAAAACCAAACCCGGCCGGGTTTCAAGACCCGGGTCACTCAAAACCCGGCGGGTCTAACCGGTTAACCCGGTTTAGAAACCGGTTTTTACCTTGCCAGTAGGGTACCGGTCCGACCGGTTGAATCGGCCGGGTCAACCCGGGTTTTAAAACATTGGTAATACGCACTACTTAACTTCTGAATATATTACATTAATATTAAATGTACTTTGTAAGATAAAGCAAGTGGTAACTTCTATTATCACGTGATGTAACTAGCCCACAACCCATTCTCCATCACTATTCACCTTCTCTCTTCCCACTTAACATCTCTATACTCCATAGTTACCGACGGACGATACAGTGAAAAAATCATTTTCACTTCAAAGAGCTCTGTTTTTTCGGTAACCTTGAGATTGTAGAGGACACTCTGAGCATTTGCGTGAGGGCACTAGTCCTATTTGTTGCCAATATCAATTTTTTTCCTATGTAATTTGTGTATCCATAAAAGCTTGGTTGGGGGCAACGCCCCCCGCTACCTTGCATACGGCTCCGCCTTTGAACTTAACATGAACTGTACGAATACCAAGTTTTGATTAGCTCAACCACATGTTTTTTGGTTTGATTTTGGATCATACCCGACCAATGCTCACCGCTAAAGATTGCTTACAAACCAGTGTGGGACAAACTATGCTATTTTTCTTTCATTGAACCATACACGGTGACAAGCCAAATTAACATGAACTGTACGAATACCAAGTTTTGATTTAGCTCAACCACATGTTTTTTTGGTTTGAGTTTGGATCATACCCGACCAATGCTCATCGCTAGAAGAACATATACATGATTTGTAGAAAATCATGTGTAGAGCAATATCGTAATGCTCACACATTTAGTCAAACATCTTTACTTTTACTTTTCAAAGACGTCAAAGTTTACTCATCTAGCGATGTGGGAGAAATTTTAACTCATATTTGGAGAGTCGATATCTCATGCACTCATCGAATAGCGTATCATTCAAATGGGAAACTTCAAAACATACATTTGCCTCAACGAAACTTAGAACTAGGAAACATTATAACAATTAGTAGTAACTAAACTAGTCTTTCCATCAAGATGTACAATTCTCTTTTAGTGAGAAAAATCTTCTCATAAAACCTAAATTTAGATTTATCATTAACACCAGTATTCATCGGATGTAATACATTAGTTAAGGTGGTATTTTATTTTCTTAATATTAGGATAAACTTCACACTTCACCAATACAAAAGTATTTTTCTCAATTTCCGATTACGCGTCTCTTACAAAGATACTACTTAAACTACAATGCTTCGAGTTTGATTATACCTGACTACTACTCACCGCCACAAATACATATGCCGGATTATAATGAAAATCATATGTAAAGCAAGATGGCGATTTTCACACAAAACTCATCTTCAAGGAAACATGAGGATTAATAGGTAACAAATGTCAAATTTAAAATAAGTTGCAGTTAATCGTCCGTTTATCCAAGAGCAAACACTGTAATGCTGAATCATTGATTAACGACTGTTGTGCACGGAGATTAATTTTCCTCAGAAACAAATAAGAACAATTATTCGCAAATTACCCATTTAGAGGTAGTATTGTAGAATTATATTATTCCCTATATCTCAATAATGAGTACAATGCCAAGTATAAATACATGTAAACTGATAATAATATGGGCTAAGCCCGATAACAATAAACTGGACGGGCCTAGTGCTAATATCATCTAACAATTGTTATCGGGCTTAGTGCTAATATCATCTAACAAGTATGACTTGGGGTTGGCGCAAGATTTTGCAAATTCGGCCTATCATTCGCAAATTTATATGGTACAAAATCGGTAACGGTATGTCAACTTCAGCATGGTTTGATAATTGGTGTGCTACTAGCCCTTTAATGGACTCATTTACTGCTAGAAGTATTTCTAGTGTTGGATACACCTTGGACTCGAAGGTAGCTGATCTTATAATCCATAATGCATGGACATGGCCCAACGAATGGGCTTCAAGGTACCCTCTTATTTATTCCATTCTTGTCCCTTGCATTTCAATTCTAATGACCGTGATTATATGGAAGGATAGACTAGGTAGAGTTCAATACTTTTCGGTAGGTATTGTTTGGGAGGATATTCGGCCCCGTGGTAACGAAATGAATTGGACTTATGTAGTTTGGTTTGGTCATTGTATCCCTCGTCATGCATTTCATCTATGGTTGGTTATACAAAGAAAGTTGAAGACTCAAGATCGGCTTAGACAATGGGATGTTAGTCCTACGACTAACTTAAACCTGTCTAGCTGCCCGTTGTGTGAATTGGTCCCCGACTCACATAGCCATTTATTCTTTGATTGTACATTCTCATCACAGGTTTGGTCGAGTGTATAGGCAAAGGCAGATTTACAAAATATGCCGGCTTCTTTAGACCAAGTTGTTAATTGGCTGATCCCGCTTGCTAAGAAGAAATCTGCAAAAGGTGTGATTGCTAAACTAGTTTTCATGCGCTTGTACATACTTTATTTGGCAAGAGAGGAATGGAAGATTATTTAAGCAAAGGAAAAGAACTCACGAGCAAGTAATCGAAGTGATTTTATCTACTATTCGGCTCAAACTCTTAACGTTTCATTTCAAGAAAACCAAACGAGTCGAGAGAGTCCTAGATGTTTGGAAGTTGGCTCGATCGTTGGTAAAGAGTATTGAAAAGTAGCTGCCATTTTGCCTAGTCGAATGGATCTGTAATATGTTTATTGTTTTATTTTTGAATTCGGCTAGGTTTTAGAGGTATGTTTGAGATTGGCATGTCAATCTCGTTTTAGTATGGTGGGAAGCACAAGTGAAGTGTGTACAAGTCATTTTGGTGTTTTGCCATTTTTCCTGAACTCTTATTTTTGATTAATATATTTTACCAGGGTAAAAACCTGTGGAAAACTAGAAGGGGGGGTTGAATAGTTTTGCCGATTTTAAGTTGATTTCAAAAACTTTAGATCCGATATTATGTTAAATCGTATGGATGTTGAGAACGTATAGATCTAATGATAATGCAAGCAAATAAATAAAGTTAAGGGATAGAAATGACACAACCGATTTATAGTGGTTCGGCTACAAGGACACCTTCCTTGCCCTACTCCACTCCCGAGTCACCTACTCGAGAGTTCAAGCACTATGTCAACAAACTCCTTCACTTGGCGGAGAAGCCTTCACAACGTTGCTTACACTTTTTCGGTACAAAGCTAGATACCGAGTCCGTAGCACGGTGGACCAAACCAACACAACTATTACACAACAAATATGTGAAATATCTTAATACAAGATCTTCGCCTGAAATCTTTGGAGTGACAAATCAATCAAGGACCCCTTGCTTGGATGACTTGTAGAATGCTCGTGATCTCGCCTTAGAGAAGGACCTATATGAGGATCACAAATAGAAAGAAAGAAGAACAACTCTCTAGATCAAGTGATCTATATGTTAGAAGAGATTGAGAGTGTATGAGAGATTTAGTAAGAAGAGGGTGAGTTAGAATGAAGAAATGGCTCTCTATTTATAGGCAAAATTCTTCACTTGTTCCCGATCCCACGATCCCTTCCACTTGGGATCCGTCTAGTGTAAACCTAGGGATCCGTGGGAACGCTCCTCTTTGCCCATGGGTTTTTTGGTTATGGGTCATGGGTTATGGGTTGGTCCATGGTTTTCTTTAGATTCAATGTATCTAAGTATACATTGTATCTAGTCTTCTTGGGTATGGGTTAAGATCCATGGGTTATGGTTTTACCCATCCTAATAAACTATTACAACAAATGCTTTAATTACTACATTTTTGTATTTAAATGGCTATATGTAAATGCTTTACAAAAATAACATGTATCCTTATAATTATACTTAAGACAACATTATATTTGTTATCAACAAAACACAAAGAGATCGCAAAATATTAATAAACGTTTTTACGGTTTATTTGTATTAACAATCTCCCCCTTTTTGTTGATGACAAAACATAATGTTATGATGAGTAAAACTTAAGAATGGATGTAATTTTTTGAAAGCCCATAAGTTTTACTTCTTCTCCCCCTTTTTGTCGAAACAAAAAGTTAACCCTTGGAGAAAATAAACAGAATAGTGTGGAAAAATTAGTCCACGTATCGCTAACTCCCCCTTGACGGTAGCTCCCCCTTGTTTGGGGAGTCAAGTGAAGAAAAAATAAAACTCTACAAAAAGAAAGGTTAGTAACATGCTTAAATAATCTTGTGGTTTCCGAGAATCAAGATTGGGAGCCAAGGTATGTAAACAAGGCCTTGTAGTAAAACAACAAATTGTAGTGGTATTTATGCCACTTACAAGCATGTAAAAAATAAGAACAAGACTTGTTCTTGAAAATGACTTCAAAAGAAAAATAATACTAAAAGTGAAAAATAGTAGTAGTGATTCCTTCCATGCTTGCATAAGGTTATGGATGGAGGTTTTGATTAGTAATGGTATTGATGCGATCAAGGATGAGGTTGAGTATGAAACGCATTTCTTCCCTAACTTCTATTGCAATTTCCCTAGTGGATTGGCAATATTCACAATGTAAATGATGTGGGTAATGAGTGCGGAAGTTTTCCGGGTTGTTTTGATTTGAGTTATGCGGAAGTTGTGGTGGAAAAATAGGAAAATATGGATCAATATCTGGAATGTTTGTAAATGGTGGTGGAAAAGAACCTAGATGTTCTTGTAATGTGATGGGAGCTAATGGTGGTGATGTTTCAAGATCTTGAAATATAGTATTTGGAGATGTGGGGGGTGTTGAAAAGACTAATTCTTTTTCTTTAGGTTGGTTAGATCTTGTTGGAGTCTTAAGGAGTTCCAAAAGAGTTATTTTAGGTGGTGATGAAGTTGGTGTACTTGTTGGTGATGAGGGGGTGCTATAATGGAAGCATCTTGTGGTGAGTTATTTGATGAGGATGAACCATTTGAGGTTGGTTTTGTTAAACAACAAGATCGTATGCTAATCCGGTGTGTAGTACAAAGGGTTTGGGTATCATGAGAATGATTGTTTGTACTAGGTGATTCATCTAATGGGTTTTTGAATTGACATGGTGTGTTGTGTATGTGAGGATGAGATGGATTATGCAAGCATTTTGGGAGTTCTATATATAGAGAAAAACAAAGCATTGTAATGAATGCTTGACCCAAAATGTGGATTAAAATCTAATGATTAGATATGAATTCAAGGCATGTGATCATGAGAACACAAGCATTAAAGAGCATACTCCCAAAATGAAACAAATGTGGATTTTTCATCCAAAGTGAAAAAATAGAAGGTAAAATCACTTGTTTCACAGGATCCCACGGATCCTTCCCGAGGGATCGTCGGCCCATAATTTGGGGATCCGTGGATCTGGTGATTCAGCTGACACAAAATTTTCCTTTTGGAAACATTTTTGCCTATTGTGTGCCTATATGCAAACTATTTGGAGTTTCGGTTATCTCGACCCCTAAAAAGAAATAGAAAATAAACTAGAAGTATAAAACATCCTATTGAGATAACCCGAAAACACATATTTAGTACATGAGTCGCATGATTTTGTGTTATCAATGCTCCTAATTCATTGTTGCTTAAATGAATGTACCCTAAAACACATATTAGTTATGTGTTCCCTTTAGCATTCAAAAGACATGAGATGCAATGAAAGCGGGTTTTTACTTTGTATTAATAATGAAAAAGCGATTTGTCCTAGGCGTGAAATTGCTTTGATGAAATTGATACGGGAAGGTATCATCCTTTTAGAAAACATTGTGAAAGTAGGTTTTCTTTGAAAATGTGTATATAAAAAAATAAGAAATCTATAAGTGGAAAACTCATCTTGGGTTTTGAAAATTCCCGTATTGTTTGTGAGTTGCGCGTGAAATAGAGATCCTAGACTCAGAAAGAAGAAGGCTAGTGTTTACATACCTTGTAGAATTAAATAAGTTACGGCGTTGTT
The DNA here is from genome assembly GCA_910596185.1 of Chrysanthemum makinoi. Taxonomy (NCBI): domain Eukaryota; kingdom Viridiplantae; phylum Streptophyta; class Magnoliopsida; order Asterales; family Asteraceae; genus Chrysanthemum; species Chrysanthemum makinoi. The sequence continues at coordinate 62,350,240 of OU343222.1, read as the reverse complement.
CCATTAGACCAAGACCAAGCGAAGTAGGTTGAATTGTTCCCTTCAACGGTTTGGTGAGGACATCGGCTATGTTGTCTGGGATGCTACCTTCTCAATAGAGATGTTCCCTTTTGAACATTGTCTCTTAAGAAGTGGTGACGAATCTCTATATGCTTTGTGCGAGAATGCAATACCGGATTTTTGCTTAAGTCGATGGCACCTTTGTTGTCACATAGGATGGCTATGTCGCTTAGATGAATGTCGTAGTCTACTAACGCTTGTTTCATCCATAGTGCTTGTTGGCATGCTTTACCGGCGGAGACGTACTAAACGCTTCGGTTGTTGATATTGCTAGTGCCGTTTGTTTCTTAGAAAACCAAGATGTTAAACAACATCCCATGAAAGTACATACCCCACTTGTACTTTATCTATCAACGTAATCACACGCATGGTCGAATCTGCATATACAATTGTTTCTGCTCTCGTGCGTTCCTTAGGATACCATAATCCTAATTGTGTTGTACCCTTAATGTATCTAAATATTCTTTTACGGCTTCTAGGTGTGACATTTTGGGGTCTTCTTGAAACCTAGCACATAAGCAAACACTAAACATGATATCCGGCCTACTTGCGTGAGGTAGAGAAGACTACCTATCATGCCACGATATTTAGTATTATCTACGGATTCACCGTATTCATCTTTTGTGAGTTTGGTGTCGGATGACATTGGAGTCCTAATTGGTTTGACTCTTCTAGACCAAATTTATTTAACATCTCCTTTATGTATTTAGATTGATTGAAGAAGATACCATCTTCTACTTGTTTAATTTGTAGACCAAGAAAGAAACTAAGTTCTCCCATCATACTCATCTCGAACTCGTCATGCATGGACAAGTGGATCCGAATATAATATCATCTACGTATATTTGTACTATGATTATGTGTGACTTTCTTTTCTTAGTAAAAAGTGTGTTTGTTAGGTCACCATATTATCACAACAATATGTATTTCTAGAGAGAGAAAGTTTTAGAGAGAGAGAGTGGAAGGAACTAATGAATGATTAGTGAAAATGATAATTGCAATTAGAACCAACAACCCTCTCCCTTCTAGGGAGGGGTTATTTATAGTGTTTACATAAGTAGGGAGTTTCCCTTGGTTCTAGAAGAACCTTCTATCACGACTCATGGGCTTACTACATGTACGTGAAACTAATTACAAACATTTATAAACCATATTTATTAATCCGACCTATTACAAATGAAATGACCTACACTTGATAATAAAACATGTTCCTAACAATCTCCCCTAAGGGTTGGTCATCATTTGTTGTCTTGCTTAGGTCGTTTGACGCCTGAACTTCTTTGGCGTTCATGGCTGTGACGCGTCTTTGATTCATTGCATCTTTGTTCTTTGTTCTTGTTGTTGTGAAATCTATCAGTTGTGAAATCGCCTTTATCAACATCTTTAACTTTGATCTTTATCTCATAACTTTACAGATTCTTTGACTTTGATGTAGAATCTTCTCAAATTTTCTTTGCTTTTGAGAGAACTTTCAATTAGTGTTGATGTTGGTAGAAGCATGTGAAAAGTGCCTACGATCTTTTCCACCGTGAGCATCCATAAGAAGAAAACATAAAACATGGGTTAGAAATAATCAAGCGCTTACAAGTTTGAACTTCGAGAGTGTTAACAGCATAGTGTGAAAACACATCTCTAATTCTTACAAAGGTTGTTCTGAACTGAGTCCCACAAGTGAGATAACGCGATGTACGAAATACACCTACTGTTTCGGATGAGTCGCGAGGTACACCGGCATCACCCACGCTGTAGACCGTTTGAGACACACTAAGCGTAACCCACAAGGAGTTACCGAAGTGACTCTGCCGTCGAGGCTGTTTGATGTTGACCCGGCAGAATTTCCATTCAATCACTGAGGATCACAATTGTGAATTCCCTCATAAATGTTCTGGCAGATTGCTAAGATCTGCGTAGGACTCTGGAAAAATGTCACTTGTGTCCTTATTGTTTGAACAACAAGTGATGAAATATATAATTGTTCCTAAGAGATCTTTTGATGAATCTCATGGCTCTAGACTCGATTAGTGCGCTTTGATTTTCCTAAGCGGAGACTAGGGAGAGGGTCTCCTTCTTCAATACCAACAATCTCTAAGAGAGAGTCGATAGATTACGAAGGGTTCCCTGTGAGAATGAAACAAGCTCTTTTAAGAGAACTTGAGTGGCTTAGAAGGTTTAGTGCATTGCGTCACTGGGTCCATGACGACTTTGTCTTCAATACCGGTGTCATCTTGTGACAATCAAGTAGCATATGAATTGAACCCGTTCTGCCCTAAGTTGAATAATTTGGAGGGCTATTTTTTCACCCTTTTCTTTAACTTTTCTTTTTAATTCTTCAACTCCTTCTTTCTCCAATTCTCATTTTCTCCTTTTTTTTAAATCATACCTAAGGACTTCTAGATACTAACTATTTGTGATGTCCTTGGGTAGATCCTCCCCGGGCGGATCATAGGACGCTTATTCCTAAACTTAGTCACCTTATAACTCCATGACTATCCTATGTTGCCACAAAACCTTTTCTTGAAAAATCTCTCAATATGTTTATGATGAAAAACATGTTTTGCCAACACCTTGAGAGTTTTGGTTTTTAAATACTCCCTCCACATGTGCTTATGAGTTTTGACTTGAAATCTCACGAGAGGAAGAGCTAGCACTTTTGAATTGATCGACTCTTGATAGACAATTCCCCATGAGACACGGTTACGTTGTATAGTTAAAGAGTTCCATTATCAGCTTTTAGGTGACAACTAGCTCTAATAACTACCTTGAAGATGTAAACTCTCCTTGAAAAGGAGGTTAGACCCGTCAAAGTTCATGTCAATCAAGAGTGTCTCGGATTGGTACATTCTACTAAGATAAGTCTTGGAAGACAAATCTTTTCGATTTCTGACATTCAAAGATCGTCAATTCATTGGTGATATCTAAGTCGAGCACGTTATGAGATTCCACAACTTCCTGATCAACAATTTTAATCACATTTCTCCCCCTCAAAAATAGCATATGTATGTTGTTTTTGAAAAACATGTTGATTAAAATATGCTTTTGAGGTGTTTGAAATTCCTTTGGGAAGAAACGGATTTCAAGAACATTTGAGTTTGAACAAAGATTTTGTTTTAAAAGCAGTTAAAAGCTTTCGCTCCTTTAATTAGGATTGAGGCAATCAAACGCATACGGGTCCTTTCGTGGAATCGATTTTCGTTGAACAAAAGTACTCCCCCTCAAATATGGAAGCATATTCAAGAGATAGCCTTCTTGAGTCGAATTTGAAACAGTTTATTACAGGTTGTAAAAAAAACATATTATCGATTTGTTGTACTTGTGAAAAAAGTTGAGCTCAAGGTTTAACAAAATCAAAATCAATTAAGATAAGCAACGAATGAAAGTAAAGAGTTAGAGTTATTACAGATGATGTTTAAATGTTCCAAAGAATGTTCCAAATAAACTAACTAACTGCAGTACATCATTCGGTCGACGTAAACGTCAAGATATTCGAACCCTTGCTCTTCCTCCAACATAGCTTTCAAGTCGTGCGATTCGGAACTTGAGTCGTGAATCAATTTTCTTGACAAACTTTTCAGCTTGCTTAACATCGCTTCTCCTCCATGTCATGTTCCGCAACCAACGTTGTTTTCTCCGCATTGGATCTTCAAGAATGTTGACAAGCTCAACCTTTACCTGTCAATGTATCATCTGAACTTGTGGATTTCTTCATATCGCATGTATTTGATGATGTTGTTCCGGATGAAGTGTAATCCAAATGGTGTTGTGGTGAATGTATACGGTTCTTTCATAAATGCCGGGTGGTTGGAGATCAGGTTTGGTAAGATTCGACGTTTCGATAACTTTCAACACCAAGATGAAGATCTTCAACTCTTGACTTAATGACAAGCATGGATAAAAATGAGGATTGAGTTGAAGATATCATATTGTAAGCTTCCAGGAAGATGCTCAAGTTTTCCTTGAACTTTGAGAAGATACATATCTTTGATATCGTTGAGGTTCGAAACGTAGTCGCTTCGTTGAAAGTATACCGTTGTCGCCACTCTGCGCAAATGTTAGTTAAAAAGTTGTACCCGTATTTATCCATAATCTCTGCACTTTTAATGGACAAGATCCGGTGGTTATAACACACTTTGTGTTTGGAGGTGAATGTGAGTCGCCATTTGTAAAACCATTTACGCATATTAGGCCAATGGAAGATGCCAAGTTCAGCTTCATCATTATAATTAACAACCGAAGAACTAAACAAGTCAGCAACTTCTTCCTCCATGCCTTCTTGAGTGTAAACCGCTGAGATGAAACTTAGACAATGATGTTGCATATCGCTTCTCGGATCTGTGTTTCCATACATTAGATATTCTAGATCATGATTAAAAAATAAGGTGTGGGTACCTTGAGATTGTGAGTATGACCCATGAGTGGTAAAGGTTGAGAATAGTCATGAAAATTGAATGTTTTGGGAGCACCGGAGGCAGCGAAACATCCCAAGTAATGTTCTCAGACATTGCTCGTGCAACTTCCTCAAGATTGTATTCAAATTGAAGCCTGGAAGTTGTGGAAGTCTTAAATTGTGTAAACCCCTTCGGCGAATAGTGGCAATGTGAGACAAGCGAAGTTCTCGCACCTTCATGATCTTTTTCAAATTCTTTGTGAAACCCACAATGGAAGCTTCATTAAGAAGATCATCTTCTGGATGAGCATCAATCATATCTTCAAACCAGTCAAACCGAAGTCGTGGAAGAGTCAATCCATTCTGGAGCATCATCTTGTTGCATGTTGAATGGGGGCTGGGATATGACTTGAGAGACAGTGCTGTGGAGGTTGATTGGAGGATTGTGGTTGAATTTCATCTTCAGGTGAAATATCATGAGAAGTGGTTTGAAAAACTGAAGATGACGGTGCAGTGAATTTGGAACGTTTGTCGCGTGGATGTGACTCATCATCTTTATCATCGGGTCTGCAAGTTTACGTAGGCGGGATATCCTTGCACGTTGCGATGCACTTTTCTTATCAGCCCTCTTCATGGATTTGAGTAGAGCGTCTCGAAGTTCAACTTCTTCATCATCATCAATTATCTTTTCCGAAGTTGACTTTGAGATCAACGACAGGCAACGTTGATGGTTTAGTTTCAAGAGTTATCGGATGTGTTTGAAGATGAGTGGCTACTGACTTTGAAGCTTGTTTTTGACATATGTGCGTAAGGCTGATGGTAGAACTTCATTAATGCAACTCTTGACCTCATAGGAAGGACTGTTAAGGATTTCCTCAATCTGTTCTGGTAATGGAAACTTCTGAATTTGTTGATGTTGTTCTTGAAGTTGCTGTTGTTGTGTCTGAACTTGGGTTTGAAGAGAAGTGAGCTGTGCTTGAATGTATTGAAATTTATCTTTCGCATTTGCTTGAGATGTTTGTCGAGAAGGGAGCGATCTTAAAGGTGGTTTGGAAGGAACATTCGTCTTGACTGTTGATCCGAGGATCCGGAGGTGGTTGTATTAGTGATTGTTGGTTATGAGCATCACCTTGCAAATGTGGTTTCACAACGAAAACATCATCAGAATCATCAGATTCATCATTGTTGATGATTCTTCATTATCGAATGAATGAATTGATCGATTCATCTTTGGATGAAGAGTGTGCTGCAGAATTGAGTTATCTCTTCGAAGATTCTGATTCATTCATGGGTTGTTGAATTGGTTCGAAATCATCTTGGAACGATCTCACCCTTCTTCGCAACCTTTCAATATCACTTGGTGATGACGCGTTTGGTGATAGCCAGGTTTTCTTCAATTGCTTGGTCTTGTTTGTGGGTGCGAGGAGACTGAAGTAGTAGAGTTTGACTACTGATGGTTTTACCACGCTGTCTTGTAGCTTTTCTTGTTTCACTTTGAGAATTCTTTGAGTTTCTATAGGGTTAGCATCTTCGTCGTGAGGATGAACTTGTTCTTCTTCAAAGAACATGTTCGATTTGGACAAATCTTCATCAATCGTGAGGTTTGCTTGTGTTTTGCAAAGTGGATTTCCTTCTTCTTTTTAGAAATAATGCCAATGTTCGCCGCTTTCGCATGATCATAGTCCCCGTAGCGGTAGTCGCTTGATGCCATCATTAAAGAGACGATCAGGAATTCTTAAACCTTTGTTTGTTGTGCTCGTGCTTTGAACTTTAACAGTTTTAAGCACATGATCCATGTGAGGAGTATGATACTGATCAGCACTTGCTATTCGTTTGTCGATGCTTGGATCTATTTGCATGAAGTATTCAATAAGAAGCTTGGTGTAACGAGCAAATGGAATTTTATACCCTTTCTTATTGGTAAACTGCCGTGCTTGATAAATCATATCATTCCAGATTAGCTGTGCATAATCAAGGTGTTGTGTATTTATGATACCCCAGAAGATTTGAAGTAGTTCCAATCGAGGGTGTTCATGGCCAGTAGCTTTTCCCCGTAACACAATGGTGAGTATGGTAAACATATGATAACCATGGTTGGGAATGAATTTGCGATTTACATCAGGCTCGGTTGATAGCGTTGAGAAGACTCATCATAACCCATTTCTGAAGAGATAATGCAATTTGTGAAAACGATGGGGATGGTGTGAATGAAGTGTTGGTCTGTGTTTCTTCAAGAGGAAGATGAAGAACATGACGAAGAATGCTAACATCAAATTCAACTTGGAGTTCATCATTAACTGACTGTCATGATGGTGGAATCGTTACTTATCTTGAGTGAATGCCGAATTGATGTAAGTAGATTCGACACTTGCAGATAAAGTCGAAGATGCCTACGTAAGTGCTTCTAAGAATTTCCACTACAATCGACACGTGGGATGGCATAGAAGTTGTTCGAAATCAATACGAGAGTTTGAAAGCGCAATATTGCGTTCATCGTCAATGGGATACATGTCTTTCTTTGTGAGAGATCCTTGAGACATGTTGAGACCTAAAACAAAGCATTTACCAAGATATCCAAGAATAGGTAATGACATGTTAGAGAGATAACTCATATGATTCTAACATACAAACAATGCAAACACACAAAATCATTAATGATTGAAATTCTCAAAATTAACTGAGTCATACTTGGTAAGACTCACTTGAAACACACTAGGAACATCAAATTCATGAAGAATAACAAGTATACAAACTCGCCAAAGTTTATTAATGGAACCTTAAACGCATAAACATGTCCCCGAAACCTTGAACCAATGACAAGCTTGCAAATAATCATAAGGAAATTAGAAACTAGCCATTAATCAGTCAGACAACAAGAAACTCGCAAGCAACACAAACTCGCCAAAATCTAAAGCTAGAAGAAACTTCGCCGACACTCGTGTGGTAGTCAAACTCGCCAAATACAAACTCAAGAGAAACTCGCCAAAATTTAAATAAAAGGCAAACTCGCCAAAAATTTAAGGAAGTGGCAAACTCGCCAAAAATTAAAATAAATGTCAAACTCGCCAAAAATTTAAGGAAGTGGCAAACTCGCCAAAGATTTAAAATAAATGACAAACTCACCAAAAATTTAAAGCTTAAAGGGCAAACTAATAAAAATTAAAATAAATGGCAAACTCGCCAAACATTTAAGGAAGTGGCAAACTCGCCACTTTCAAAATTAAAATAAATGGCAAACTCGCCAAACATTTAAAAGGCGGCAAACTCGCAAAAATTAAAATAAATGGCAAACTCGCCAAACAGTTAATGAAATGGCAAACTCGCCAAAATTTCAATAAATGGCAAACTCGCCAAAATTTAATTTGACGGCAAACTCGCGAAAAATCACAAATAGTCGGCAAACTCGCTAAAATTCATAAATAGTTGGCAAACTCGCCAAAATTCATAAATAGTCGGCAAACTCGCCAAAATTCATAAGACCATGAGAAACTTGCCAAAACGCATCAGTTTATCTCAAACTCGCCAATAATCATAACTTAACACAACTAGAGAACCTACCAAGCATTCATATAAATCAAGAACTCTAAATTCATAAAGCTCAACAGATTAGCCAAATACCTAACCTAAGATGGACCAAGCATAATCCTAAGTTCCATAACCTAAGATCGAATATGTCCTATAATACATGAGAAAAGGAACCCCAATTAAACAAACATAACACAACAATTAGTAAAAGATACTTACAATTGATTGGAATGAATAAAAAAAAAACTTGATTGGATCGGGATAATAGCAAAGCAGCTAATGTGTGAGTTTGAGAATGAATGGTATGAGAATAGTGAATTAAAACTAAGGTTTAAAGGAAGTGAAATGAGAAAATGACACTTTTAGTCCCTAGAGTATTAAAAACGTTTTTTTGAAAAATGAAAAATAAAAAATCGTTTTGGGTTTTGTATAGATTTTATATTGTTGTATTTTTATTTTGAAATATGTATTTACAAAGAAATGTTTTTGATGTTTGACGCTTTAAGAACGCTTGATTAACTTTTCCAGATCTTCGAGTCAAACACCGCGATACCAATTTGATGGACAAGCTCAAGAAACCTTGCGGTGGCAAGGCTTTGGTGAACAGATCCGCCAATTGGTATTGAGTACCCACAAAGTATAGTTCAATTGTACCCTGTTCAACATGCTCTTTGATGAAATGATATCGGAGAGCTATATGCTTTGATTTGGAATGCTGAACCGTGTTGCGGGGAGATTGCAATGGCACTCTTGGAGTCACAATACATCGGAATCTTGTCGAATACAAAACCGTAGTCCATCAGTTGTGATCTCATCCAAATTATCCGAGCACGGCATGCCGACATGGCAACGATTCGCTCGTTGATGACATAGATGTACAGTCTTGTTTCTTTGACTGCCAAGATACCAGTTTATCTCTGAGAAATTGAACACCACCAGATGTACTTTTGCGTGTATCTAAACACCTGCGTGATCAAGCATCTGAAAAAGCTATTAGTGCAAAACCGAATCCTTCGGATACCGATTCCCAAGTGAATGGTTCCCTTTACGTAGCGAAGGATTCTTTTAGCCTCATTGAGGTGTCTTTCAGTTGGTCTTGACTGATAACGGGAGCAAAGATATACAACAAATACAATGTCAGTCTTGGTGTTAGATACATGAGAGACCCAATAATACTTCGGTATTTTGTAGGGTCAATAATTTTCCCATGTAAATCAGCATCCAGCTTTGGTGAGGTTGCAGACATAGGTGTGTTATAAGTATCACAACTGGTCATTCCATGTTTCTTCAAGATTTCAAGAGCATATTTGGACTGATTTAGAAATATGCCACGGGGAGATTGATGAACTTGAAGTCCTAAGAAGAACTTTAGTTCACCCATCATGGACATTTCAAAATTTTGTTTCATTAATTTTGCAAAAGCGTTTGAATACTTTTTATGTGTTGAACCAAAAATGATATCATCAACATAAATTTGAACAATCAAAATATCCTCCCCGTGACGTTGAATGAAAAATGTTGGATCAACAGTTCCTTTGGTAAACTGATTAGCGAGAAGAAATTTTGACAGTTTGTCGTACCATGCCCGTGGAGCTTGTTTAAGACCATAAAGAGCCTTTTTGAGCTTGTACACGTAGTTAGGATGATCTGAATCAACGAACCCGTCCGGTTGACCCACATAAACTTTTTCACGGAGTTGACCATTCGAAGCGCCGTTTAACATCCATCCGATAAACCGTGATATTCTGTGTGCGATATGCCGAAATATCCTGACAGCTTCAAGTCGAGCCACGGGTGCAAACGATTCTTCATAATCGATTCCTTCTTCTTGAGAATACCCTTTAGCCACAAGACGAGATTTGTTGCGAATACCATTGCCTTCAGCATCTAGCTTGTTTTTCCGGATCCACTTTAGTCCAATGACATAAATCCCATCCGTCTTGGAACAAGTTCCAGACTTCGAGACGTTTGAACTGATTCAACTCTTCTTGCATTGATTCAATCCAATTGTCATATGTCATAGCTTCTTTGATGTTTCGTGGTTCATCATGACAAACAGTGAGTACATAAACACAAGTTTCAAAGATCAGTATGAAGTCGTTGTCTCGTCATAACTGGGTTAGAAGGATCGCCAATCACATTTACTAAGGGATGATCTTTCGTCCATTGATGTGTCGAAGGGTGGTGATTGAATGTTGCATGCATATTAGACGGTTCCAAATTGCGTGAAGACGACTCGCCAATGTCCGGAATGGTTGGAGCCGGAGCAAATGGATTGAAGAAAGCATTTCCGTCATAATCTGCAGGGACGGGTACTTCTTGATATTGTGATTCATCACCGTGTCGTTGTTGGATGCAATGTGTTCTTCGTTGAATGAGAATCATCAGCGGTGCATCGTGCAACAGTTGTTGTTGTTGGAGCAGTGTATCGGTATTGGAATATGATCAGTGGTGTGCAAATGAAACATCGATACATCCGAGCACTACTTTAAATCTCATCAAACAGAGGAGCAAACAAAGTTTCCAATTGTTGACGTGTGAATTCCATGGGTGGAACAAATGATGAAGAAGGAAAGTTTAGACGGTTGGATGCGGGTCCTAAGCGGTTTTGCTCAGAAGCCATTTCTGTAAGCTCATCAAAGTTGACATGAACGGTTTCCATCATTTGTCGAGTTCGACGATTGCAAATTTTAAATCCTTTGAATTTTCACGGAACCAATGAACACTCCAATGTCACTTTTGGTGAAGTTTACCAATATCATCACGATCATTTTTCGGATAGCATAGTGCACCGAAAACATGAAAATATTTGATATCCGGTTTGCGTTGTGAACAATCTCATATGGAGTTTTATTATGACGTGTATGAATGATGGAACGGTTTTGAGTAAAGCATGCAGTTGAGACAGACAAACCCACAAGAAATCCGTAATTGTGAGAAAATCAACATCGTCGGCGAAAGCCTCTACTAACGTTGGTTTGTCTTTCAACAACACCATTTTGTTCAGGAGTACGAGCAATTGAGGTTTGATGTGTGATTCCAACTTTCTCAAAATAAGCACGAAGTGTTTGATTTTTGAATTCAGATCCATTGTCTGTTCTTATAATGCGGACGTGATTTCTAGTTGAACCTGAATCTTTGTGAGAAAGGTGATAATCATTGTTGGAGCTTGATCTTTAGTGCGGAGAAAATAGACCCAAGTCCATCGTGAATAATCATCAACAATAACAGAATGTAACGTTTGCCATTCACACTTTGTACACGATAGGGGCCACATAAATCCATATGAAGTAAGTTAAGAACATGTTGAGAACTTGGTTCGGTTTTGAGGAAAGTTAGATCTCTTGCTCTTGCCTTGTTCACAAGCCGAACATAAATGATCTTTGGTGTATCGGAACCTTGGAAGACCATCAACTAACTTATGACGAGCGAGTTCAGTCATGGTTTTGAAGTTTAAATGAGAAAGCCTTTTATGCCATAACCATGATTTAGTCGAAGTTGCTTTGAGAGAAGACAAATGGTGATGATGCAATCATATCGGACATAGGAATCGTATAAAGATTTGTGCTCCGATTGCCGGTGAGTAAATCATGTCCATCCAAGTCACGTACGTAACAAGTTTTGGAGCGAAACGCAACTTCCAAATCATCATCACAGAATTGTCCAACAGAGAAAAGATTGTGTCCAAGACCTTCAACATAATAAACCCGACTGATCTCGATGTTTCCATTAACATAATCTCCATATCCCATTATTGCAGCAAAATGATCATTCCCAAATCGACAAGATGCCGATGAACTTTGAAACAAAGTTTATTAACAGCTTTAGATTTCTTGTCATATGTCGGGTACATCCGCTATCAACAATCCACGTAACGAGTTGAATCACCGCAACACACGAACAACGAGGGTGGTATGATAGAAGCAGTGGAACCCAAAGAGTTAGTGGGTTCCATTATGTTAGTGTTACATACATTTGCACATTTAGGAATCCATTTAAAACTTGAGGTACGCTGCAACCATTGTTGCCATAACCAATTATTTTTCGCTTTGGTCTTAGTGAAGTCACTAGGTGAGTACTTATGCTTAGGAGATGTTTTTGCAGCAATGGGTGTGTCTACAAGTTTCTCAAAAACTACATTGTGCACCTTCCCTAAATTCGATTTTGCAACTAGTGAGGACCTAGAGGGAGAGCCAATTATAGATTTCTTAGAACGAGCTAACAGAGATTTTGCAAAACATTTATCATGATTACGCACAACATACTTTTACGACAAAACACACAGGAAGCATTAACGTTTGAAACGTTTACAGACCTATCATTCGTTACACTGACATTAGAATTACAATTTGCCAAATTTGAATCTAAAGCAGATGCAACATGATTTTTATTCGATTTCTTAAGATGAACTTCTACTTGATGTCGGACGAAAGTGCTCTTCCTATGTTGCGAGATCCTAGTATTTTCTTGGTGTCTCTTATGCTCGGATCTTCTAACATTAGTAGACGAAACTATTCCTGTAGAAGTGGAAGAAAGCAAATTAGTTCCCTGAGGTTTATCAATTATATAAAGACCAGGAGCAATCACTTTTGTGTTACTAGACTTGCTAGATTCATGTTTATCTAGCTTTTCTTTAAGCTCAATGATGATGTGGTTTTGATCCTGAATTATGGAATTTAATCTTCCTTGTTCACCCAACATTTGTCGAGTGTATTCAACATGGTGATCAAGTTCTTTTGAAGCTTCATAACGAACAGTTTTAAGAGAATCAAAAATCGTTTTATATTCCTTTTTGACTTGTGCAATCTCTTGTTCATATTTGAAAATTTGACATTTTAACGATGCATTTTCATCATCAAAAAATTCGACTTTTGAAATTCGCGACTGATCCAAAGACACCTTTTCCATGTGATTTTGCAAAGCAAGTTCAGATTCAATTGTCTTAGACTGACACCATTGAAGTCTTCGTTTAAGTTCAGAAATCTCCATTGAAAGTTTAGATTTGACATCATCATTTTGTGAAAACAGTTTTTCATTTTCCGCTTTTAATTTCTCAATTTCATGCCTTAACATCTGATTGTCCATTTCCAACGTTTGAACTATATTGAGATTCTCAGTTGAAACACATTTTCATTCACGTGAAGCAAATTCACAATATATAACCACAGTAGCAATATTAGCGAAAGAGCATCTTCTAACAATCGCTCAAGGGCATTTTGAAGATCTTGGTTTTTGCATTGTTCTTGTGAAACCGAAGTTTTCAAGTGTGTTAAAAGCTTCAATCATTGAAGTCACCTCTTGTTGAAGTTCCCTATCCCAGTGTGTTGCACATGGGACGCAGATGTGCGACATGAGGTGATATTTGGGTTTGAAACATTTGTCTTTGCTCTCTTGCATAAGCAGATTGAAAATTTGATGCTTTTAACTCAGAATTTTTCTCAATTGCCGTTTCTAAAAATGAAATATCTTCCATAAACGCGTTTGAAAGTATCGTAATACTAAACAAGATTTAGGAGTTTTTGGCAATGAGTTGCTTTTGCAAGAGGACGGTAAAGGACCATTTATTTGTGCAACACTGTGAACGGGACCTTCCACACAAGATGCCTCGTTTTTTCGAAAGATTATAATGTTGGTGTTGAAATGACATTCAGTTTGTAAAAAGCATTTTCTCTTGTGTAATCATATGGTAAAATTCCATTTTGTCGCATGTTTAAGCGATCATCATCTTGTGTCCATTGTTCCTCACAATCAAATACAACAAGTTGCATGTTTGGATCTAAAAGACATTGAGCACTATACAATTTGGGCATTTCCTTGAGAGCTGTGTGAAGAAAACGTGGGTGATTATACCTAAGAGAAAAACGTTTTGAGTCATCGGGACTCTAAGTAAAGTTGACATTTCAATCTGTTTAACTGAGTGGCCAATCTTATATACAACAGTACCGAAATCTTTTAACCGTCTTTCCAATCGAAGAATTTCCTCGATTTGATCATCAATGCGCTTCTTATATTTCTTCTTGAATTCGAAAAATTTGACGACTTGTTGAAAAATCTTGTTTAGTATTTGAAAGTTCCGTTTGAAGATTGTCGATGTGTTTCTGAAGTTCAGACTTTTCTCGTTCAATTTTAGAAATCTTTTCGTTATTTGTCGCAACAATTTCATGCATTTGATGTTGAAGATTTTGTTCGTTAACGTAAGATTTTTGAAAGGACACTTCAAAACTTGTTTCGGGTGTTTTGGTTTCAAAATCATTTATCCGTTTTCGACAACTCTCAAGTTCAGCAGTCAAGGAGGTAATCTCAGCCCTAAGGTTATGATTTATTTCATTACATTTTGCAGTTTGAGCTTGAAATGGCAGAAGTAATGAAGTCGATATTCAACTGACCATGAATTGCTTCACTCTGCTCAATATGCTCATTATTTTCATCATAAGTCATCAAATGTAACCACGGGGTTAATTTGATCAACTTCATGATGATTAAATGATGATTCATGTTGAACAGATTGCAGCCATCGATCAGATGCATGCAGACACAATTGCATTTATGAGACATATATCGATGTGTACGAGATAGACCGTCTGTGTCATAGATGGTCCATTCTCTGCTTTGACTGATGTGATGTTCTTGCATATTTGCCATCAAAATAACTACAGCATTTGCTTCCAAATCTTCATATTCATCATCGAGAGAGTATCGCCATAAAACCTTGCTGAGTTTCACTGAGTTCTCCTCCTGCTTCATCCTTGTATGCCATCAGCATGACTTGCTTATAGTAATCTCCTCCTCTTGTTCGTGGTTCAGTACAAGCATTAGCAAGATGTCCTTGCTTTTTGCAATTATAGCGAATAGTAGATCCGAAGCGGTGAATCCCCTGTTTCCACAACTTGAACATTTCTCTTGAAAGTATTACCCGATCCCCTGGCGATGTTTGACCAGTTCCAGATTACGAATACCCACTTGTAATCAAACGACGACCACTAGTTCTGTTTTGAACCTCAACTTTTCCACCTTGTATAACAGCATGACTTTTGGGATTTGATGATGAACGAAGACGATTGTTTGATTGAGTAGAGAACTTGGAGAAGGCTTTAGCAATAAAGGCCATTCCATGATTTAGTGCTTCAAAGGCATCAACTTGATCATCATTGAGTTGAGCAGAGTATGCATTGTTAGAATCACCTGCGGGTGTGAGTTGATGAGAAGGTGTAGGTGGAGCATAACTAAAGTGACGTTGTTGTTGATCGAAAGCATGATTTGACTTTGGGTAAGGAGTTGGATAACCATGTGCCATGAGAGCAATTTGATCAGCAATGGGTGGTGTAGGGAAACCATGTGTGCCACGAGCTTCTTTATCTTTGATAACTTCATATTGATGATGTTTCAGATAATCATACAATAATCCATGCTTGACTTCATGAAGATCCTTGACTTGTCGAACAAACGTAACATACTTATGCCAATCCGGTCCTAAAGAGTTCAGAAACTTGGTGTTAATAACAATTGTTGGAAGATCAATCTTATGTCGATGCAAATCATTGACCACATTAGTGAAACGATGATAATATGATTCAAGTGATTCCCCAGGCTCAATGGTAAACACATCAAAGATGTGATATAACTTAGACTCCATGTCGATCTTATTCAATTCAGTGCCTTCCATTAAAAGATGAATTTGTTCCCACATAGCTTTTGCAGTTATCTGTGCATCAATACTTTTGTAAATCGGATTAGGAATTCCAAGAAGTATTTGTTGCATAGCAAGCTCATCGACTTCAAGATGAAGTAGTTGTTCTGGTGTTAAACGACTAAGTGGAACAATTGTGATAGTATCAGGTCTCGGTGGAACACTGTAGGATCGCCAGAACAGCTTTCATTGGCATTTGAAACGGTCCTTCTAATATCACCTTCTTTAGATACTTACCATGAGGTTTCTTAAGTTCCATATACCTTAGAAATCGACTTGACCATTGCACATAATTTCCTAGTGTAAGCATTGGAGGACGAGTATCCGAACCAGCTTCATGAATTGATTGTTGACTAGTAATGACTTCGCACATTTGAGAGAACCAAGTTTGTTGTTGAGGGATTTGTGGAACCATTGACGTTCGTTGTGGTCCTTGTTGAGGATGGTTTGGAGTATATTGTTGATTAAATTGTTGTTGATAAATTGCTTGTTGTTGATTCCATTGTTGATGTTGTGGACTTAGTTGTTGTTGTTGTGGTTGATTATGAGTGTAAGGAAAATAGTTGGATGATGGTGGTTGAGACATATTTGTGAAGTGATGTTGATCGTTAAGGATAATTCAGGTTGAGGTTGTTTAGACTTAAGTAGATGAGTAGAAGAAAAACAAAGTTGCAGAAATCCAAACGTACTAGCAAGAAACTCGCAGACAAGAAACTCGCAGAACTTCAAACTCGTAGGAAGAAACTCGCCAAACGCAAACTCGCAGAAGTTCGCATGTAGAAACTCGCCAATTTTGCAAACTCGCAAAAAAAATCAGACAGAAACTCGCCAATTTTGCAAACTTGCAAAAAATCAGACAGAAACTCGCCAATTTGCAAACTCGCAAAAAATTGCAGTAAACTCGCCAATTTTGCAAACTCGCAAAAATCGATGAGAAACTTCGCCAATTTTGTAAACTCGCAAGAATCGACAGTAAACTTCCAATTTTGCAAACTCGAAAAAGTTAGAAACTCGCCAAATTTGCAAACTCGCAAGAAATCAGACAGAAACTCGCCAATGTTGCAAACTCGCAAGAAATCAGAGAGAAACTCGCTAATCTTCAAGTAGAAACTCGCAGAAATTCATGGCTAACTCGCCAAAACTCATAAAAATGTGCAGAAACTCGCAGAAACACGTATTCAGTCCAAAAAATCCATAAATTTCAATCTAAAACACGTTTTTAAGTACGAATTTCTATTAAATCTAGTCAATATTAACCTAAACTATCCCTTGGCTCTTGATACCACTTGTTAGGTCACCATCTTATCACAACAATATGTATTTCTAGAGAGAGAAAGTTTTAGAGAGAGAGAGTGGAAGGAACTAATGAATGATTAGTGAAAATGATAATTGCAATTAGAACCAACAACCCTCTCCCTTCTAGGGAAGGGGTATTTATAGTCTTTACATAAGTAGGGAGTTTCCCCTGGTTCTAGAAGAACCTTCTATCACGTACTCATGGGCTTACTACATGAGCTGTGAAACTAATTACAAACATTTATAAACCATATTTATTAACGACCTATTACAAATGAAATGACCTACACTTGATAATAAAACATGTTCCTAACAGTGTTGTCAACTAACCCCATGGTATAGTTGTGTTTAATTAAGAAGGACTTGAGTCTATCATACCAAGCTTTTGGAGCTTGTTTAAGACCATAAAGGGCTTTCTTTAATTTATATACATGTTTGGGTTTTTCAAAATCGATGAAGCTTGGAGGTTGAGCTACATATACTTCTTCATTAATGAAACTATTTAGAAAAGCTTTTGACATCCATTTGATAAAGTTTTAGATCATTAGCACAAGCATACGTAAGAAGTATTCTTATAGACTCTAATCTAGCCACGGGGCATAGGTCTCATCAAAGTCTATTCCTTCTTGTTGGTTATATCCTTGGGCAACGAGTCAGCCTTGTTCTATACACTACCCGTTTGCATCTAATTTGTTTTTATAAACCCATTTTGTTCCTATTATGGTTTGATTACTAGGTGGAGGGACAAGTGTCCAAACATCATTAGAAACGAATTGATTTAGTTCTTCTTGCATAGCCATTACCCAACTTTCATCTTTTATGGCTTCTTGTGTGTTCTTAGGTTCTATGGTTGAAACGAAACAAAACAAGCTACTTTGGTTTTGAACTTGAGACCTTAATGTTCGTTCGTTTAGTTTTCCTATGACTTTATCTACGGGGTGATCTTTGGACTCTTTAATGTTTATGATTTCATCATTTAAAGGTTCTTCTTCTTCATTTATCTTTTTCTTTATTACAATAGCTTCACTTTCTATGATCTCGTCATCGACAAGAGGTGGAGAGGGTTTGGGTGGACTTTCATCAAATTTTATGTTTAATGACTCTTCTACCTTCATTGTTTCTTTGTTTAATATGACGCAAGCTTTGCTATTTGGCGAGTAACCTAGAAAGATACCTTCGGTTGATTTAGGATCAAATTTTGTAAGGTAATCTTTAGTGTTAAGAATAAAACATTTGCTTCCAAAGACTCTAAAGTGATTTAACGTAGGTTTTTTGCCTCGGAGTAACTCATATGGAGTTTTTCCTAAGATTGGTCTAATTAAGACTCGATTGAGTATGTACGTTGAAGTATCAACGGCATTACACCAAATTTTTTGAGGTATGGATTGTTCATTAAGCATGGTTCGACTCATTTCTTGAAGGGTTCTATTCTTTCTTTCTACTACCCCATTCGATTGTGGAGTGCGTGGAGCCGAGAAGTTGTGAGTAATACCATTAGCGTCACAAAAGGCTCCAAATTGCACTTCATTATCGAATTCCCTACCATGATCCGTCCTAATGGACACTATAGGACTTCCTAGTTGTCTTTGGATCTTTTTGCTTAATATTTCAAAATAATTAAAGGTTTCCGTTTTGTTCTTTAAAAATTTTGTCCATGTATACCTAGAGTAGTCATCCATTATTACCAAAGTGTAGTAGTTGCCTCCATAACTTTGGATAGCGGATGGACCAAATAAATCCATATGTAATAATTCTAGACATCTAGTTGTAGATACCATGTTTTTAGCTTTATGACTCGAATGAGCTTGTTTTCCTACATTACAAGCATCACAAAAATGATGTTCATATTTTAACTTAGGTAGATCTCTTACTAGATCTTTGGATGATAGTGATTGAAGAAGTCGCATATTGGTGTGACCCAATCTTCGATGCCATAAGGTCGAAGTATCATCCATAGAGGTAAGACATAGTTTGTCTTTAGGTTCATTACCGATTTTAATGACATAGACTCCATGTTTCCTAATTCCTCTTCCCATGGTTATGCCATTTTTAAGTATCTTACTACCGGTTTCGGTAAAAGTACATTGCACTTTTTGTCACATATTTGTCCTATACTTAAGAGGTTAAAGTTTAGGTTTTCTACGTGACACACATCGTTAATGGTTAGAGATTTGTTAGAAATCGTACCTTTACCGATGATTCTACTTTTGCTATTTCCAAACACCACATTACCTCCATTTACGGATTCATATATGGAGAATAGATCCCATGAATGCCTGCGTCATGTGCCTCGTGCACCCGCCTTGACCCATTCATCGGGTCTAGGTCGATACCTTTAAGCACACCTAAAACAATAATAAACTCAAAAGTTTGGTCCCCATTTGTTCATGGGTCCATTAGTGTTAAACATTCCATTCATGTTAGACATGTATGGATAAGATGAGTATGCATTCCATGAAGCAAAGTTTTGAAAAGGGAAACCGTTTTGCATATTAGAGTTCCATCCCATTTGATGGTTACTTCTTGGATAAACGTTATTAGGTCTCCTAGATGCATTATGTTTTGAGAAGGATGGTGCTTTGTTTCTTGTAAAAGTAGAATTATATTTTGGAGGTGGTTGTCTAGTGGTGACATGAGTTGGTTTCTTCCTATTAACAATAACGAACTCAGTTCTAGATGAAGAAGCTACGTTATTACCACTAGTTGTTGCAGCGAATCCACGGATCCCAATGCAGACACTAGCGGTTCCCTTTTTAGGGATCCGCACAACAAGTGGCTTGGTTTTTCTAGTTCTTTAACAAATTTTGTTTCTTTTCTTTCACTAGTTGATGGATCAACTTGTTGAATACCTAGACCCTTTTGGTTGTTACCGGTTTTAACACCATCGAGTATTGTATCTAAAGTGTTTGTACTCATTCTAGCAATTTTAGAATCTAGACGATCAACTAGTGTTTGAAGTTGAACGCAAAGTTCGCATTCACCACTTGTTATTTTACCATTTTCTAAACGTTTTAGTTTTGCTTTTAATTTTATGACTTCTTTATCTAAACGTTGATTTTGACTCTTTAAAAGCTTGTTTTTGTTAATTAG
Source organism: Chrysanthemum makinoi (assembly GCA_910596185.1). Taxonomy (NCBI): domain Eukaryota; kingdom Viridiplantae; phylum Streptophyta; class Magnoliopsida; order Asterales; family Asteraceae; genus Chrysanthemum; species Chrysanthemum makinoi. Next base: position 62,330,198 of record OU343222.1, on the reverse strand, counting down.
TTTTAAGCTAATATTGCATAGTTTGTCATATTCATTATGCAATGAGTCGTCATCAAGTGATGAACTACTATAGTATTCGTGACATACCTCGTCATTTGCCATGAGACAAATTTCTTCGTCCTCCTCGTTACTCATTCCCCATGTGCGCGCTTTACACGCTTTGATCATCCCGTTTGGGACACTTACTAATAAAGTGGTTTGGGTCCCCACATTTAAATAAAGTACGATCATCCTGTTTGGCTTCAGCCCTCTTTGCTTTTCTAAAGCTTTCTTATCGTCATACGGTTGTTTGACGTATCTACCCTTTCTTCTAAAGAACTTCTTAAAGTCCCTTACCGCCATGACATACTCCTCATCATCACTATCCGAAGAGGAGTTCTCTTCATCGCTTGAGACTTTCTTTGCTTTAAGCGCAAGAGATTTGTTGTTGGAATTAGAAAGCGTGTATTTGAAGTAGAAGTGAAGCATAAGGATGCATAACTACAACCTCAATATACTACTCCCTCATATTCCAAAAACCTTTTTTTTTTACCAAATTTTAAGCTTTTGTGTGTGTTCCATTTTTATAATTTTGTTGGAGTGTGAATGTTTTAACTGTTAAGAAAAGTTGTGTTGCAAATTGCAAATCTCATTCTTCATAGTATACTCTTAGCTATTCTTAATACATTTTAAAATAAATTTTGGCTATCACGAGTACTCTTGCACTTTCCTTTCTTCAATAGATATGTTTTAGATTAAACGTTAGGAAACACATGGTAAACCGTTTGTCTCGGTTTTTCCGCTTCCTTTATAATAACAAAATTCGTTTGTGCTTTCTCGTTACATTTTATTTGTAATTCGAGTTACCTTTATTGTAATGTAAAGTTATGTATCTGTTTTATGTAATCGTTAGTGTCATTTATGGTATGGATATATTCCCATACACTGCAATCGTGGAGCATTTTTGAGAATTTAAATGTTTTAACTATGATTAAAAATGCAAATGTGTCTATAGTAATCACAATCTGTGGTACATAAAAATGAAGAGGGATATAAGGATTTGTATTACAAATGATTTTCTTCTATATACTAATCCACTCAATTACTCAAACAAAGACGAAGACACCATAGCCACCTGAAATTACAATCTGCATGCTTGTGAGAGATTCGTGCACCAGCTGCGCTTTGGCGCTTGAGGGCATCGGCGGCAGTTCAAGTCGACATTATTGCCAACGTCCCATGCTGTACCTATCTTTCATTTTAAGTTGCTTTCTCATAATTGGCCAAAGATGTATAGCATGTCTAGGAATGACATGCTTCGACCACACCAACCGATACCATTCGACTTCATAAGACCTTTGTCTGACAGATTGCCACACAACTCTGACCGAAAAATCATGCAACGCTTTATCATTAATTTCCACATGAGCATATCCTCTTGTAGCGTCTATCTTTTGTATGTTTTCGTCCGTTTTATATATGTTTTCATCCGCTTTTATACATTTTTGTTTGTTTTACACGTTTTCATTCATTTTATATGTTTCCTCGTCGTTTTCATAATGTTTTGTCCGTTTTCATACGGTTTCACTTATGTGTTTTATCCGCTTTTCTTATCGCTTTTCTTCCCGTTTATCCTTTTTTATCGTTTTCATTTGTTGCATTACATGTTTTCATCCGTTTTGATACATTTTCGTTCGTTTTCATACGTTTTCCGTTTTATACATTTTCATCCATTTATATTTCTTTGATTCGCTTTTTATGCTTTTCGTCGTTTTATCTATTTTATCCGTTTTCATCCGCTTTTATACATTTTGTCCGTTTTCCGCTTGTTTTATACATTTGTTTTGTCCGCTTTTTTAGTTTGTTTTTTTTACAGTTTATACATGTTTTCATATGTTTTTATCGTTTCAACGTTTTCATCGCTTTTTATCATTTCCGCTTTCATCCGCTTTATACATTTTCATATTTCGCTTTTTTACTTTTATCCATCGGTTTTTATTCATTTTCATCTGTTTTTATACGTTTTCATGCTTTTTATATGTTTTCATCGTTTTTACATGTTTTCATCCGTTTTTGCAAGTTTTCATCCTGCTTTTAAATGTTTTTCTATGTTTTCGTCCGTTTTTTTACATTATATATTTTGATTCGTTTTATACATTTTGATCCGCTTACTCCCCATTTTATATACTTTCTCTTACATTTTGTATGTTTTTCATTATGTTTTTGTACATATGAAAACGGATAAAATGATTATAATGGATAAAAATAAATGTGTGTTACAAAATGTAAAATGTACAAATGTGTACAAAAAGGTACTAAAACGCATTATAAAAATGACGGCCGTATAAAAAAACGAAATTGGATAAAATGTATGAAAACTACTAAAACGTATGAAAAATGTATTGAAAATGGAGAAAACGTATGACCATCTCTTTGGCCATTTTGTTCACAAGACAATGTGGGATGTAGTCATGTAAGACCATCTCACAAAAATAGTATGTATTCTTAAAGCTTTTTTATCGTGGAGATATAATCAAATTTGTCAAATTAGATGTCACGATTCAATTATTTGGGCTTTTGAAGTTGTCAAACTAAATAGATACAATTGGTTAAAGTGTGACTCGCATTCACTAATTTGTAAATGTAGGAATATAAAAGTCACCACGGGTCTATTTATAGTTCTTAAGTCTTTTGAATTTTTATATTCAAAGATTTAGGTTACCATTGTGACATTGTTTGTGTAATGACACATCAATTAGAGTATTTATATAAACAAATCCCACCCAACCTGTTTTGACAATGTACTAGGAAAGATATATTTTAATCAGTCATCCAAGAATCCAACGAGGCCAATGCCTGTCATGATAAGCAAAGATAATTCTAATTAAACAATGTTATTAGAAAGAAACACTAAAATGATATAACTATATATCAAAGTTGATGTCATCTTCACCTGGAGGCTAAAAATACCTTATGTCAAGAAAAACATAGATTGCATCTTATTTGTATAGTGGTGGCGGAGTGAGTGTGCAAGTGAGGCCATCACAGATGGCCCTATAATCTAGGGGGTCTTATTTTGTGTATTATGCTATATATTCAATGACTCTTTGTAAATCTCATTAGTTAAATACAACTTATCTTGGCATAATAAATAAAGCATCATTAAAGGGTCTCATTATAAGAAATTGTTATAAATGAACACATTTTATGCACACCTTTAAGTTTTTCTTTTCTGTTTTGATAAGGCTTTTTTTTTTTTTTTTTTTTTCTCGGGGCTTTCAAATTCATTTACCGACCCAGCATTTGTATGTTAATGCGCTACTTTTTATTTGTATATTTATTATAATTAGTTGATTATAATAAAATATGAGTGTAATGATTGTTAACGATTTAGATACACATAAATAAGATAAAACATAATGTTATGCCATATAATGTAAGATGGTGTACCCATCTTAATTTAATGGTGGTGTATGAATCTATCGTGACTTGAGAACGCGGAAAAAAAAATCTAATTATATTTTATTATTATTATGGAATTTCATCGGGAGTCAATCCTACTTGACAAAATTATCCATATGTGATGTTTCATTTTCAGACCCCTCCTCGTCAATCCTTTGCTCGTAGTCCCCATCGCATGCACCTCCCGATCGCTATATTCTTGATCCAACGGATTGTTAACAAGATGCTCAAGTCGAACGACTTGGTTTATGGGAACAACATCCACAAGATGCTCGGCGAAGAAAGAACCTCTTCATGAACTATTTGTTTTCTTTTTTATTTTTTTGGGCTGACGGTCTCCTTGTTGGCCCTCTTCTTGACCTCGGTTTGTATGCCTTTTTCCGATTACTTGCTTCTCCTTTTTTCTCAGGCGACCACCAACAGGGTCGGCTTTTTCAACGTTCAACATAAGAGAGTTCTTCACTGGAATCAACTTCCTAGGATCTAAGATATATGTTTTCCTTTTTGGTCTTAAATGTCCTTCGGGACCGCTTTACTTACACAAATTCCTCCCTCCGACGCAGCTCAAGGTAATCACACATATCAACAAAAGCGGAAAGGAAAGAATAGCTAAAAAGTCAACATAAAGCAAAAATACAAATAACATATATATCAATTGAGGTAAAATTACCATGCCCTTCAACATCCTTTAGAATCGGCTTGTAGTCAGGGTTCTTAAAAATTGTCGATAAGCCTGTAATCCACAAAAGGCTCCTGGAGGCTTCCAGGTAAAATGATCTTTGCAGAGCTTTTTAGCATCATTTTCTCGATTAATTTCTGAAAAATCTGTAATCTTTGAGTCTTTATGCCTCCAAGCCATTGCATCCGGATGGCCCTTTACCTAGATAAGAATAAACCTTTCTTTATAATGCTTTAGTCCGGAAAGAACTTCATGAAAGCATTTTTTTGGCTCTCTACCCGCTTCGATTTTCAAAGAAAAACCAATGCCCTTGTTTGCATAGCCGGTAGAACACTGGAACAAAGATACAACAAGTCTAACATTCAAACTATAACATCATATCTCAAAAAGGGTGACCGGTTCAAATCCCTATCGGAACAAGTTGGGAAATTTTACTCTAAAATGCTTAATCACCGCTAGCAATAAAGTGGATTCTAACTTCCCTATTCAAGTTGTGGATATTTGCCTATCTCATTTTTGGGAAGAGGGTTCATGGTCCGTTCCGAGGGAGGAAGTTTAGGGTTTAAGTCTAATGGAATACCGTACTCTGAAACTATATTGTTCAACTCCTCTTGAGTCATCCGGGAGGTGTGAATATGCATCAAATTTAGGCACGACAGACTGTTTCTTTTTGGTGCAACCATCTCTAGGTTCGCTTCGCACATGATTCAAAGGATACCTTAGAAAGATAAAACGGAAGGCATCTCAAAAAGTTATGTATTTGCAGAAAATTGGTCCGCAACAAAAATACATATTTGCAAGAAAAGTGTAAAATGTAAAGTGAAAAGTGAGAAAACGGTGTATATATAGGCAACTTGGGGAGACTTGAGAAATGTCAATAACAATACATATGTGACGTGGCACCATCTCAACCGGCCTCGCGGTAAGTATCGTGGAAATTTATCGAGAAAATATACTAATGTACCTACTTAGTTTACCCATTTCAAAAGCAATATTAGGCTTTATACAAGTCATAACTTACATCAGAAAATCGATTATCCTTGAATACTCAAACTGAGATACATCCTTACCATTATTAGGTTTCATCTTTTCACTTGGATCCATCGATTACTCAATAGTACAATCAAAATTGTTGAACCTCCTCAAAGCATTCTCATAAAATGAGACCGAAGATAAAAATACCTTACTTTCATATTTAATCCTTATACCAAGGATAACATCACCTTCCCATGTCCTTCAGGAGAATCTTGATGACAAAAATTTCTTTGTCATTCAACCTGAGCTTGGTCAATCCCAAAAATCACCATGTCATCAACATATGGACAAATGATGACTCCTTTATGGACTCATTAAAATTTGTTATGCACACATTTGTGAGATTATTTAAAAAGATAGCAATTGGACAAAACCACTTCCTTAAATTTTTGATGCCATTACTTGGGTGCTTGTTTCAATCCATATAAAGTATTCACAAGTTTGCACACCTTTTTTATTACCAAGCATGCAATGACCCAGAGGTTGGTTCATAGCACCTTCTCATATAACTCACCATTCTAGAAAGTTGTCTTCATATCCATTCGATAAATAATCAAATTGTGAATTGATGCCAAAGCAATCAACAGTTTTATTGTAGTGATATGAGCCGAACATAAGTATCAAAATAGTGTATCCCTATCTTTTTTAAAAGCTGAATGACTAGTCTAGCCTTGAACTTTTCAATAGTTCCATATACCTTCATCTTTCTTTTTAAGATCCAAGGCCCATAGCGTGGAGGTAGATCACCAACACCCAAATATTGTTGCCCATGATGAACATATATTAAAACTTGTAAACTACTCAAAAATGCTACGTGTAGTAAGTAGATGCGATAATCGATAATGTTATGGGTATATTAGGTAAGTTATTTGAAGTTTTTTACCTCAAAAAGTGATTGTGTAAAATTTGAAATGATTGCCAAAAGCAGAGTTATTTTTTAAAATATAATTCTATAAACTAATGGTGTTTTGTATTACTTAAAAAATATGATTATGTAAAGCTGGAATGTAGTTTGTTATTTCTACAAATATAGATTACTATTATTAATTACAATATGATTATGTAGATTGAATTGTAGAATTATTATGTCTTAAAATATAATCCTACAAATTAGTATAATTGAATAGAAATAAAAAACATCCTTTAATTTTAGGGCATTTACTATAGTAGTTACTAAAGGTTTATGAAATGATGAAGATGTTTAAGCACTTGTAAACTATAGTGAAGATAAATTTATAAATAGGTCTAGAATAAGTAGGTCTATAATATCAAACTTCTTCATAATTAAATGCATTTGGATTATGTATGATATTAATAAAGCTTTATAAGTTTTATACACAATGAAAATCTATGTAATAATAAACAAGGTTTATTTGAATCTTGCCACCTCAGTTAATCCATGCTGGCAATTAAAGCCACGTCATTTAGGCCACGTAGGCAATCCCATCTTCTATAGCCTACTATAACCTCACATATCTATCGACCATTCATCACCAAATTTGACTTTCAAGTTTCAACCTCATTTAATAACGACCAAAAAAAATGGCAAAGCTTTCAAGATCTTCAATACCATTTAATGCATCCATTCCTTAATTTTCTCAATTTTAGTTGATGATACAATTGAAACCTATCAACTCAAATCAATTCCATGTATATCATCAAACGAGGAGTTCAAAATGATCGACCGAGCTCTTAGCCTCAAATGCTTTTGCATTTGAAATGGTGGCTTATCTTGACTCTCTTTACAACCCACAAATTATTTATTCTGACTCTCTACTTCCATTTCTACAATTATCTTTTATTAATAAGCTTTTGATATATTGCAGGTATAAGTGGTAAAAATGGTGTCCGTGAATGCTTATAGGTGTTTGATCAAATGCCTCACAAAAATATCTATCAAAGGTATCTTTTTTATAACCAATTTTGAATCATGCCTCCTCTTTGAAAAATAAAGTTTTTAATGACTAACCCTATGTTATTGCTTTAACATCTAGCCCTCTGTATTTTCTTTCAAATGTACAATTTTAATTTTTCGAAAAATGTTTGTTCATTGCTAATTATCTTAATAAGATGCAAATTGTATCCCGTTCTTGATGGGTTAACTCAAAGTCCTTCCTTCATGATGTATATATTTGTTTATATAACTAGAACTTAAAATTTGTGCAATCTTTACTTACCAATGTCTATTATTTCTTAATAATTTTATTCGTCGACATAACTGAAACAAAATAAATGTGCAAGTGTGCAACCTTTTTTCTAAACTTCGCATCCAAGTTCATTTTGGTCTTTTTATTTTTATTTTTATTTTATTTTTATTTTTCCCTTCTTTTTGTTAATTATGGGAAGCGCTTGATAGATGAACAATCATTTTATAGACAACTACATAAGTTTTGGGTTAGCAAGTCTTCATCATAACAATTTTCTATGAATTTCTTACCAGCATTGAGATCATTCTCTATGATCTAAACAAGCCTCAATAAAATGTTGTCCAAACATTTGGCAAGTTCAGTCTGAAGGTTAAGACATGTTCAATTCAAAACAAGTGATTTATTTTTCATCGGGTTGAGTTGGGTCGAAACCTCATAAAAGTTAAGCTTGTCAATCAATATAATCTCATATTTATACTTATATCTATTCCAGATAAAAATTGAGTTCAAAGTAGAAATAGTTAGAACATAAACCAACCAACATATAGTAGATGTGAGATGTGAGAGAGTTGGGGTCAAACCACATTGTTTTCCCCTGTTCTCTCTATTAGATGTATCGTAGTGTTTGGTACAATAGGTGTGATCAAGGTGATGTTTGGTATTGTAATTTGTAAGGTATACATTGTGTATTCCATCGACATATATATGGATATACTAATGCTTTTGGTTTTATTTGTAAGGGTTTTCAACTTCACTTTTAAAAGACCACACCAATTATCGCAATATTAAGACTTGATTGCTTGAATGAGTGATATTTAATGAAAGGAAATAAAGGTGTGCTGTTTTACATGCTACAAGGCTACCGATGGTGTCGATTACCAAGTCTATTTATCATTGTCTACTAAATTGGAGAAACAAAATGTGTTATCATTGTATTTGCACACTCTCAGAAAATGTACTACACACTCAGAAACAACTCTCCGACTCTTACCCTGTATGAGGGTCTCTCAAGGTATTTAACATGTAATGCATAAAACACCCCACATCACTAAAGTCAAGTCGGATAAAATGGATCATTATAACGATTATTTGGGGTGTTTGACATTCTATTTTAGAGGGTGCTTGCTATCATGGTACCTTATATTTATGGTGTGTTTGGCATTGTGTTTAGGGGTACTGGGATCATGATACCTACATTTAAGGTGTGTTTGGCATTGAGTTTTAGACGTGATGATGGGGAAGATACTTGCTTATACTATGCCTCAGCACTACCAACCAGCTATTCCACAAGAAAAAGATTGCTATTATTCCATGAGGAGGCGGAGAGTGGATGTGGGGTAACTAATTGTGTACATCCTTTCACTAAACTAATTTGTTCCATTATTTGAATTATCCGATCATTCCACTTTTTTAAAGCTTAAATTGAGGTATATTACACTATCACCTTAATTCCCAAAATTTCATATCTTTCAAAAAAATAAAAATAAATAAATAAATAAA